>JAYKAV010001289.1:1071213-1091620 GCA_035582835.1 Phoebastria nigripes | reverse complement strand
CCTATTAAACTGTCTTTATCTCAACCCATGAGTTTTGTCACTTTCACCCTTCCGATTCTCTCCCCCATCCCACCGTGGGGGAGTGAGCGAGCAGCTGTGTGGTGCTTAGTTGCTGGCTGGGGTTAAACCACAAACAGTAAAACACAAACAGTATTAATTACACTTCAAACTTTTGCTTTCTGCATAACATTACTATGAGTTAAAATGTCTGGGCTGACATAAAAATACATACAGGAATACACCACTATASTGCTCGCAAAGACATCAGTGCAGTAAGAATAAACTAAGCCCTGTACATAACAGAATCAGCATTATGTAAAACAAAAATGCAATGAGCAATAGCAGCAAAACAAAACCAAACCCTAAACACACATACGTATATGTTACAGCAAGCTCTGGGTATGTACTCTTATATGAACATTCTTAACACTATTACTAAATGCTCCATTTTCCTCACCATCAGCTTAGAACTCTGCTGAAAAGCAAGCTATTAGTTTATGTGAAAATCTTGATACCAACAGTTCTTAAGTCATCCCACAGTTGAAGGTAAAACCCCAATGTTGAACATAATACAATCACAAGCTATTGTGACTGCAACAATTTTTTGTACTGAACTGGAGTGACCTTTTCCCAAGCAAAACATAGTAACAGTAGCTTGGTAACTTTGTCTTTTCTCAACTGCTGCTAACGTGGATCATGAACAAACTATCCATCTGGAAACATCTCACAATATCACAAATTTCTATCTCATTTATAACAAAATGAATTTTTCAATTATTTCAGTGTTCTTGGCTCACAGGAGGAAACAGTGATGCAGTTGCTAATTTTTATCCTTGTGCTGTCTCAAACTAATTTTGCTTCAGCAATATGATAGGAATCTAGAATAGCAACATACTGTGACTATTATCAGAACCAACTGGAACTACCRTTCATAATCAGAACCTAAAAAAATGTAAACAACTCAAATGTTAATCAAGATTCAAAATAAAGATTTTAAGTTAGAGTATCATAAAGCTTGTAGTATGTATACCCATTCACATATGCAAAATACTACACAGACAGGAACAGACACAACATGTTACCCCTACATGAGGCAGTTCAGCAAAGAAACAAGCAACTGCATAAAACTCAACCCTAACAAGATACTGTATGCAGGGAAGCACTGAGCAACATAATACTGTCTGCTCCTGCTTAATTCCAGCCAAAATAGTCTAGTACTTTTATAAAATGGTAGCAGATCTGATAGCAACTCATTGTTGGGGAAAAAATGTAGCAGCACTGGCTTCATTTCAGGTCCTGTGTTTCACTAGAGAACCTGAGCCCATGAACGCCAGCACTATTCTCCCATTCTTTTGCAACAGCTAAGACTTCCCCAGTACACCTACTGCTAGCCAGCAGATTCTCAATCAAATTCTGTTATGTGCTACAGCCACCCTGCTGTCATGTTTGGAGTTGTGTATGTACCCCAAAGCACTGCAGGAAAAGTGTCCTAGCTCAAGGACTTCACAGTATAACTCAGCCGACAGGCAAAGCAGTACCAAAGGGAACTGACAGGGAGGCAACTCAAACACTGACATAACGTTGGTATCAAAATGAAAATATTTTAAAGAACTGGTTGAAAACAACAGAGCAGAAAGGCTACTCCATAGACAAACATGAGAAGAAATTCCAGTTTGAAAGTGGAAGTTCCAAAGAGGAAGCACTTGAGAAGAAAAAGGACAGAGAGCGCATAATAAAGATGATAATTGTTTCTAATACAAACACAGTGACAGATAAAAAAAMCCAATACATTGTGTGTATTTTTTACCAGTTCATCCACACATATAGTCCTACATGATTCCTAATGTATTACTTAGCACAAGGTAATTCAGTGGAGCTGACAGTCTGTACCTCCACGTTTGAAAGCCCTTCCTCTCAAGAGATCTGTAAAAAAATCTTGTTAAAACACAGCAAGCAGAAGTCATGACTAAATAGGAGATACAGATCTCTTATTTTATCTTGAAGACTAGTAGTTGTAAACCAGAAGATATATTTTAATTAACACATTCACATGAAACGTAAGCTGCCAGATTCCAAACAACTCCACTGAWATCAACAGAAAGATGATTTTTACCTGTAGTCATTTCTAAAAAAAATGCATTTGTGGATGATCACATGATCAGTGTGCATTCAGCCAAATATCCACCATAGTGCTTAGCATAATTAGCTAAACTAGACCCTTGAGGAGGAGGATGAAAGGAAGCAAATCAAAGAATCTACCAGAAGCCCCTTCCCGTGACTGCCAGTGCTGTCTAGCACGTGCTCTGGGAAAAAAAATATCCAGGAAGGCAGGCAACAGTGCACCCAGACTTTGCACAGCCCCATATGCAGAATGGGTTGCCTGGTACTCTCCAGGGAATCTGCCCTAACGTAAAGATGAGCTGACTTGACAATTAAGATACAGATTTATAATGATCAGTATTTATGGACACTAGGCTGCTGACAGGASTGAGAGTGAGTGTGTGTGTTTACTAAGTGTCCCTATTGCAACAGGTGTCTGACAATATTAATCTCTTACATGGCCTTAACAACAAATCAAAGTATTACACTGATCTATCACAGACATTATTTGGTCTATTCTGCTTTTAATTAGGTGCTGTAACAACCGATACAGGCAGTGAGAGCTCAAACATTACTTCAAGAAAAAGAATTCTGAAAGCTTGTTTTTTTTACAGAACTTGTTCTCTGCATTATTTAACCTCCTCCAGAGAGAACTAACTGTTGAAAAAGATGCATCTGGCAGCAGCCAGAATAGTTTAACAAGTTTTCTTCTTTAATGCCATGACTATAATGATGCAAATGGAAGASCAAGAGGACAAGAACAAATGCTAAATGTAAGGAACAATAACAGAATGCTTATTTACCTTTGGCTGCAGCTGACATTTATTTGTGTTGTTTCTTAAGTTGATAAAGCCACATTGCTCTTTTACACTAATTTTATACTAGTGGAAGAGATTCTTAATTATTCTTCATAAATGGATTTACAATCTGGTATACGGAAGGAGAATAGCAATGAAGGTCTAGCTGAACAGACTTGAATGGACAGTCAGGAAACATCTGGGGTTTTCTGGAGCTCTCCACATTCGTATGGATCTAGAAAATTATAGTGGCTTTTCTCTCTACTTTGCACTTCAGTATATTGGATTATAAGCACAGCACCCTGAAAACCTAAGTTCTAAAGAAGCTCTGTCCAAACATGCACAGAAAACTGATGTAGGTTTATTCTATATGTCTCATTTAAAAAAAATACCAAAACAACAACAAAAACAACAACAAAMAAACCCAACAGGCTACCCAGAATGATTTGACAGAGCTCTTAAAAAAGAGACACCATTCAGTCAGGTGAAAAAACAGTTTTATATCTTACCATTTGCCCAAAGATGTCATAACATTTTCTCCAGGGGGATAGTCAATTCCTTGAAAATAACACGGGCATTCATTTCTGGAGTAGAGGAAAAACATGTAACTGATTAACTCAAACTGAAGGAAGAAAAAAAATTCCCATTGACTTAATTGCTGTTCAAAGTTCAATTGGTTACTTTTTTGGTTTTGGTGAGCTTTTTTGGTTGGCTGGGTAGGGTTTTTTGGGGGGGGAGGGGGTTGGGTGGGTGTTTTTTGGGTTTTTTTGTCTGTTTTTTGTTTTTTTGCTTGTTTGTTTGTTTGTTTTTTAATACAAGAAATTGATCTCAATACTGCCATATAACTTGAGCGCATTCCAAATCAAATCAGTAACAAAGCAGAACCTCTACACAACAACGGACACCTTTTATATCTCTTATATGCCAAAAACCAGACAATATGTAACAACTAGCTTTGGTGATGTTGGATGAGTGTCAGTACTATAAACTATAAAAAGAGCTATTTTTGATCAACATACAGGTTCTGTATAATTCTAAGATCCTGCCAAGTTTACAGATGCATAATATCTACAGGGTTACATGTTTATTAGCTTTTCACTCTGACTTGCAAATGCAGTGGTCTAAAATAGTGAGTGTGACTATCAGAATTGCAACTTTACCTACCTCTGTACACATCGTTCAGTCTTGGAATTCAAATACATTCCAGAGGGACAAGCACAGCCTTCAACACAATCACTGCTGCATGTCTCTGGCGCAGACAGTGCTTGGCAGGTTCTGCCACAGGTAGATACACAAGTACTGTACTCTTTTGTAGCTTCACATGAAAGAGCTGTCCAAATGAAACAAATATCTCAAATTACAGTGCAAGAGACTCAAGTACCTCCCCAACAGTTTTCTGATAAACATCTCTATTCTTTCATTCCCAATCACATTAAATTCCACTAAAATTGCTATCTTGGCACTACACTGTGTAAACTACACAGATGTAAATCCACAGTAATAACGAGTACAATGAAGTCTGCACAGTTAATCCAGATTTACACTGGGGAAACCCAACAGTTGAAGCTTTTTTCCTCTAACTCTGAAAATGCTTGGCTCTTGTGCATGGGCTTTGGGAAACGCACAGCATCTTAAAGAAAACATTAAAAGCAATAAATAAAATGTGTGTACTTTGCAGATGTTGCACAATACCATCTTAAGTTTTCTTTTTTATATATATCCTATAAAGCTCTACTTAAAAAAAAAAAAAAAGATCTGAAGTTCTTGAAATACTAAAAAGAATCACTTATTTTAAACCCTACAAGCATGACTTTTAAAATATATTCTAATAAAACTATACTTGCTTCTAGAAAAGTAAAATAAAATTAAATGGTTTGAATGATTCATCCAGTCATAGTGGACACAGCCATTCATGCCATAATGACTGCAAGCAAGCCAGCCTTTTCAGATACACACACAGATACTCCAGCTTGCAATACTTAAGCTGGACCAACTTTCCAAAATCCTCTTTATCGTGCATTACAACATGGATAATTACATGATGTGGATGAAAACTATCAGATGTTAAATTCTTGAATGTTCCTTAGAAAAGATTTTCAGCCTTGTTTATGGAGCCAAACCTACTGAAACATCAGAGGTGTCAGTTTAGGGTTGTTTTATAGGGTTTCCAATTCCGTAATTTTAAAAAATGTAGTTGATAGGACATGTAGTGCCTCATCATCTTTTGCATCACTGAAAGTTCATATAAACTAAAGAATTTAATAATGTTATCCCACTCCTCTACTTGTGAGGCTTTATAGAGCCAATAACAGATGTCACCTTTGGCTATCTCTACACTATCTATGTTCTTCCATTCATTTTAAATTAAATATCAACAATACCAATTCTCTACACTTATTTCAGCACTCTGTATTTCAGTGTCACTGACAGTAAGAGAATAAGCTATCAGAGATTGTCAGACAGCAGAAGTTGACAATAATCCAGCTAAAACTGCTAAATACATCACCATCACTTTTCATGTCATTCATTTAAAGAATTAGATAAACCTAGCATCTATGAGGAAGAGAACAAAGCTATTTATGCAGCTCATGAATAATATCAACATGGGTATGAGATATTCAAAGCCATATACAAGATATAGACAATTTTTAATTCTGTATACATTTGAAGCCCTCCAACTACTTCCAAAAAAATCTTTRTGTTGTTTCTTAAGTCAAAAGAACTAAAAGCTAACTATAAAGGAACAATCCTCTAAAAACACTGGTACTAATTCTGTCTTGACAAAAAAAAGAACCTTGTCCTGTACACAAAACATCGTGCCAGAATTAATCCTCTTTGCATTTAAAAGATTATATTAATTTAATTTTACTTTCTGATCGTCATTCTAAAGTCCTCAAACAGTAATTATTTAAGACTACAAGTGAAAGGCAACTCACCGCAGTCTGGGACACCTCCTCTGAAATCTATTACAACTCCAAATCTTCGGCAATGATGAGCATAATGGGCCAGAGCAGAGCAAAAACAAATCTGTCCACATTTGCAAGTGTCTCTTCTGCACTGCTCAAAATAGGGAACAGGACTCAAATAGGGGTAGCATGGAGCAAAAAGTTCTTTCRTAAGGATGCTACAAGCTTCCGCTGCATAAGAGGCTATAGAAATAACAGATTAAACACTGTTTCAGCGAGGGAGTTTAAAAAGACTTGGAATAAAAAGTGTCTTCTATACAATGCAACTGGTCATAGTTATATACTATTGCCATATATGTCTTTCTATCTTTCATATCTATACAACTGTATGGAAAGACAGAAAAGAAGTCAGCTGCTCATAGTTTTGAACTTGTTCTGGGAATGATTTTAAGGTATTCAGAAAACTTTACAATACACAGACAGTGCCCACTTACAGTCTCCTATCTTTAAACTGATTCATGGATGTGGGTTAGGCAACAGATGCTACACACTACCCAGTGCTTTTCATAAACACACAGGATTACATATCTCTTCAGTTTAAGTCATTCCCAGTAACTACTTCAATAGTTCAGTATTTTAAAGAATAATCTGTTACCCATTGTTTCAGTTGCATAAGGCTGCAACCACGCCCAGAGCTGCTAGCTTGGGGTAGCACTATCACACAGGAGAATAAGAGCAGTATCAAATAGTTACACAAGAAGCTCCAAACTCAGCACTCATCTGAGTATCTTAATCCTGAATGCATTCAATAATTGTACAATAGTGGTAAAAGAAATAATATGCTATATTAGCATACCCAGAAAGAGATAAATTTATATTTCCCACAAAATAAGAGGGATGCATAAACTAGGACTTCAAAATTCCTTTTCCAGAATTTCTGAATTCCTGTACAGGCCACTCTTTTCTATATTCATGTCCAAACTCATTACCAAGAATGCAGCTTCTTAGTGCTGCACATTGTATAAATATTCAAAAGATGGGATGATGTTGTAGCAGGAGACGTGATGATTTCCTAGCACTGCTGAAATTACAGGCAAAACCTTAATCAATATTTTACCTCCGTATCTTGCCTGAAAGTGTGTAGAGTCTAAGACAAGAAGTGGTAGGAACTGTGAAATGGATATAACTGATGATCTACAAAGTTCATCATTATTAAAGGATGTCTTATTGACCATCTGTGGTCCTCATGGCATCAGCCACTAGCATCTTTCCCCAACTGGACCCTTTCAGCTGAATCTAAAGGCTGGCAGTGCATAAGTATCTTTCTCCTACTCATTCTCCTCCACAGCAGGCAACTAAACCAAATGTTACATTTTTTCAGTATTTTCAAAAATGAATACTGCAATACTTTTGCGCCTACATCTTAACTAACAGCATCACCAATACTAGACATACTACCAACCTTTAACGCATGTCTAAATTAACACATTGTAACTGCAAACCAGAAATAAAAAGGGGTATTTCAAGTGCCTCTGCAAGTCTCACAAAATACTTAAACAATACACTACATGATTTGTTAGGGGATTGAACTCAACAAATGCTACCTGTAAGTATTAATTTTTCAGTGGGTAGGTCTGGTCGGTTATTACTTTACCTGATCCAACTAGGAAAATCAGCACAGATATAATAAGTAGAAATGCATTTGTCAATAACAATTGACCTTCACTGCCCACCTGCCTGCAGATGAATATCACACGGATCCATTTGTGAACTATCATGCACAAGAATGCAGGCTGATGAAGTTTTCCATGTGTTTCCAAACAGCTCTGGAGTGCTTTCAGTTACTCCAACTGGAGATCTTTTACAAAACATAAGTCAGTCACAAAAGATACAGTGAATTTGCAGAATGGTCTCAGTTCTATCACCCCCTTCAGCAGAGCTGATTCAAGATCCCCTTCCACTGTTCCATATTCTCATGCACTCTCCCGTAAAGCACTGTCAGCTTAAGTTTCAGGACTCAACTCTTTCTTTCCAGGTAAAGGCCCAGAAACAAAAGAGAAGATGTGCTCTAGAGCCATTAGATACTTTGTAAGGAAGGACAGATCAAAACAGACCAAGTTCCATTTTCACAAAAGAGAAGGAGGGAGCACCACTGTCCTGAAAGTCTGTACTCTCTTATTCATACTTCTGCCTCCTCAGTGATATCTGATCCATTTTTATCTCTCTACCTATAATTCCCTGTCTGTTCCTTGGTAGCTGACTTCCCAGGCTCTCTAGTCCCTGCAAGAAAGAGGAAGGCACAGAAATCCAAGGGTCCAGAGATATAACTGCAAAAGCAATTGAATAGATATCCATGAGGCCCAGGTAAGCAGAGGGGCAGCAGAAGCTGAAAGATAGAAAGACTGATCAAAATAACCGAGGCACATTAATATTGTACAGGGAGGATGATCAAAACTATGCATTTAAATATGGGATGTTACACTCTAGGGAAAAGATTGCATTAGGCATACAACCAGAAGTATTACTTCCAGTAAAATAGCTGGGGGTGGAGGTGTTGCAAAAGACACCGCTGTCTGTGGCAAGCCTCCCAAATCTGGTGTGAATCAGGTGTTTTGTGTACACGTCAAGCTGCTTGCACATTATGGTTTGCGTCATGTCTCAGCACAATTCATAAGTTCCTGTAGTTTAAGGGCTTTTTTCACAAATATCAGCTATTGAACAACTTCTCACTTATTTGAGAACAAGTCCAAAGACTGTCATCAAAAATACACTACAAACTTACTTGCTTCAAACAGCGAAATATTTTAAGTAGTTTTACATAAATAGTATCTCTTCATTGAGATCCTGTCTATGTATTTCCTAGTCTCATTATAAACAATATTCTGATAATACTTTTTAATCTTTAAGATGGAAATTGTTCAAAAATTCACTAGAATATTTGTGTGTGTGTGTGTGTTTTTTTAAATGTGAACTATTATGGAAAGTTTTCCCATTTTTCTATTAGTTTTGATTTAAAAATTCCAACTGTTTTGAGAGAAAGAAGTTCTCCTACTCTTTCTTTTTCCTTGGTCAAAGAAATATTCTGTCATGCTCTAAATTCATTTTCTCCTTCTTCCCACTTCCATTAGGCTGTTCGATCCTCTGGAAGCAAATTTGTTCTTCAGTATCTGTAGGAAACATGCTGCAAAGAAGCTGGACAAACAGCAATCTTGACTGGTGCTCAGACAGCTCTGACCACCTTTCACTGCATCACAACGAAGCTCAGCTCAGCCAAAAGCCAATTTCTGTTGCTGGCCTGCAGACACTGAACAATGGAGGCTCTGTCAGAGAAAGCAGATTAGAACTTGCAGTAGAAAATAGGAGCTGGAAAGAGATAAAGAGGCTTGCAGGGAGGCAGAAAGTCCCTTATATAGGCCACTCCATATTTTGGACAAAACTTTTCAGATAAACTAGCACTTATGATTCATATATATTTCACTGTATTTTAATATTAAAATATTTTAAGCAAAACCTGGCTTGATATCCTATAGTTGAAGTTACAGATTTTCTGTTAGCAAACTAAAACCTACTATCTATCTCACTAACACAAAACTTCAAAATAAATTATTCTTGGTATCTATCCATTCAGCTTCAGTACACACTTGATCTACCACTCTAACTGCAGATATTCATATACTGGCAAATAGAAATCTTGCAGCTATTCATACAGAAAATCATCCTCCGTATTTCCATTGAAGGTTCCACAAAGGCCCACAGTATCATCTTTCCACCGTCCATCAGCTTGAAGGTAAAGCCTCAGTCCTCCTCTGTCATACAGTATCTGTAATCCAATGTGCGTCTTTACTTGAAGAAATACAGAGGAGAGTTTTCGTATTTCAAACAACTCTGTGGTGAGTAAAAACAGAGATTGTTGAAAGGCAAAGGAAACCTGCTTGTAATTTATATTTTGTTTCTTGTCATTTCACTGTTTTTGTTTGACATCATTTTTATGTAACTTACATTTTTTCCTATTAAGACCCTATTTTCCCCTAATCATTGATTTCTCACAAAAGGTTACACTGATTCAGACTTTAAAGAAGAAAACAAGAAACTTATGACAGTCACCACACTTTCTAAAAATGCATCCGGAGTTCACTAGAATATTCATAAAGGTTAACTAAAAGCAAATCAATTTAAAGACACAAACATTGCAGATAACATTGCAGACCATATTTTAGACAACCTAATCCTAACACCAGCAACATGCTTCCTGTATTAAGGCCTTTTTTGGGAAATTCCCAAAGAGCCAAGGCCCCACAGACATCAAATGTACTAATGATTTGCATATAAAGCTCTCATTGAAGCTAACATTGAATTTCACAGAACACAGTCATATATTCATATATAGAATACTTGGTAATATCTTCCAGAAGGAGAGATTTAAAACCTCATCAAAGCAAAAAGAAAAAGAAAGAAAAGAAATTTTTTGTCTGAAAATCTGTAGCTTATCTGTAAAGGGCAAGAGGGCTCCTTCCACTTATATTTACTTGAGTTGCTTACAAAAAAGGTAAATTATTCAGTTCAATCATCAGAGAAAAGAATTTCCCCTCAGAAAAGAACTAACCAACCTTGTAAATGTGAGGGATGGCATTTGGACTTGTTAGAGACAGAACATACTCAATCTTAACATAAAAGACAGTAGCCCAATACAGCTACTATACAACTCCTACCATTAGTGTAAAAAGTACATCAGCAGTTAATTTGTGAAACATTTCATAAAAAATTAACAATGTTGATATTAACAATATACCACTTAACTTCAGTATGTTAGCAATATTGACAGTATCACAACATACACATATGCCATTAAAATACTGCTTTAGTGCTTGATAGGAGTTATATGCTTATATATTAATTCCTTACCATCTGCATAAGGCAGGTTAATTTTGTATTGGTCATATATCAAAACATCTCCTGAATGAGTCAGAGTGACTTGCCTCTTGGGGTCCTGCTTAAGAATAAGGCTGACTGATTGGATACATGATCCATCCTGGTTCTACAAGTAAGAGCAAAATAATTTTAAAAAAAAAAAAAAAAAAAAAAAAAAAAAAAAAAAAAAAAAAAAAAAAAAATTTAAAGTAGGATGAATGTTAAATAAGAGTGCAAGTAAAGCTATAATTAGTGGGGAATTGAAAATTTTCAGTTTTATCTTGCTGCTTAGCAGAGTGTACTTGTAAAACATACAGCTTTACAGCTAAGTAAGAAAACTTAGTATTTTGAATGATTTCACATGTATATCAAAATATAACGCTACTTTCTTTTAAAGCATATTTAAGATATAAAATTCTTTTAAAGGCAAACAGTAATGAAAGACAGAAGCATCTTGTGAATCATTATTTAAAACAGCATCTAAGTTCATTATTTCTGAGAGGAGTTGTGGAGTATGTTCATAAGCTCCCTGGATGAGTATTGGTGAAAGAAGGGCAGCATCGTGACAGCATACAGTATCACAACATCAAACTGGCCCAACTTGCTTATTTTTACTACCATTGTTTATTCTTATTTCCATTTCAGTTCTCTAAGTCAAAATGTCATATAGAATAGAACAGAATCATTAAGGTTGGAAAAGACCTCTAAGATCATCGAGTCCAACCGTCAACCCAACACCACCATGCCCACTAAACCATGTCCCCAAGCGCCTCATCCACACGTCTTTTAAATACYTCCAGGGATGGTGACTCCACCACTTCCCTGGGCAGCCTGTTCCAATGTCTAACCACTGCTTTCAGTAAAGAAGTTTTTCCTAATGTCCAATCTAAACCTCCCTTGGTGCAACTTGAGGCCATTTCCTCTYGTCCTATCACTAGTTACTTGGGAGAAGAGACCAACACCGACCTCACTCCAACCTCCTTCCAGGTAGCTGTAGAGCGCAATAAGGTCTCCCCTGAGCCTCCTCTTCTCCAGACTAAACAGTCCCAGTTCCCTCAGCCGCTCCTCGTAAGACTTGTTCTCTAGGCCCTTCACCAGCTTCGTTGCCCTTCTCTGGACACGCTCCAGCACCTCAATGTCCTTCTTGTAGCGAGGGCCCCATAACTGAACACAGTATTTGAGGTGCGGCCTCACCAGTGCCAAGTACAGGGGGGACGATCACTTCCCTACTCCTGCTGGCCACACTATTTCTGATACAGGCCAGGATGCCATTGGCCTTCTTGGCCACCTGGGCACACTGCTGGCTCATATTCAGAAAAAACATGAAAAGAAATACTGCATTTCAGTCTGGACAAAACATACTCCAAAGAAATCCTAGATCAACCTCATCTACCTTACCTACATCCACCCTCTTCAGTGGCACTTAATTGTCAACATTACCGAAAGTGCTAGTTGACCGAAATGCTAGTATTTCACAACATAAAGAAGCTACACGGCCTACACAAGAAGATTTCCCAACAGCTTAAAGATCAAGAATTGAATTCAAGTTAACTGCTTTCATCAAAATAGAAGTCAGCTATAGTACCCTTTTTCTACATTAGTTAAACTGGATTTTTTTTCCATTCAAGCAAGTCCTGAAACTGGTTGGTACCTAAATGAAGTCCCAAACTACTTAATATTCCTGCATGTTTTATGTTCCTGTAGTGATATTCGACAAGACACCATACCACACAGGTGGAAAGCAGCACAAGCCTGAGGGCTATTGAATACTGAATGTTTTCAACATGTCACAGTAACAAATACACCTGTACTAAATAACACAGAAACTAGCCAGATAGATGATTAACACTAGTCAGTTTCTATCAAAGTTTCCAGGCCAGGAATTCCACCTTTCAGAATAACTACAGGTACTTTGGCTTTCGATGCCAATAAGGAAAGAATGCTTATTAAAGCATGTTTATTAATCACAGAAGATTACCAGATTTTTCTTAACAGAATGAATTTGATCACTGCCTAATTTTTTAAAAAGAAAAATGTTCTATCACAGAGAATCAGGCACAGAGGTGGATTGAGAGATGACTTGAACTTTACCATGTCAGCATCCTGTAATTCACCTTGCTACATGCTGAAAGACATCAGAATCACAGTCCACCTTCTACTTTCTCTTTGCTCTAGGAAGGAATTAAGCTTCTGTCACTCCTGCTATACTCAAATCTCTTTACGATAGCTTCTGAGACATCAGCTTATTTACATTGGCTTAGTGTGGCTGGATAAACTTAAGAGACTGTCTATTCCTTACCATCTACAGAGGAAAGGGGGAAGCGCCCAACTGCTGTTTCTTCTGTTCAGCCTCCTTCACTGCAAGACCTTGTAACCGTTTAAAAGGTATTCAAGAACAATGTCAAAAATTGGGTCCAGTCACTTTTGGCACACTATTTGTTCATTTTACTCTCATCTTGATTATGCATCTTCAACGTCTCATAATGTCTTATATACCAAAATATACACAGACACGTCTGAAATCACTTGGCCAAAGAGCAGCCTAGGTCTCACTGCAGGAAATTTCTCATTGATTGGATCTGACCCTGAGCTGCAGTCCAGAAACATCCAGCAGAGGTGCAGGAGGCTACACTTTCCAGTCCCAGTGAAGGCATAACTGATGATGAAATTGTAAAGTGTTAAGCATCTTCAGTGCTGAAAGAGGCACTGAACAAGATTTAGTTAAAATATCCCTACCTTTGGACAGTCGCACTAACAGCAAAATTATACTGTGAATAGCACCATTCACAGTGCAAACAGATTAGGATGTTCAGTTCAAAGATTTACACTTTTATCCAACTCTCACTGACTTTCACTGGGACTTGCCTAATACAGGGCAAATGTTGCCCTACTCGTTGAAAACAATTACTAGAGCTGCAAGGATCTCTGAACACTACCATGTGGCTTTGACAGATGCTGAACTAGCACAGTCAGCCCTTCAAGTACCATGGACACACAAATACACACAGTGGTGTGTAAAGATTAAAAACTACRTTTAGAATTTCCCTGTCTCTAAATAATAGTGTAACAGTGATCTTTCACCAACAGTTGAAATAAAATGAAACTTAAAGATAGCAAATTATAAAAATAACTGGAGATATATCATCAGCTCAGCCAGCTCTCCCGGACTGATGGTGAAGACAGATATCTGCATTGTGAAGCCATGCTCTTGTAGCTTTTCTTGTTGTCTTGCCTCTTTACTGAGAAATTAGGTTTCTGTGCATATCATTCAGCAACAGTATAAATTGACAATTCTGTCAACCTTTTAAGCAGCTGAAAATAAAAGAAAACCAGCTGGTATGCATAGCAGACCAGAGCCAAGAGAACAACCCTCCATAGTATATACATTACTACACAATATTGACAAAAGCTTTATTATTCCTTCACACTGAAACTAAAGGAGAAATTCGGCCTGACAATTATTCTCTGTTCCAATGAACTGCTTCTTTCACAGCACTGCCCCTGCCAACTTTCAGCAGGTGTTTTCACAGGAATGGCCATTTCTCTCACTAGACACTTAAAAAAAATTATATATTCATCATACAAACTACAAAGCCAGTGAGGTTGTCACCTGAAACTCAGGTAAGGTTAAGCTCTGCTGATCACTTGACTGATTCTCCATCCAAAAAGTGCTTAAACAAAATTTCACATCGTTTTGAAATAACTTGTTGCCTGATGACTGTTTATGTCACCAGCTCTAAGGCTCTAGATGACTGGATTCTTTGTGATTCAGTGAGCTAAAATCTCCCCAGGTATTTTCTTTCTACATTTTTTAATCTGCTTGAATGAGATGGGACTGATAAGGTTTTTTTTAAAAAAAAGCACACAAAATCTCAAACCATCAAGAAATATGAGATTCTCCATTACAAATCTTTTAGCTTCCCATTTCAATTCATTAATTTTTATAAATGGGAAAAAGATAATGGATGGTGCCTAGGGAACTGTAAAGCAGCTCTTCTGCCAAGTAGTACCAGCTAGTTGATAGTTAGACACTTGAATAGCTGCACTGAAGCCCCACATTCTTGCGTTATAGTACACAAACTGTTCTCACTACCTTCTCACCACTTCTACATTGATAATTAAATCAGCAGCACTTAGCCCTGGAACATACCACATAAGCCTCTGATCACCCACCTGGCTGTTAGTGTCCAGAACGCTTCACTTAAACCTCTGTAAAAGTCTATACCTATTAAAGACTGATCAGGCTAGCTTTGTTAAAGACTAGGTGAAATATGAAGCCCAACATGTAGTAAAACCCAAGAGAATCTGTTTTTTTACCTACAAACCACTTGGACACAGAGACACACTAAGCAAAGTCCCTAAGTCAGGGTGAAGACGATGCAAGAATTACTGCAAGGCTTCTTTGCAGTCTCACAAGTGCTGCAGGAAGCGAATTAATTTGATTATCACTTTCCTCAACAAAAGCATCACCACAATAACTAAACCAAAAGGCACATTTCTGACTGTTTTGCACAGAGATAAGTGTTCTGTAACACAAAAGGGAATGAGACCCACAATACATATCCTGCACATTACCATAGCAGATATTCRCTCCAGACCTCTGTTGTCCATTGATGGGCTTTTCAACAGGTCAGGCTGAAAGGTATCTCACTGTGGGCTTCCRCAAGAAGTCAATCATGCCTCAACTTTCATTTGATAAAAAAGTTGCCTAGAGTGTTTCTTTGGGGATCCCCTTTGCTTATCTTCAACCATACAGTACAGGACACAGCTTCAATATACAACCACCTTTCCCAAGCTTCTTGGACTCTGCAAAGTTCTGACAATATTATGCTGACTGAACAGATTTATGCCTATGTTTATGTTTTGTTTCACAGCTATTCTATTTTTTTTTTCTTCTAGATGATGATACTGACTTAACGCCTCAGGATCCCAAGGTTAGCACAGAATGAAGCCAGCTAAAGTCATTAAAATCAGAATAAGCCAAGTCAAATATGCACTTGAAGTGGGGAATTGTAGCAACGATCTGATATATTGCGTCTTGAAACAGTCTCAATCTTCCCATAAACAGGAAATACTAGCAGGATCACCAGATTCTTCCCAACCCAAAGGATGATGCACACAGAGGTTAAAGCCTAKAAGTTTTTTTAATGTGCATGTCCTCACCAAGATCTCATTTCACAGCCCCCACTGTAACTCTTCTACCTCAAGGAGCTAGAGGCTATTAGAGCATAATAAAGCAGTTGTATTCACAACACAGGAATCCACTTTTTCAACACTGGTAACTTCTATGCCCTGTCACATACCTCACCTGCTGTCCTGACAGACTTCTCCTAGGAACCATAGAAGAGATAGTGGGACATTTACTTGCGGATCATCCAGTTGGAAAATATATTTGGTCTCTATCCAGTTAAGCTATTTTTCTTACTTCTCAACTTTTATCACTGAGATGAGAAGGGGACTCCATGCACTCAGTCTCTCATCTCTTACCCGGATTGCAAATAAATCGTTTCTATTATAATAAACTTGTCAATGCCGCTTTAATATGACTTCCTTCTGCTTAAAGGTCTTCTCTGTCATACACAGAAGTAGGTTTTAGTGCACAAGGACAAAAAGACTTTACTGAAATAAGCCTTTAGAAAGTGTGGCATGACAACTTATAAGACCATTTTTCTTCCCAAGGAAATCTCAAGCGCACTAACAATATAAGCTGCAGAGAAGAATGAATGCAATCATTAGTGTAAAAGGACTTACAGAATCACACATTTATTTAGGACACAAAAGAAAACTACTATAATGAAGTGTAAGTAGTTACCTCCACAGAAGTAAAAAGAGTAATGGTGCTAAATCTGATTTTATGCAAAGTACGTAACTGCAACAATATGGAAGCTCATCATGTTAAGAACTAAAATTTGGGCCTAACGTACAGTAGATGGTCTAGAAACGCAGCAAAAAAGTCACATTTAAGTCTATATACACTTCAAATATCTGTACAATTGCTCCTAGGTGAAAATTGTTACACAAGACCATTGGAGACAGAACATAAATCTGGCCAAGATACAAAGTTTAACATCTTGCTCCTACAGCAAGTCCAGCAGCTTAGTAAATAGCCATCCACAGTAGCATTATGACCCTAATACAAATGTGGGTCAAATTCTGCCCTTACATGCGTATGTAGAACTCAAAGTCAGCGAGAAAAGCCCAACTCCAGCTCAACTCAGTCAACTACGCTTCTCACACCACCTATGTATGTTTAAGATCTATTCTAACTTGCCTTAACTTCCTCAAAATTACAAGACCTGTCAAGATTGTAATAAGAATGACATGCTGTAGTGAAAATCTTACCAGTGTTCCATACCTCACACACACAACATTATAATAGATGCTCAGAAATCCACATACACAACAACAAAGGAAAGAGAATGGGTCTTGGACATAAAGCAGATTAAATATTTGGTGACTTCTGTGTACAGTATCAGAAACTTTCAAATATAAAGTAGGAGCACCCTCAGTATCAGCTACATATCTATGTACATGCATGTTTGGCTGAAATCAATTGTACAGGATACCAACTTAACAACAGTAACACAGATGCATACATATACCCAAATCTGAGAGAGCTGTCCTAAAAGCTATCCAAAGTTTTTCGTATCAGTGTAAGTAAAAGTGAATTTCAAGCTGCAAGAACAAAGCTGAAAGAGAAATCTATATTCAAGGCACAAAAAGGTCATTCTTCCTTCAAGCAGTAATAAGCAGTAGGCTCATTTTGCGCTGGCTGCAAATCCACAAAGATGTACTCAGAAAGCTCAAGAAAACAAGTCATCATCCAGGGTTTGCTGCATGAACCACCATACGCCACTGAATGACCTCAGTGAACACTGAATCAGAACGCTAGCATAATGTTTTCTATTTATTGCAAGCAAACATGAGAATTTATGTACAGACTTCCTCTGCACTGTTGTTGTCCAACTATTTCATCTTTAAGGAAAATTGTTGCTACTGCTTAATTTTAATATATTCAACTGCAGGTAGCTTTGTTTTTTTTAATACTTCCTCCCCCCACCCCCCGATTAATAAACCCTTCAGGATATAAACATTACAAGTAAGTTCTAAGGCTTACCTGTCCACAAGGAGCATTTTGCAAGGATATGGTAAACGYTCCAGATGTACGGCTTTTTGCTAGAATATATTGGCAGGTAGCTTGGAAAGTGTATTTGCGCCCATCAAAGGTCATGAAATGAACGTTTCCTGAAACTGAGCATTCAGCTGACAAACATAACAAATAATGCATTTAAGTATGTAGAAAAGACAGTGTACTCTCAACAGTTATTACTGCTGTAGAGTTCATACACTCTGATACATGCTATAATTTATAAAATTGTATTCATATTATAACCAGGTACTAGGAACACGGTTAGGAACTGAACCTTATCCTTGCTTTTGTTATGGAGTTCCTTCCTGATGCCAGGCCAGGATACCTAAACAATTCTTCCCCCAGAAGGAAGCAAGAATATGTGTGATCCTTACATTGTGGGCATTTGATTCATGGCTCCAAAAACTGATTTGCAGAAACATTAAGCACCCCCACAGTTAACTGATAACTCTGAGACCAGTGCTTGAATCTACTGGCAGCTAAGAACCATGAGGCCATGGGTACCTTTAACATGCAAATCTTTTGACCTTAATCTCTGTAGTTTAGCTTCCTATCTGTGAAGTGAGAATAACATCGCTCATTCCACAGGCATGTTGTGAAAATAATTAACTCATATTTGTACAATACCTAGATACTATCTCGCTAGCCAGCAATAGTGTGGGGGGAAAAATGTAACCTTGCCATGAGTCTGTCAAGTGAAGATTGCAGAGGAAACTTTAGTTGAATGACAAGAATGACCACGTAGTGCCATCTACCAGAGACATTACAGTGATGTATAGGGAGACACATTACTGCACTAAGCTGAAAGGCAGATGCCTGCTATTCAGACCATTTTAATATTTAATCTACTGTGTGTGTAGATGCGTTTATATGTAGATAGAAATAAAAATACAAATTATATAGCGAAATATCACATTAAGATCTAACAGTAATATTTTACCCCAAGTAAAAATTCAGTTATTAAAAAAGTTAAGTATCCAAGACTTTCATATACCTGGACAYGTAAGATTTGTACAAATCCACTTTCCTCCAATGCAAGTGCTGAAATAAAAACAAAAAGGTTTCATACTTTTCTTTTTTTGGTGAAGTATATATGGCTGTCCCTCAGTTGTTCTTCCTGGATTCCTCCTCTATGAAATGAGCACCAAGTGTCTTGAGTCTCACAAAAGAGTACAACAGAGCTATCACAGTCACTAGAATGCCTGGAAGCTGTGGCAAGAGATTGTCATGAGAATATGATYGGGTGAAATGTCATCCATGCATTCAGTAACACTTTTCTTTCTTTTTAGCTCCTTGATAATCATTATAAAAGTTAGGGATGATTACAATTGAGAAGAATAAACACAAGGAAGTTGAATCTTATTACTTTAAAAAAAAAAAAACCTGTTGTGAAAAAAGTTGCACATCTGCAAGCTCATCCGTTTCTTCAATTAAGTTGATCCAGTTGCGTCCAGTTGGTGCCAAAAGGCATTATCTCTTTCCACAAACTTTTCTTTCCAATGTATAAAAATTAACTTAGAAATTCCCAAAACAGCAGCTTAGTGTCACAATGACATTAGGCTCTTTGTGTCCAAGCGAGACAACACAAACAGGAGACAAAGTAAAGTCAAAGTAATTCTCCTGTTAAGATTTTGAATTCTAGATTCCTTTTAATTTGAGGCAGAGTCCAAGACGAAGAGAGTACTAAACATTACAGTATTCTCTGCAATATCTGTCATTTGCTCTTCTTCCACATTAATAGCTCTACAGTATTCTCTGCAATATCTGTCATTTGCTCTTCTTCCACATTAATAGCTCTATAGTTCCTTTTATCTTGCCCTTCATTGCAAAACATATATGGAACAACATTTTTTGTATGTAGACACAGTGAGGACTTACCAACTTTACTCAATTTTTAACTGAAATAGGCCTTAAAGAAGTTGTCTCTCATGACCGTGAAAGGATTAAGTCCACAGCGTAAAAAGAAAAATTACTAACCAGTTATTACATTCCTCATAAACCACTGAACCCGTTTCAAAGAAACGTCCATGGTAGTCACAAGGACAGTCCATAGGCTTGACACACAATTCATTTTCATAAATTAAGCCTAGAAGAAATAAAACAAGAAAAAAATTAAATATCTGTACAAATGGTTGATGGAGCACTAACAAGTATACCCGAGAACCGCACAAATGGTCATGTATGATAATAAAACTCTAGATTATTTGGTAGTCATTTTTGCAGAACAAGTGTGCATTTGAATTATATTAAATAAATTATATTACATGGACCAAGTCCCTACGTTGCTTGAGATACACTAACAATAGTATGAATAACAGGTATTTAATAATGGGGGAGAGGGGCAGGAAACCACACACACAAAAAAACCCAAAAACAAACACACAAACACCAAACCATACTGCTTTGAGTACCTTTGGCTTCTTTTTTGACACCTTTACAAATATTTGCCTCTAAGTTTTAAGGCACTGTTTGGTCCTTATTTTACTATGATGTTTTTTTGCTTTGGTTTTTTTTTTTTTTTTTTTTTTTTTTTTTTTTTTTTTTTT
>JAYKAV010001289.1:1033479-1071203 GCA_035582835.1 Phoebastria nigripes | reverse complement strand
TTTTTTTTTTTTTTTTTTTTTTTTTTTTTTTTTTAATTATTCCATTATTAGAGAGGCAGAAGCGAAGAGACCTTACTAGCCCATAAAAGATAAAACGTATGACACAGATGATTATACTTATAAGTCATCAGGATACGTGTAAGAGGCAGGACTTGAAGATCCATGGCATAACTTTCTCTGTCCTCTTTTAGATAGAATTATGTACCCAAGAGAAGCCAGTAACAAGGGGAAAACTGGACATCAAAGGATATTTTGATAATAAGAGTAGAGTTTTGCTGTAGGCCACATCGGTAAATACCTCACTTGCCAGAACCATACAAAGTGTAAGAATCTCTGTATCAAAACCTGTTCCTGGCCACATGAATGAGTTTTAGTCATGTCACGTTTCTGAGCTCTCCTAAAGCACCTGACCTTGCAGACATTCTTCACAGAAAGAAAGAAAAAAACAAACCACACCCAACAAAACAACCCACCAAAATACTCCTCCCCCTCCCCCCCCACTCCCCCCCCCCAAAAAAAAAAAAAAAAAAAAAAAACCCCCCCCACAAAAAACCCCCCCCAAAAACCCCCCCCCCCCCCCCCCCCCCCCCCCCCCCGAAAAAAAAAAAAAAAAAAAAAGAGAGAGCAGCAACCACCAGAATCAGGAGGATGGCTGCCCTGTCAACAACAGAGCAAACCCCATTTTTCACTCAAATTGTGGAGCTCTATGGCTAGAATGTGACATCTGTGCTGAAACCTATTCCCACTTGTTAGAGGGAGGAAAAGGCTCTTGAYAGTTACAAGGAAAACAAGGTCATTCATCCACACTCTGTTGGCACTGCATTTATAAAGAGCTCCTGTGAATGCCTTAATCTAGCCAAGCCACATAGGTATGTAAACTTGTGGGAGAACAGTCTGAAAGTTACATGGAATCAAATAATATGTATTTGAGAAGCAAAACTTACCATCTGGACAGTAGCATCCATCAATGCAGGGAAGCTCACTATCAATGCACTGTGATTGTTGATGACATGAAACAGGGCAACAGTTAATGCATTCATTGTAGGTCAAGGGTTCAGCACAGGTAATCACTAGAAAATAGAAACAGGTAAAGAAATGAAAAGGTATTGTGCTACTGCCTCAGGGCTTAAATACAATGCACACATTTCTTTCAGGTATTTACTTTTTGGTGAAGTCAATTGAGTATCAGTTGTCTAGAACAATGAAACAATGGCTTTCATAACACACAGAGAATATACGTATATTCATATTCTGTCCATTAAAGGTGCATTGAGAAGGAATAATCTTAAATTACACCAAGGGAGACGCAGGGAAACTTTCTCACGGCAGAGCTATTTAGATGCTCGGATCAACATAGGAAGTGGTAGAACATCCATTAACAAACATTTTTGGAAACACAGGGGAAATCTTCTGTCATGAATGACAAAGCAGTTTTGGTCCTGTGTTCCAGACAGGCGGACAAATTAGATGATCTCTTTCAAACTTACTTTCTGTGACTTCTAAGATGAAGACTTACGCAAGTGTAATTCAAATTCATTTTTAACACTCATGACACACATTTTATATATCAGAAAGCCATGAAGACTGACAATATTTGAAAGAGTAGCTCTATGAAAAAAAACAGTTAATCATCTTAAAGAATCTCTGATGTTTTAGTAAGAAGGTTCTTAAGACACATTCTAATAAGCTTAGTGCTTTAAATACATTCAGTACAAATTACACATACAAAAAAGAAATTCCAATGCATTTATGTAGCCTTGAAGTGAGTCCATAGTTACGCTTTCATTGAGAACTAGACAAGTTCAAAATAGGAGGAAGGACAAAGAAGTAAAAACATGAAGAGCATACTTTTCAAAATACAAATACTAAGCACTATTTCCAAGTACGAAAGCATCTGCATACCACACTGCTGAAAGTGCATTCGCCATCCATGAAGTGGCTTTCCTGCTTGGGCACATGCTCTGGCATATTCAGTTAATGCTCGACACCAAGTTGCATTATCAACTGCTGACCTTACACAAATAAAAATTGACATATTATTTTCTACCTACATTCAAACATGCAATCATAACCTCATGAGTGCTCCTGCATTGCATACAACCACATTGTTTGAATCTACTTTAATAATGTTCCAAAGTACTGTGTTGTTTGGCTAGGTTAAAAGTCTTAAATAGGTAAGACGTTCTGCCACATTTGAAGACAGGTCATCAATATATTTGAGACCTGATGCTAATTTCCTGAATAAATCCATGAAAGCCAGAGATACAGCAGTATAAACAGACTTGAATAAAGGTCTTGATTGTTACAAAAGGAGTAACATCCTTCAGAAAACTCAAAAGAAGAAAGTGTAAGATTTCCACCAGTGAGTCACCATGGTACAAGAAATGGAAATGATCTTCTCCTGTCCTGCCTGTTAATTTAACTAGTCAAAACTGCTTGGACAAGGAGCATAGCAGGTTGTGAAATGATAGCATAAATTCAAATAGTAATCAAATTCCTCTTTTCATTGGATTAACATATGGCTTGCGGATGCCAAACTGACCTATTCACTATTACTTTTCATTAAGGTTAGAAATACTAATGATGTTGCACACTTAGAATCAAAACAGATGCCATATTCAAGGGAACGTACACTAACAAATTATGAAAATATCTGGGCTGATTTTGGTCATCCTTATACCAAAGAAAACAGGAACAAGTCTACAGAAATTTCTGGCAGTAAAACTAGAACAAGTGAGAAAAGCAAGAYAATAAAAGAATGTTAGATAAAAACTGATATGCAGAAAAAAGACACACGTTAGTTCTGTTAACATTTACAATTCATTCTCATGACAGAAGGACAATGTTTTTTATAACAGCTTTGGAATTACCCAAAACCATTCACTTACATGCAAAGATCATTGGTGCAGCTTGCCATAAAAGGAACAGGACTCACATATTCATGACATTGTTCAAATGGGGGATGTAACAGGATATTACACAGAGTGTATGCCCTCTGAAATGAATGAGATAGCTGTTGTGAAGAGAAGGTTTTCAAAAATAAACCTAAGCAGAATAGAATACTATGGAAAATCAGAACAGACATCTCAGTCTGTGACTAGGAATCACTTCATCAACTAGAAGCAGTGGCTAGCAACATATTGCTCTCCATGTCAGAGTATTCATAACATTGAATCTTTTATCCAAGGTCATACCAATGGTAGTAAAACATATCCCTTCCCCAAGAAAGGCATAGACCATGTTGCAGCTAAGCCCGGATGACCTGAAATAGTCTTCATTTTAGTTAAATTACACAGTAAAAGGCAACAGAAATAAAACATGCCTGGCATCAGCTTTAGTTTCAAAGCACTTCATTTCACAGTTGTATCTTGAAAATATTACTTAAAAGGAAAAATTACTTCAATGGGATGGACAAAAGTAACAATAATTCATTTTTTAAACGCTGGCAAATTAACTGTGCTCTCATTCTGGTTTTGCCTGCTTGCTTCTTTCTATCCTTCCTAAGGGAAGGAATGGGAACCAGCTCTAGAACGTGCCCCTACTTTACAACTTTTCACTCATTTAGCCCCAGACTCAAACACTTCTATTGGCTGCTATGCAGACAAAATAACATTTGAAAAGATCAAGAATTAAATTATAAACTCATACAGAAGAAAAGTGAGGGGAAAAGGAGGGGACAAGGGAAGCTCTGCTGCAGCAACCATTTTAATCCACCTCTTCAAAGAAGAACTGAGAATATTTCCAGTCTCCTTCAAAGTGTTAAGTCAAATTCTCACTCCAATTAGAATCACCAACTATTGTAATAATCCTTTTGTGTTAATCCAAACCTGCAGAGATTCATGGCTTTGTGTCACGCAGGGTGGCTCATTGAGAAGAGATTTATCCCAATTGGGTGTTCCTTCTGGAGGATTTTCCTGCCAACTCTCTACGAATTCTGTTATATCATCTGTCAGTTTTCCTAAACAAGACACACATACACAGTCACACAGTGACTTGGAAGAACAACAACATTTCTATAGGATTTCCCAGGGAAACATCTCAATAATCAAAACATCACATTAAGCAGAGAGCGCCAAACCCTTCCTACAACTAAATTAATCAGCTGTTAGTCTGAAGACAACCTGGTCCTTTTAAGAAACAAAAATACTTCTAAAAGGGACTATAGTAGGAAGGCTTTAGAATGGCAGAAAGAAGCTTAGTACATGCTATTTGGCAAGGAAGGGCTTTAGGGAGCAGGACTGTGCCTGCCGCAGTCCTTGAATGGAAGAAAGGAAAGAAAAGCTGTAATAAACTGTATATACATAGGTCTGTGCTGTTACTTTATATGAAACTCTCAACAGAGAGTCTAAAACCCAAGGAAGATGAGGCATTCCTGGGTCACTGCAAGGGTACAAAATGATTGTATACATCAACCAAGTAAAGGTGTGATTTTTTCACATAAGCAGAAATGTCCATGCTAGCTTTAAACTAGCTAAGAAAGGTATTATCCATCATAGACAAATGGTGACATTGATTACTACTTGGATTACCCACAAATGCATATCTTGCCATATCTTTATTACTACTGCTCCCCAAGCTAATTCGATAAAGCTAGTATGCAGTGTATCAACTTGTGCTACAATCACAGCTTTATGCAACTGAGATATCCTGAGAAAGGTGAGAGGGTAGAGGAAAGTCTCTGAAGGCAATGAGGACAATGAGCTATTGATCTTGGTATTATTTTAAGCATTTTGATTTAGTGAGCAAACTATTCAATGGGGGTAAGAGCTGACATTAGTGAAGGGCTGATGCTTTCTAAAATTGCGTAGCACACCTAAAGAACAGAGGAAACCTACTACATATTGTACTCTGAGCTTTGAAGTAGTACTCTACAGAAATACCCTAATTTTAAAGAGGAGGAGCAAAAAGTTAAACAGCCCAAAGCAATGATTTCCAGAAGTTTCTATCACCTAACTTGAGATACCTTTCAAGGGGTCTGATTTTTCCCCTGATTCTTTTTATTGTATTCACTCAGTATTTATTGAAAGCCAAGACGCTTGGAAGTATCTGAAGTTGGTATCCAAGGATCACTGGTCACTTCTGAAAGTGTTAGCATAAATGAAGTGCCAGATCAAATTGAGATTTGGCAGTCTTCATTGATTTGATTTACTAATTAAAATTACAGATTTATTTCCAATAGCAGTATCTCAAGCTTCCACAGGCTTCTATATAAAATTGCTAAGAGGGCAGTGAACATTTAAAAGTAGATTTTACCYTTCAAGTCCTAGGAAACTGAAGTACAAATACCATTGTAGGTAATGGACTAAGACAGCTTTTTGTCATGCTTTTTAAAGATCTTCCTCCCCAGAGCCCCATCTATATTGAAAYTGGCCCTCTTCACTAAAAATATAATCTACCAGAAGTATTTCCATATCATATTTTCCATTTCAAAAGTTGTCCATCTTATATTCAATTAGCATTACAATTAAAAACTAAGCAAAGTAATATTTAGTTCACCTGAAAAAAAAACCCTGTATTAACAGCTTTAACTTMCTCTAACAAGAGGAAGTATTTTAAATACTCACCATAACTGGTTTCAAGATCATCCTGCAGGATAGCATTATTGTTTCCACACAGTCCATGTGTTTTGCCCAGGTACTCTGGTGCCATTTTGATATAGACTGCAGACGTACCATCCCAAGCCAGAGTAAAGGCATACTGGTGCCTGACTAGGAAGTATCCAGCTAGCTTCTGGATGTGTAAGTTTCCAATAATATAAGGTAACTGTACTCTGAAAAATGAGACAGCATCAAAAACAACTTTACATGAGGAAGTATCGCTATTAAAAATAAATTACTTGCTGATTTAATGATTTCCTCATACATCTGAAAACCCCCAATATAAATATTGAGTAATTCCACTAAAAAAGATAAAATTGCAAATAAGAGCAAAAATCAAAGGATCAATGGCAACGRTTATGCTTCTTAATACTATGTACCACTCATTTAGATATCACTTTCCTCAGATACTACTCTGTAGATGGGGAGTAATTATTACAGCTGTGGTCTGGATAGTTGGGGGTTTTTTTAAGCTACCAACAAATAAGTGAACTAGTTTACATCTCTGTTATCAAATCGGTATCATGAGATTAGTTCCAGTGTAACTACAGTATCAGAAACATGAGTGCAGTTACCCAAATCCTTTATAGGTGACTTCACTGCTCATCTTTATCTGTTCATCTCCAGAAAAGAATAAACTTATGGACCTTTTGCAGGAGTAAGGAGAAGAATGGCACTCAGGATCATTATTCACCTGCCAAATAAAATTACTAGCATCAAAATCAAGATTTTAATCAAACTCTTCATAACCCACATTACACAACTAATACTCCCCATCCCACCCTCAGCATGTGAACAAGTAGTTTGGTCCCACTCTTCCCCAAAAACCTGAGTACAATTAGCACTCTTTTCAGAGCAGTCTCTTCACGGCAGCAGCAGGTTTTGAAAGTACACACATCACTTTCCTTCCAGCTATTCACATTTTGTGCTATAGTAACTGGTAGCCCACATTACATTAGAATTACATCTAGATTACATTCTAGAACCCCATACTATCATCACAAGTTACTTTTAATCTCTAAATATTAATGCATTATTAGCAAGCTCAACAACAGCTAAAAGGAATGTAGAAGTGCAGTCCCCTACCTGTATGGAAAAACTCTGTTCATCTAATTCAGTATGTCTCACAAGCGCATAAGTGGATTTCCCAGAAAAATAATAATAGAGTCCATCRAAAGTTTCAAAATTATATTGACCCCATGTTCTGCATATATGATCTCTTTCAGCACCTGTATTATACACTAACAAAAGGAGAGTCACTTGAGAAGTACCACTGGTTTTTTGATTCAATCTGTAGTTGAGATGTATGTATGTGRTATGCTATGAAGTATCACCACAGAAAAGAGAAGGAAAAATACTAGGGCACGAAGGAACCTTTAGGCAGAGGGCAGTCATTCTTGTAGCTGTGGGAACCCAAGTACAATCCCAGAAACCCAGTTAGTTTTCTCTCTTTACACACCTGTCTGGCATCTTGGTCCAGTTGCATTAAATCGACTGCAGTTGCACAGCTCTCTGTAGACACACTCACCTCCATTAAAACATGTAAACGAATCTGAGTGGAAAAAACAAGGTGTGTTGAAAATTATCATAATTTATTTTTGTTCTTAAGACCCAGTTCTGTCACCAACTGTAACTCCACGAATGACAGGATATGCTGGCTTAGCATTTAAATGTCCAGGAGAATCCCACAGGCCTCCACAAACAGGAAACATACTGCAAAAGCTTCACCTCAAGAAATACAACCAGATGAAGTAAATCTATTGCACATTTAGAGAAGCCAAATTAAAATGGCCGTGATACCTGTTAGTCTGACATGTTTTTAGTCCCCTAAGCAATGAATAGAGGAAGTGAACAAGTATTACGCAACAAAGCACGGTGCCTATATCCTTACATAAAAGACTGCTACAAATAACACTGTATGGATAAGCTCTACCAGGATGAGAGCATACTACCCTAGAAATACAAATGTTGAGATCCCAGCGGTAGATCTTTCAGCTGCCCGCCCTCCTTCCATCTTACAACTTTTAAGTATACCAACCACAAACACTTTCCATAAAGACACAGACCACTGCTCTTGTTTCTAATTTTATTAGAGACAAACTTTTAAGAAAGGAAAAATTTAATGCTTAAGTATAGTGAGCCTACTGTAAAGAAAGCAAGCTCCCTAACTTGAAATGACAGGTTTGGGTTTGGGGGAGGGAGAGGTATTGGGTTCTTTTACTTTTTATTTTCCCTGGGAAGATCCCCATCAAAATCTGACAAAACAAGTTTTCACAGTCTAAGGAAAGATGTGCACAAGCAGAAACAAAGCTTCTTGCTACTAAATTTAGACTCTGTGATTAAATGCTTTTCTAACAACTGTGATATATTCACTGATTCTGCTAATATTTGATCTTTTAAAATTTAAGTCTCTTTAGGAAAGCATGTGGATTTTAATAATTGAGTATTATGCAATCATAGTAATTTTTGTGTTTGGAGAACAGAAACTGAGATTGTATTTGTTGCAGACAAGCAGACAAGTTTCACAGAAGARACTATTTCAGGAAGAGACAAGCTGAAGACTCAGCTTTCTTGTTTTCTTTATCTTTATATACACATCATTCTTGAAAAATAATCTTATATATGAATTTTTTAAGTGCTGTCCTGAAAACCAGAATTCACAGAAAGAGATCTTTTCTCCCATTTCAGTAAAACCCTCGCTTATGAAATACCTAATCATCGTTCGTATACACAGAAGTCCTAACATACTTAGATTACCTTCAGGCTTTTGAGAAAGCTTTGCTAAAGAGGGTTTGAAGCTTTGCTGATGCAGGCAAAATAAAGCATACTCCACCTCTGATAACCCAAATAAACTCTACAATTGATTTAGTCTTGACAGAATTAGACTTCAGAGGAAAGCCTTCTAGGATACGGACCACTGTTTTATGATTTCATGGGTCACACCATCTTTAGATTTTGTTCTCACTATTGGCATTTGCTAAACACACGTGAAAAGCACCAACATCAAAAGTAGATTCTGAACTACTTTACAGAATAGTTGAAATGTTGTGGTTTTGTTTTGGGTTTTTGTTTTGKTTTTTTGTTTTGTTTTTTATAAACTGATTGCAAGGAAACAAATGCTTTCTAATAAGTCAAGAGTTGATCATTGACATCCTACTGCCATTAAATGGATGCTGAATTCTTGATTCCAGCAACAGAAAAATAAATCTATTTCAAAGGGTGTTTTCTCCCTACCTAATTTTTCTCCCCTCTTCTAGAAGCTCATTTTATTGATGTTTTACCAATACCAATTTCCTACCAACATATTTTATATTTTTTTCAACACACACCACCCCCCCTCCAAAAAAAAAGGAGAGGGAAAAAAAAAAAAGAAAAAAGAAAAAATAAAAAGAGAGGCCATGCTGAAAAGAACAAGGCAGATAGACAAAGTGAAAGAGAATGCTCCTTTGCCTAGCTAGCCCAAATATCTAGCTCCTTTCCCTGCCTGGCCAGCATGAGTTAAATTTAAAAACTAATGCAAGCACCATGTAGAAAGGTCCCTACTTATTCTGACTGAGCCATCTCATTTACATACTCACAGTGACCAATCTTGTCACTAATGCAAAAGCCTTATTCCTCTTGTCAAGTGAGGCAGACATTGATCTCTTTCATCTTGAGTGTTGCAAGACCTGCGTAATCAGAGCTCAGGTCTCTGTTCTTTGCTTGTCTAAGATTATGCCCTATTGCCTGTCCAGTTACAATAATCTGCAATTAGACTGCAAGTCATGTTCCTCTTAGCTGTAGAGGAAGTTAGCCCCCTTTTGATGTTTCGGGTTGAATGATTCCCCTTTAAGCATGGCTCAGGTAACCTGCTTCGAGCCACATTTATTCAGATTGTGCACACAGCCAGCTGATCTGGGGACCCTTGCGGTCACTGGGAAAGATATCCCTTGCTCCCTTTTAGAGAGAAAGGGAGTTAGTCAAATCTGAATTGGAAGTCAAATGACTCGATGAGCATTTTCCTCTTTATGAAGTTCTCTTCTGTCTGTGCATGTATGATTCTAAAAAAAACATGATAAACATAGCTCTTGTATTCACTTATATCCCTTTTTACATCACTGTAGTATCTTTCCTTACATTGTGTAGAAGAGCTCTGTGTGCAAACATTAGTTATCCTTAACCAGGTAATGAGAGGAATAGAGTGTTGATTCAGATCACATTTAGTGATCTTACTACTGCAGACAATGTGGCCTCCTTTAATCATCCAATTTGCTCAGTTAACACAGAAATACTTCCTCAGGTATCCAGAATAAACATCCTATAACAAAGGGCTCCCTGTGATCTTTGTCATTAAAGGAATATAAGCTCCCTAAATAAGCTAACCCATATGATCGTATCACAAGTTTAGGTCTCTCCTAGGGACATGAGAAACATTGTAACACCTGCACAAAGGGAATAAACATCAAGACTAAGCAAAGGTTAAAATTAGAAAAGGTTATGGAAGAATATTGTGTCCTTCGTTTACCTGAAAGTGACCTCTATTAAGAAGCCCTTAGCTCCTCTTTTTCTTTTGACATTATGCCAGTTGAGTGCATTGGGTTGGAATCTGAAATTGAAAACTGGTGAGACTTTTCTAGCAGAAAGTGGTAGGCCTAAGTAACATGATTCAACTCGCATAAGTAATAATGTGATTTCTAACCAGTGATGCCATTACAGCCTGCAAGTCACTCTGATATGACCATTGTTGCCACAAAGCAACTTGCCTCAAATTCCTTCTTTATTGAACTGGGTGAAGACTTGGGATCATCTTATAATGCAGGTCTGAATTCTTCTCTGTTCCTCTCATTGCTTAAATACTCTAACCATCTGGTAATTACTGAATAGGCTGCAACCCCACTCAATATGTGGATAGGGTTATTTCAGACCCTTGGGCACCTGGACCTCCATTTAGTTCATCCCCCTGAATTCTTCAGCATCAGGCAGCGAGAGCCTTCAGGCCAGAGCTAGCACCCCATAAGCAGTAGCAGAACCTCATGCCCATTATTTATCTCAGCCTTTGAAAAAGTGAGACTAATCTAGCCTGTTTGCATTTCATTGCAAGTGTTTCTGGAGATCAGTGTCCAAGCTTCACAGAGGTGATTACTGCTGTTGCTCTCTGAAAAGAGATGCTTTAATAGCATCATGTAGACCTGACAAGAGGAAGTTCCAAAATCCACTTTGAAATATAGTACAGTCCCACCCAACTCTGGTTGGCCTTTCAAATGTTCTTCACCTGGGCTCCAAGCACAAGTTCTGCCAATTTCATATGATAACTGTTCAAAGGCATCTTTCATCTTCATCAAAATAAGCATTTATTTTGAAATATTATTACAGATGCAATATATTTTGTGGGTTTGTATCTTATGATATTGTGCCCACTTAGTTTATTATGCTTTCTTACATTACTACTTCTCTAATGACTACTTAAGATCTCTTGAACTTATTTCAGATGCAAACCAACTCTATGTCCAGGTTTCCTCACCCATAATTTGTTCTTCCKATCTTCTAACATGTTTATTAGGAATAAAATAAGTATAGCTGAAAGTAATCTATATAATGTGAAGCTGTCCTGGTTTCAGCTGGGATAGAGTTAGTTTTCTTCCTAGTGCTGTGTTTTGGATTTAGTATGAAAAGAATGTTGATAACATGCCACCATTGAGYGTTGCCGTGCCGGACAYGCTAGAACTTCAATACGAACTGGTGTCAAAGGCAGCCAAGTGGTATGCCACCATTGATATCGCTAATACATTTTTCTCAATCCCTTTGGCGGCAGAGTACAGGCCACAGTTTGCTTTCACTTGGAGGGGCATCCAGTATACCTGGAATCAACTGCCCCAGGGGTGGAAACACAGCCCCACATTGGGCACCAAAAAGGACTGTTGTGGTTTAACCCGGCAGGCAGCCAAACACCACACAGCCGCTCGCTCACTSCCCCCTCCCTTCAGTGGGATGGGGGAGAGAATCAGGGGGGGAGTAAAATTCATGGATTGAGATAAAGACAGTTTAATAAAATAGAAAAGGAAGGGAAAATAATGATGATAATAATAATAATAATGATAGAATATACAAAATGAGTGATGCACAATGCAATTGCTCACCACCCGCTGAGCGATACCCAAGCAGTGATCGCTACTTCCTGGACCGCGCCTCCTGTTTATATATTGAGCATGACGTCATATGGTATGGAAWACCCCATTGGCCAGTTGGGCTAGCTGTCCTGGCTATGCTCCCTCCCAGCTTCTTGTGCACCTGGCAGAGCATGGGAAGCTGAAAAGTCCTTGACTAGTAGACCACTTAGCAACAACTAAAAACATCAGTGTGTTATCAACATTATTCTCGTACTAAATCTAAAACACAGTACTAGGAAGAAAATTAACTCTATCCCAGCTGAAACCAGGACAGAAGTCCTTCAGCATGAAGTGAGATACAATCACTAAAGAACAGCTCTACTCTTGGAGCACAAAGAGGTAACTACAAAGAAAGCATATATCTGTATCCCATACAAAAGTTAAGATACAAAATCAGAGACACCCAAATTAAACTTTTTTCACAAAAGTAAAAGCAAGCCAACACATTCAAGAACATGTCTGACTACTCAAATTACCACGCACAACCACCTTGAAATATTTGATTTTTAGTTTAACCATCATGTCAATCCAGTTGCTCCAACTGAATTTTGACCTCACTGTAATACACCATTATTATCAATACACTATTAATTCTTGAAGATTTGTGACTGATGTGGACCTTCCTATGGGTATTTTTCTGTAAAACATTAAGCGCTTCCTAGTGTTGGAATTCTGTATTTTGTTACTGTTTAAGACATGGCATGAAAAATTTGTTTAATGCAAGTCACTGAAGACAGGTTTGCTTTCAAGATATTCATTATTACATTAACTTGGACAGAAAAGTTGAAGCATGAAAGATTATGAGAGATCTGAAAGCAATCAAGTTTCACTTAAGCTAGGTAGGTACAAGGTCCAGCCTGTTCCCTCAGTTCTTATAATTCTGCCTATTTACCAACTTTGGCCCAAACAGTTTCAGGGCTTCAGAGAGTCATTTACAGAAATAGACAAAGACTTTCTAGTTTTCAGGATTCTTTAAAAGATGACATATGTTAAAAGCTTTATGCAAGTGTAGAAGAGAGGTCTACCTGAAGGTTATCAAATTAGTAAAAAGATCAATTATTTAAAAATCAGCAAATTTTATTCTGAAATGGAGAAGTGAAAAAACAAAGCAGTTTGGGATAAAAATTTGCAAGAAACATTAACTAGACCTATAATCACACATAAAAGAGTAGAATATTTAAACTTAAAATTGAATATTTAAACTTTTGTTGTCAACATTCTTGAAATTTTATATTTTTAACTGCATAATTTCCATTGCACACTTTCTCTAGAAAGCTTTCAGGTGTCCTTTTGACTATGGAGAACTAATACAACAAATATTTCTTGCATTATCTTTTGTCCTTCAACTTCATAGCCTTTGAAAGCATCTGCCCATAACGGCCCAAGTTTTCTGTGGCATACAGGCTTCAACAGGATGCAATACAGCCTTGAAATGAGGACAAAGATCTCATTACACCAGGATGTAAAATTTTCCTTTTTGAGATTGAGGTGAATGAGTAGGRTGTAATTTTAATCCTTCAATACTAAGAACCTTCCAGTTAGCTGCAGATTTTCTGCTCTGGTGCATCTCTTGAAATTAGCACACATATTGTAAGGGACAAGTATCTCCTATAGTAACAGTGACCTTAACGAAAGACTCATACCTGCTACAGCATTTCAACACAAGAAAATCTGAAGTGTTCAGAATTTTCAGCAGTAGTTTGAAACTTACTTCCAGAAATCATTTGTTTTGCCTGTCCCAGGCAAATTATGTTCTTAATATGCATTAGCTCTGGAGTTTTTTTGTTTGGTTTGTTTGGTTGGTTTTTTTAACTTCACATGAAAAACAGATTTGTGTGGAAGGAAGTTACAAGTTTAACAGCGATGTAAACTACATGTTAACTGCTGTCAATTATTCTGATAAACATTTCAAAACTTAAATCCCATATTCCCTGGGTACAAGAAACTAACACAAGAATTTATCTCTTGGCATTTACTTGTACTATACCAACTTTTTTGTTCCGTTGACATATAAGACATTACATTGCTTTCAGTTGACTAATACAACAAAAAGGTAGAGAGATCTATTGCACAATAAATCACACACTCATCGTACAAAAATTCCATGTAAAACATGTTGGTTTATCTATATATACAGAGTTACAGGAAGCAAGAAAAAATACTATTGCAACAAGAATTGACTGTAATAGGATGAAATATAAGTCCGTTATAATCACAGTTTTCTAAGTATGTCACAGAATAATTTTTATAGAGGGATTACTAAACTGGAGAAAGAAGCTGATAACCTACCTTGCTGGTTTAAAAAAAACCCCCCCCAAAACAAACTTTACTATTTCATATATCCCCAGATTGCTGCAAATCCCAGTCCATGGGCAGAGCTACAGCAGCTCTTGCATCTCTCTTCAAATAGGAAGGGCCAAACCAAAACTATTGTTCTAAGCATTTAGAGCATGTTACCGAAACTCTTGCATAAAGCAGATCAGGTTGTTCTTTTGTTTTGTTTTTAGTACATCTTTTGCACACAGACAACAACAGATTCCATTTCCCACACAGAGTTTACTGGTATTTAAAAAGGAAACTTCCAAGTCTAGGTATTCCGCTGTTTAAAGAGTTTAATAATCCTGATTGCCTTCAAGTATGGGCAATCATCAATAATTTTTAAAGCATGTCTCCAGCAACATTGTCTTGCCAAAGCAAGTACATCAGAAAAGGAAAATCCTTATGAAGTATTTTTCCCCCCATAGAAATACGAGTTAGAAAGAAACCAGGAAGTTTATCCTATTACATCTGCAGAGGGCAATGAAACCTAATTCTTGCCATTATTACTAYATCCTCCTTTAAAAGCTTAGACTTGTGATGAGTTAGCATGAGATGCTTGCTACCCATTTCATTCTCCCTCCTTCTAGATTTGTTCTTCCCTTTCTTAAATATTAGGCCTATTTAAGAAGCAATAAACTTGCATATAAACCCTTTTCAAGAGTTCTGTTAAAATAGCACAATGCATCTTAAAAGTCTTTTTTCTAGCTCGTTGTTCTGAAGTAGAACATGAAATCCACTAGTCCCATTAAAGAAATTTTCACTTGGCTAAAAATAAAGCCAGGGAACCAAAGAATTATTATGGCAACAAATTTCTCAGCATGACTTGCACATTGTCTCTTTGGAAGCTACTTTATTCAGTTTAAAAAAAAAAATAGAGCTAAGAAAAGAACTACTTCTTGGTCAATAAGCTGATGCAACCCCTCAAAAGCAGAGGGAGTTTTAATGGTAGAGACTGCTATATTTGCAGAGCAATTTTATCATACACAATACATATATATGATATTTTTCATATACTGGAGAGGTTCATAGGTAATAGTTTTTATTTGAGTAATATTATGCTTCTCTAAACCCTTCTATTACTCCTCCACATTCAGCTACACACTTCTCAAAAGCTTCTGAAAACAGTATGTATTAAAGAAATTAAAAGCTTTTGGAGATGACACAACCCTAATCATAATTGATAAGAGTCCAGTCCACACATCAGTCTTGCATTTTGTGCTATAAAGCTGGGGGATGCAAATCCAGACTATTCACTATTAGGTAGGTCCCACATCCAGTGCAACCAATCAGGCTGACTGAAGAGAAACTAGAGGTTTCGCATCACTAAAATTACTCTGAGTTACTTAGCCTCATGTTTCTCCATTGTACAAGACAAGCATGACACAGGCTCTACAGAAGAACTAACACAGAGTATCTTTACCCTTGAACAAAGAGATTTAAGCCTGTCCAGCGCTGAAAATAAGATGAACCAAAAAAGCCATGATGCAAATTCCTCAAGCAATGCCCACCACTGCAAGCTGGTGGCTAAGAGTACCTCATCCTGCTAACCCACAGATTGCACACACAAAAAGCATCCATAGATTACCTCAGCAAAAAAGTAACAAACAATAAACCTCCAAGCACAGAAGAGATACAGGACAGGTAGTTTAATGGCATGTAGGCAGCAATCCACATCTTTAGGTATGTCACCACAAGAGCAGATTGCCCTGCTGAAAGCTCTTTGTTAGAAAAACTGCAGTTAGAGAGAGTCTTTCAAATGATCAAACCAGAACCAGCTGTAAACTTAAAGCTAGGTCAAACCCCATGATAAATTGTCATACTCCTGTAGTCCTTTGAGACCAATCAAGGTAGAGCTCCCTTACCCTGAAGGCCTGTATTAGCTGTTTTAGGTTTTTTTCCTTCATAAAAATAATTAAATGATGCAGAATATAATGGACAATTGAAGTTATTTCATGTAAAAACATAAATAACTTACTAGATGGTCCACATTTCATACTGTGAAGTCTCCTGTTCCGAGATAAGGATATTGTAGTAGATGAYGCATTAGAAACTGCCGTTCCAGATGCCTTTCAGAAAGAACAAAGAAATCAGCAGCTATAACCAAGAAAGCTTAAAAATCTCTTCATGGTCTATCAGTAAATTTTTAGTAAGCTCACTGCTTCATATTGGCTTACTAAAAAGTTATCAAAACACACCATTGTAAAGTAAAAAGTATATTCACTCTACTCAAGACTCCGGTAAAGGAGCAAAGTACATTATGCCTAAAGACAGCAGTCAGATTTTAAGCCAGTTAAGCCAAAATGCCTAAAACTGCATATCCAAACACTGTCCTCTGTGCCCTTCTCCATACTCCTTTTACTCTCAATTACAGCCTCTATACCATCATGTATATTTAACATAATTCTCAGTATAAACATTCTGCTGTTTTGGAAATTCTTATCACCCAGTTGCAGTTATTTAAAATCATTTTAAAGTATATGCATGCATAAATCACTAAACAACATCATAATAATTAACAAAATGTCTTGTAAGGTCCTAAATTCACACTATTTTCCACGAATCTGATCCAAACCCCAGCAAAATCAACAGGTTTTTTTGTGGTGGTTTTTTTGTTTGTTTGTTTGTTTTTTAAAATTCACAAACACCCAGGTTAGTTTTCAAAATGTTTTCCACCATCTTCTCCTTAATCTTTTCCTGTTGTTCTAACATTTAAAAATATATGATGACAGACTAAAGCTTTTATTCTCTTGTGTTTCCTTTCTCATAAGCACTTCTGCCTTCAACAGTCAGCAGCAAAATATCTTGAGTTTTCTTGTATTAATTCTAAATATTGTGGCGAATGAAGCTTTCTTTCTCCAATAAACTGTCCTTTGGAATCCCAGTGTTTCTGGTCTATTAGACTTTGTAATCATTTTTATAAATTGGTATGTCATGATAACATTGACTCCCCTCCTCATTCTTGCCATATTCATCTATTAATCCAACTTCCACTTCATTCTTCCATCTAGCAGTGGTGCCAGTCACAATCCCTCTACTCTCTTCCCGAACTCAAATTATTTACACACAGTGTAAATGAGTGGTATCACTTCTGAACCAGAAATATACCGAGTCTCACCGGAGTACCCTGACAAGAACTCAAATCAATACTTGGGGGTGAGGGGTGGGGTGAGAAGAACCCACAGGTTAGTTGTTAAAATTGGAAGGACAACATTCATTCACACTGTTTTACCCAAGGATGGTGCATAGTTTAGGTGTCAACATACGAGTTCCTTSTCATCTTCTTGCAAGTGCAAAGTTTTAGCACTTCCCTTATGAATTTATAACCTTGTCTACCCCATTTACAGAGAAGTGGGACTAGGTACAAACTCAGTTATTTATACAAAGAGGTACTGTAGATAGCTTTTTGGAAATTGCTCTTTAAGATGCAGCTTTGAATGCCCAGGTTCAAGGAAACTGGTGAACAAAGACAACCCATCTTAAAGGAAGCATTTTAATGACAGAAAGAAATAGGACAGCAACTGAGCGTGTATAACTTGTTTAATAGCCTCCATAATTTTTCTCTGAGAGGAAACAATATCCAAGACAATTTATGTATTACTCAGAAAATAATTTCCATAAAGCATGTTTTCTGCAAGAGCTGGTAAGGAAATAATATTAACTTGTGGTTTTAGTGCACACAGAACAACCAGTCTTGTAAAATGTACTATGACGCAGAAGGGAAAGCAGTATCAGCATTGATCTGTAAAGGTGCCTTGGAGTTCTTCAAAACTGAAATACTTACATTTCCAAAAAAAAAAAAAAAAAAANAAAAAAAAAAAAAAAAAAAGCCAGCAATACATCAAGTCACAAAAGCCAATTCAGCCTATATCATCTACTTGAGAAAACAGAAAAGCAGACCTGCTTAGCCAAGTTACAAAAATCCATTGATATTTAGTCATGATGTGGTTATATTGCCGTGCTCATGATAGGTAGAAGTATACCTCCTAATTAGTATGCCTTTGCTAGAACTACATTGCTCAACTTCTCTATAACCTCCTATCTTTGTTCTAGAACTGCTTACCTCTAGGCTGAGTAACATTTTTCTCAATTTGACATGAACTTTTGGATCCTCAGAAGCCAATGACTTATGATAATAAGTTTTTCCTTATTAACGAAGCATCTAATTACATTTACCTAGTTTACTTAATACAGTAACACAAATGTTACAGCCATTTCATATTTCTTCACCTCATGAAGAGCAGCAGCTATATCCTCTAAAATGTTCATATTTCAGTGATATATTAATTACAGAATACAGTTTTCATTAAGGAAAATTCAGTGACAAATACAGTATCTGTTAATAAACAGCATTAGCTACAATGTATGATGTCTACAGTGACACAAATAACTGAGCAAARTATTTCCAAAATAACATTATAAACAACACCAGCTATGTCTACATAATTTTACCTAAGGACTTAGTTAGATTTATTGTATTTAATTTTCATGCCCTAGAGTTTTATCATTCAAATTTCTCAGTCCTGTGCACRATTCTGTAAAGCATTTTTAAAATAGCAGGTGTTTTCTGTGTTCTAAATACCTACTTAGCTTCCGAGATCATTTTTCAGTCAGATGTCTATGTCATTAACTAAGTCTTCATGGACATAAAATTCTGCAGAGGGCTTAACCACCATCGCTTAGTGTTGCTTTACCTCTTCCTCTTGAGGAAGCTTATTAAAAGCAAGAACATGTAAAAATGCATTATTGTTAGTTTTAGACAGTTCAAATGGCTAGAACAATTACTCTTCAGGTTCTTACCTTTTTAAAGCTAACACTGAATTTGTTTTTTTTCCTTTCTCCTAAGCATACTTCTTACTGAAGTTTTCTGCTCAGTAGGCTAGCACAGAAGGAAACAAAGAGCCTATTACTGTATCTTGATTTCTTGGGGGGGAACCTCAATCCGCAAGCAYTTGCTCTTATTGCTGGTTGATTTGTTACGTGTTTGCAGTTACGTGGCACGTTTTTTCTCTCCACTGAGCTTTTYCCCGAAAGAGCAGGGAGAAAGCAGAAAGAAAGGCAACTCCTCTGCAGAGCCATGAACAAGGGCTACAAAGCAAACTTTCCTCTTCCCACCCTCAAACAAGGGAGCAGGAACCACATACCCTAATTACATTTCAGCAACACACCACAAGTGATATAGTCGGGTTGCCAAGATAAACCACATCCAAAAACCAGTACTGAGTTGTAGCGATCTGATAGTGCCAGCTCATTTACTTTTACTGAGAAACGAAAAGGCTCAYGCAAAGTGATTATCACTGGATGAGCCAGACCTTATATGGAGCAAGGATGCTTCATACGACATATAACTATTTCTGAACGAGCTGAAGCTCTAGCTACCGTCTTCCCTCACTACTTAAACGCCTTAAACCCCAAGTTTCCTTTCGTTCATGACTGACACTCCTTATGGCTGGGATAAAACACACATCCAACGCTGTCTGAAGGACAAGTCCTGAAGGGTAGAACAGACATCAGAAATACTGACGGTATCATGGTAATGTACAGATATATTCAGGTAAGATATGAGAATCACATTATCCCGATGACAAGCGAACACCCGTCCCTCAGACCAGCGCCGCCAGCCACCCCTCAGAGGGGTCTCGCCAAGCGGCGGCGCAGCGCGGGAAAGCCAGGCGCCATCTCGGGTCACGAGCGACGGCACCGCGTCGCCTCTTCAGCCCTGGTCGCACCGCGGTTCGAGGCAACCGACCGCGGGAAGGGGCTGCTCTCCTCGCGGGGGGCTCCTCAGAGAAAAGCCGCACGTCCCGGTGGCCCCATCTCCCCGAGGAGGCGCTGCAGCCCTCTCACCAGCACCCGGCCCCACCGTGCCCGCCCGCCGCCCCTCACAGCGCCCGGCCCGCGCCCCCTACCTGCGTCGCCACGGCGAGGCCGCTCCCTCTCCGAGGTCCCGCGGCGCTGCCTCGGCTGAGGGCAGGAGAACAAGGCAGGGTTTGCTCAGCCCGAGCAGCCCACCCCGCCCTCAGGGCTGCCACCCGCCCGGCCGCGTACCACGGCGGCGAGGAAAGAGCCCTCCTGTGCACCGGCTGGCTCTTACCTAGGGAGCGGTAGGTCCCCGCCGACGGGGAGCTGCRCCCGGGCGCCCCATGGAGACAGGTCTGAAAGGCAAAGGCGGCAGATTAGCGACGGCCGGGACTGCCCTCTTCTCCCTCCCGTCCCATCCCCGCGGCCTGCCCGGCGGAAGGCTCACCCGGCAGCAGCCAGGCGCACAGCAGCGCCCCGAGGAGGAGCCGGGCCTCCATGCGGGCGGGCTAGTGGGTGGTCAGTGGCTTCCTACGGAGCTGCGGCCCTCAGCACCAGCCGCTACCTGCGCCCTGGACTCATCCCGCCCTCCCAGGCGGGGCGGCCGCGGAGTTTATCAGCCTCTTGCCCTCCCTCCGCCCCCGGCCCTTTCCCGAGCACCCACCCGGACGCCACCCCTCGTCCTGCAACGGAACTCCCGGCCCCAGGCCGGCTGCTGCACCCACACCCGAGCGGCTCCGGCCCCGCTAACACTTCTCCCTGACTGCCCGTGTCGGGCGCTGACCTCGCCGGCTCCTCGCGTTTATTTCCACTTTTCCGCCCTTCTGGGGTTTAGCAAACGATTAGCGTTACGGCTTCTCAGCAGGAGCTGAAACCTCCGCGGTGGGGTGGTCTAACGCTGCGCCCCACCTCTAACGCGAACAAAGCCGGGGCTTTGCCTTTGCTCCTGGGGATGTCGCACGACTGAAAACTGCCWGCTTGCGGAGAGCTGCCCGCTTGTACTGAGAGGCAGCAAACGTTGCCGATGCTTAACACGGAGCATTGGCCCCGACTCACTGAAACAGGTGTCAGAACTTGAGTAATGAAAGGCATAAGTAAGACATGAACTGAATGCAGCATGCAGCTAATGTGTATGGATTATTTCCATAGCTTCTGATAACCTTTTTTTTTTACTATAAATTCACACTCTTGAATTTGGAGCTCTCTGTGGACCATTTTCCAGGTTTATTCTTTTTTTTTTTCTTGTGATTAAATTTGCTGTCTGTTTTACCTTCCTTCCATTATTTTTCTTCCCTTTTCTCTTCCTATTGCTGTTACCTTTTTTCTGTTCTTTTCCCTTTCCCATCTGCTGCTGCCTCTCTCCCCATCATTCTTCAGGTTTGCATATCTTATAACAGAAGCTTTAGAAGCTGCCCATACCAGGTGAGAAACTGTCTCAGATGAAAAGGGGCATTTTCTGACTGCTTTGGGAAGTCTGTTAACAGTAAGTCATTAAGAAGATCTCTTTTCTGCCTTTGTAATTTGTCCCTGTGGATTGTGTTTCTTGCTGCAACAAGTGTTTCATTTCTAATGAAATGATGGAGAACTAGGGATGTTTTCACCGAGAATTCTATTTTCTCCTGTAAATGTTGGAGGGAGAATGTGTATGAGAGAAAAAAAAAGTGAGACAGAAAAGATATTCTTTAACTTCAGCACAGCCTTTTCCCAATAACCCCAAACAGATTTTTAGAATTATATGCTAGCCCCAGCCTGTAGCAGAGCCCATCTACTCTGAATGAACCATGCATTTGGCTTTGGTGCACTTTCTCTGATCCAGATTACATTAATGGAAGTAGAGAAAGTAGATCAAAAGCAACAGGAATCAGTTAACACAGCACACATTTTAATGTATGTATTTGCCTACTAAATGGGCTGCCCACTTTATTCATTTTCCCTTAATGCCACAAGTAGCAAACAATAACTGAATCTAGTTTAAAGCTGATTTAGATGCCGTTTGATTTCTTGATGTGAAAGATTTCATTATCCAAAACTAATAAACAGTCATAATTGTACCATCTTTTAATATGACATATTTGAAGTAATGGAAACTTCAGAACCATCTCACAAATTTTCTGATCATCAAACTTCCAGTTTTGGAGCATGGGATAGCTTTGTGGGTTTGTTTGCTTTGTATTTATGCACAGTAGAGCACAGGAATTCATGTAACAGAGCAGACTAACAGCCCACCAAGTTCGTTATCCTTTCTGCGGTGTGTCCTTTACCTGATGATTCAGAGCAGTTTTCACATCACCAAATGAAGTTAATTCCAGAATATTTTACTACATGGAGGAGTTTCTGACTCCTGGAAAATTTATCTATGTGATAAAAAAAGTTTCTTTCAAATGTACATAACTTTCAGCTTGTAAAAGATCTATTCCTGTAAAGTCTTCTAGAAGTGATTGATAGATATCAATGACTGTTATAGTCTATATGTAAATTTAAAGGAAACATACGTGGCATTTTATGTGTCCTTTAAATTTCATGTATCTCCTTCCTTCTCTTTTCAAATATAAGACAATTTTGTCTTGCATATGCAGGGAAGAAATTCTATAGCTGTGTGTCTAATGCTTGGATAGAATAGCTTTTCAATATTGTGTGGTAGGCAGAAGACAAATGATTTGGGTACTAGTAGTTGCACTCCTAAGAGAAAATTGTTTTCTGAAAATAGTTTTTGTATTTGTTTGCACACAGGCTTAAAATGCATTCCTCTATTATTCCTGACACCTGATATGAGAAATGGGTAGTGTACATACCATTGAAATGTTCCAATACAGCAAAGCCATCTTCTGGAAGGGGTAAGAGCAATTTCTAAAGGAGCTGGTGTAGCTTACAAAGGTTATCAGACAGAAATAATAAAACAGATTCCAGTTTGTATTTGGCAGTATGGAATTTTTGTGTCATGCCTTTATATGTGTTCATACAAGTTTCCCCTCTGTTGGAAGGAGGAGCAGGTAAGCTACCTGTGCTTATGTAAACCCCGTTCTCTCTGGAGTTATGTGGGTAAAGCTGGGAAACTAAGGGACATAGGTTAGCATGTTTCCTCCACTTGCTTCCAGCTGCGATTGCAGAAGTCTTTATTATTGTGTACTACATTAGGGAAAGTGGGAGAAGAACCAGCCCAAGACAAAATTACCTAAAAGAGATTATTCTGAAATAGGCTCCTTTTCAGGTACTCTGAGCTTGATTCTTATGCAATTACTCACACTAGGCATGTCAGAGGCTACATTTGTAAGCAACACTATTCTGTTAGTGGGAAAGGCTGGTGGAAATCGGACTTAGACAGCGGTACATCAGATTCACCCTGCTTACCTAAAAATAAAAAATTGAGATTATTTGCAGAAGAGCAATTTATTGAAGCAATTTTTTTTTTTTCCCCTCCAGGTGTTAGCATGCTTTAAATTTCACACCTTTGTGCTTTTCTGAAATAGTAGGGCTAGTGACATACATACATACCTACAAATACAAAAGAGAAGTTTAGGTGTGAGCTCTGTGCTGTATGAGAAGCACCAGTTGTAAAAATCAGCCCAGGGAAACGGCAGTCTGTGCAAGGCCAGGTAACACGCTGGGGGGTGGGGTGGGGGACTTTTCTTTTTCTTTTACTTTTCCTTTCTCTTTTGCTTTGGCCTTAAACAACCAAAGCCTGGGGTCGCAGGGAGATTATCGCTGCCCGGCGGCTCGTACCGCTAAAACAGCGAGATAGGGGAGCGGCGGCGGACGGGGGCCGGGGATGCTGTAGGCGGCGGCGGCCGAGAGCGACGGGCGCGCCTCCCACCGCCCCGGGGCGCGGCCTCGCCGGCGCAGCCGCTCCGTGCAGCGCCCGCACTCCGCGCACCTTCCGCACCCGCGCAGCGCCCGCACCCCGCGCACCATGGAGCGCCGGGTCGCCCGTGAGTTCCGGCACAAGGTAAGGGAACGGGACCGCAGGGCACACGGATACGCGAGGTCGCGTTACCGGGCGAGCACAGGATGTGGGCAGAGGTGCTCCCCCGCGGCCTGGAGGGAGGCGAAGCGCCGGGCTGGGGCACGGCTCCTGGCGCCGGGAGGGCCTGGGGCGTGCTGCCGGCGCTGCCCGCGGGTGAACGCTGCCTGTATGCCAGAGTGAGCGACCTGGAAGGGAGAAGCTCGGGGAACTTGGCACTGCCGTGCCAATGGCGCGGAAAAGCGGGTGGCAGCCTCCTGTGAGAGGGTGGTTGTAAAACTTAAAACCCTTAAAAAGGGAGGGAGAGAAGAGGAAGAACATTCCCCGATGCCATGAGCTTTTTCAGGGCTTGATACAATTTATTTTATTTTAATACCATGTAAAAAATGTTGTACCCAGTGAACTTCAGGGAAGGCAAAAGTGCAGGTGCTGAAGTCCAGGCCCAGGCAGTTCCCGTTTGCAGTCCTGCGTGCTGCCAGCCGGTGCTCAGAAGGCTTAAGTTCCACATTAACATTCACGAGTGCAATTGTGCGTGTGCAGTCATGTGCAAAGGCACTTGATACATGGAGCGACTCAGTCTGCCTGGCACGTCATTTTGTCATTTACCCAGTTAAATAAGTGCTCAACAGAGTTCCAAATTGTATGAGCAAAGTACACTCAAACAGCTCTATTTAAGGAAAGGAGGAGAAAAATGGCTTATGCATTTAAGAGATATTTTTCCATAGCCATTTAGGACTAAAGTTTTCAGTACTGTTTTGTGGGTTTTTTTTTGGGGGGGGAGGTTGTGGTTGGTTTTGTTTTGGTTTGTTTTTTTGTCAGCTAGGGAATGGAATTTCTTTGAAGTAGTGTAATGTTGTGTTTTATAGAAGTATCACCTGGTAATAAAGCCATTAACTAGAATTGTTAGGATGAAGTAGAGGGGCTGCAAAAAAACACCTATATGACAAACTGAAGTTCAAAAACATTAAGGACCTGGATACTACGTAGTGATGACTATAGCTATCTAGCAGGTTATTTCTGCCTTGCTACCTATTATTGTATAACTCAACAGTGGGTTGTGCAACATATCTGTAAAGACTCTGGTTCCTAGGCAGATGGTTACCATCTTGAACTTTAAACCTTTTCTCTTTCATTGCTGCTATGATTCATAAATCATTCTAGTCCCACCCCTGATAATGTAAGACTTATTGTCAGCGTTTGTTGGTGCAAATAAGTAGGATGCATGTCCGAGTGGAAACTTTATCTGAGTTAGAGGATACTGGAACAGGTCTTTTCTTTAAATTGTTTTGTATCGTCCTGCTTCTGGTGGCCTCTGTGGCAATTTTAATGTCTTGGATACTTACTTTTTCTGTGTCAAAGTAGTGAAAATGCTCAGCCAGAGGATCTGAGTTTCCTCAATGATTTGCCACTTTCATATTATTTTTTTTTCTTAGTAATTTTAATCAGTTCTCCCTATCAACCAAGCAGCAATGCAAAATATGTAATATATGCAAATATATTGGCCAGTTCTTCCATTTCCCATAATGGTTTTTCAAAGGCTGTGTAGCTGAATTAGAACTTTATATTATTCTTTGAAAGCTGACAGGTTGGGCTACAGTAGTGCATGACTGTAATCTGAACTTTTTCCACACCAAAAAGTGCCTTTTTTTCCCCCACAACTTCTATTCTACTGAATAAACTTATATAGACCTGTTGCCAGATTTTATTTTTCTTTTGTATGTAGGTGCAGTTTTTGTGATGACTCCTCATTAATTTCTGTGAAAAACAGTGCCCTTTATATAGTGAGAAATAGAACACAAGCAAATCTTTATTTGTATTCTAGGATTGTAAATTATACAACTACTGTGAAGATACCCTTAAATAATCACAGAAAGGCTGAGGTTGGAAGCGACCTCTGGAGGTCATCTGCTCCAACCCCTCTGCTCAAGCATGGCCACCTAAGGCAGGTTGCCCAGGACTCTGTCCAGGTGGTTTTTTTAATATTCTTGGTTTAAAAGCAGTGAAATCGCCTATCCCATATGTCTACAGTTATTTTCTCGAGAAATAGAGAGGTACTAAAATACTTCTCTGATCCAAGTTACACCATGTCACCACTGATATTTTTTTTTTTTTTCTCTTAACATGCAGGGACATGATCTTTTAGGATTTATGAAATTAGAGTCAGCTCTTAAAAGCTGTTGATGAACCTAGGTAAAGTGTATGTCTACAGGAAGACTCTGTCCCAAGGTGTTAATGAATTAGGAAAATGGTAGGAGATGCGGTGGCTACAATGAAGTGATAATTGGTGGAATAGAAGGCAAGAGGAGAAGAATGACCTAATTAGAGAGATGGCCCAGGAAGATTAACCCAGCTGTAGCGTTCTGAATATATAAGAAGTCACTTGAGTGTTTGTTTTTGTCAGAGGGTGAGGAAGTTGCTGGTGCAGGGTGAGATGTGCAGGAATCAACCAGGAAGGCTGAATGTTGTGTGAGAAGAAATGGCAGACTTTAGATATGGCCCTCCAGTTCCTGAGAGGGAGTGGGGATATGTCCATCAGCTGGCATATCAGAACAAAAATGTAATGTTGTTACTGATTGCTTTCCCAAGCAGGAGAAGAGATGACGATGGTTTTGCTCTTTGCTGTGTAGCGTTGATGTGCTTAAACATTTAATGTTCTTCATGAGAGACCACTGATACAGTACTTTAGCTAGCACTAGGGATTGAGTTCTGTATACCAGAACAGAAGCTGATTTATATGTTGTATTTTTCCTGATGGGGAAGGGAAAAATGGGTGTTGGACTTAGTTTTACATGTGTCACCTTGCCTTGAGTCTGTGTACAGTATTGGTGAAGCAGTCAGTTTGGATTGCAACCATTTTATTTSCTTTTAAGGCAGACTTTTTCTTCTGTGTTTTGAAATTCCCTGTGAATAAATTGGTTTACTCACTAGTMTTACTGTCAAGCAATCTTGTCCTGCATGTAGCTTTTTGGCCTTTAGGTGTTTTGCAAGTGTCTTTTTCCAGAGGGCACAAGTAATAGAAAACCACCTGTATGTGGAGTCTTGCTGGCTTTAGAGAGCCAAAAGGGACAAAGGGAATATGAAGCATGTATTTAGTTTAGAATATAATGCAAACCATTGCAAATCTAGAAAGAAAGGGCCTTTCTTTAAGTATGCAAATTGGTCCTCAGACTTCACGTCACAGTAATATTAGCCTTTAGGTCAGATGTAAATTGTTTTCTTAAACATTAATCTTGTCTAAATGTAAAACTAATGTGATGTGACCTCTCACTGCAGGTGAGATCAGTGGGGGTCTCGCTGTCACTGAATATAAATTGAACTCCTCATATGAGAATTCTTGGGGCTTTTTTTTGCTTTATTTTACTGTAATTATCCAAGAGCAGGCATAGTAATATGACACGGGTTTAAGTAAACGTACTATTAGTGGGGGAGGAAAGAATAACTAGCAAGTTCTATCAGTTAAGAGCTGGAGCAAAGAGGAACAGAAGTGTAGAAGTTTGCATGATGTTAGAAATGAGATCCTGAAATCAGTGGTTTGGACAACAGAACATAGATTATAATCATCTCAGTGTGGTGGTTTTATCTGTGACAGCATGTGCTATATTAATGAATGGCCAAAAAGGTTTCTGAAAACATTTATTCAACAGTACAGTGATTATCAGGTAAGGCAAATATGATATTATTGTAATAATATTACTGCCGAGGGGAAATCTAGCATACAGAATGTATCATTATTTACCATCTTGTCCAATTGTTGTAATACTAATTTTAAAAAGTCTTGTTATGAGTTTCACATTGTGAGGTAATACTCTGTTGCAAAAATGTGTTTATCTTTAAAAAAACCCAAAAAAGTATTTCCATATTGAAATCTTTGCTCTATGACTTAAGAATTTGTGAAAGCCTTGTATGTTCAACATTTGTGTCTATTTAGTCAGAGATTTACAATAATGTTCTTGGGTTTTCAGGTTAATTTACTTATTGACAATGAAGCGGAGAAGGATTACCTTTATGATGTGCTGCGGATGTACCACCAGTAAGATCTAGCTTTATATATGTTTGTGTAGAATTTGATGCTCTTAAATGTAAAGAGTGAATATTCAAGATATTAAGTGGTCCTTCTATATGCTGCTAGAAAAGCAGTTGAAGTAATAGTTTTTCTTCTGTTTAATGAAGCCTTACACTTTTACAGCGTAGCCTGCAGACAAGGAAGGAGCATGTCTGTAATCACCCATAAAGTTACTTTGGTTTTATGACTTGGTAGTTTTGTAAAAGAATTTGATGGATTCGTATTGGGGGGAAAAAAAAGCACTTGGATGATAAAACTGTTCTTAGGAAACAGGAAGAGAGCATTAATCAAATTCATTAATATTTCCAAATAATGCTTATTTATTTGCAACAGAGGTTTTCATTGAGTTTGCTTTTCAAAGATTTTTTGATAACTGTTCAGATAAAAATTTGCAACTGTTTTATCTGAAAGCTGAAAAAATTTAATCTGGGAATCTGTTTGGCATGTTTAATAACTCTGGCTTATTACGACATAATGGCGAAAACAATGGTAAGGTGATAGGCCTATTACCAATCCTTTTGCTGAACTGATTTAAACCACAGTTGCTTAGGACCTATATCATTGCAAATGAGATCAGCTTCTGATCCATTGTTTTTCAAAGAAGATGAGAATGTATTTTCCACTCATCATAGACAAGTGGCTCTGATAGACATTGTTTCCATTCATATCTTAATTAATAGCATCTCAGCTGAGTGAAATGTAGATGTTTCCGTCTGATGTTTGCACTGAGCTATAGTTATGGGTGTATTCAGCTGCATATCTGATTCAGTTTCACTCAGGTCTGTCTAATTGCTTCTCCATTCATAAAGCCTGTTGTTTGGAAAGCCAGTTAATTCAGTAGCTCTTAATTATTTAAAATCTTCTTGCAGTTACAAAATTAACAATGTATATAGTAACTTTTCTTCAATTTCCAAAATTGCAATGACTTGAGCAAAATTTCCAGTATCTCTGTGAACACATGTTGATGATGTATCACTTTTTTTGAATACATTATGAAGTATTCCAGGGCAAAAATACGTGCAATTGCTGTTGGCGTTAACATTTAATGTCTGCTTCACTGTGAATAGCATTTCCAAAAGTATTTGACCTCTAATTCCATGTAATGTGCATTCCTGATCTGTATTTTCAGTGCATATGCCTCAGAAATTCTGTATGCAAGGAAATGTAAATTATAAGAGAGGGAACAGCAAATAATATAGATTAAGTTTAACTGGATATTGCGTAGGAATAGCTCCACTGAATCTTAGGGAGCTGTTACTCCACTCTTGCAGCTGGGCAACGAAGTATGTTTTCTAAACCTGTAACTATCTCAGTGCTGACAGTATCAAGGAGACTACTTTGCATAGCTCTCGTTAAACCGCTGTGAACATCTGTTTTATTTCTGTGGATTTTGTTTATTGGTTGATGGCCCTTCAATTTAGATTTGAAAAAAAATTGTAAAACTTAAACCAAGTCTTTGCTCTAGCTACTGAGTATCTTCCCCCGCCCCCACACCCCCCGCCTCGGATCAAAACAATTTGTCAGTCCTCTAAGTTCAGGAGAGGAAGGAGCTTGTAGCCTAGATTCACTTAGAAGAATTGCTAACCAGTAAAGAAACAAAAATCTAGTAGGCAGGTATATCTGATCTGGAAAGTTATTTCCAAACGGTTCCATAAATCTTTTGGGGACTCTGAGAATGAAATTAAAGATGTCGTCTATAAAAGTGATGTGCGTGACCTTAAAAGATAAAGGCAATATATAGGAGATCTCAGTTATTTTGAATAAGGTAGTTGTTATTCCTCTTGCTTAGAGAAGGCTTGCTTTCTTAGAGGCTATTTTGCTTTGGTTAAACCAATATCTGCATAAATAACTTTTTTAGTAGGTTGAAGGGACATGCAAATTTTGAAGCCAYGTGTACAGCAAGTTATTAAATGATGCTTTGTGTTGGTGTGTTGATTACCTGTGCCTGTTTTCTCACTGTGTTTTTGTAGATCTATGAATCTCCCAGTGCTTGTGGGGGATCTAAAACTCGTGATTAATGAACCAAGCAGATTGCCTCTATTTGATGCTATCCGCCCGCTCATCCCATTAAAACACCAGGTGGAATATGATCAGCTTACACCCAAAAGATCACGGTAAGAGAATGCAGAACAATGCAGCTAACTTAAATACAAGGAGGAAATACCGACCGAGTTTTCAGATAAATTCTGAGTAAAATATGGGTCACCTGTGTAGAGCTGGGCATAATTTTTTTACTTTTGCTATATTTGCTAGAAGTACAGTTTTGAGCTACCTGAAATTGTTTGCCAAGTAGCTTAATCTAGTAAAAGCAGGGTGAGGGAGTCAAAAMCAATGCTTTCCAGTTGAAACAATCTTTTCTCATTTTTCCTGCATTTAATAATAAAAAAATTCTTATACCTCTAACCCTCTAGAAGCAGACAGTTTCAGTGATTGCAGATGTCTTTTCTTATGAAAAATACTTGATGGCTTTAGCTAACACGTGTCCATCCAAACTTCAGTCAACTTGCTTTTTTTCATGCCTAAATGTTATAGGAGAAAAATAATGTGTGACTTTCATATGAAACATTATTGCTGCAAAGTGTTATGCAGCTGAACATTCAAGTATCTTCCATTTTTGCAGAAAGCTGAAAGAGGTGAGATTGGATCGTTTGCATCCTGAAGGACTTGGAGTAAGTGTGAGAGGTGGAGTGGAATTTAGCTGTGGCCTCTTCATCTCCCAGTTAGTTAAAGGAGGACAGGCAGACAATGTTGGACTTCAGGTAAGAAAATTACATTCATGGCTGCTGCGCTGCAAAAAGCCTTTTGCTACGAYGTTAGGGAAGCAGGCAGTAAGAATTGTTCTTTAATATTTAGAAATAGCTATTGCTAAGTTGCTCTTTGTTTCTTGTAATGAAATTCATAAAAAATGTAAGTCAATGCCATAGTAAATACCATTATACCAATGGTGAATCAAGTTATTAAAATTGTTCTTTTCTTTTCACCAATTTTAATGATATGCAAACCTTTTTTTTGTATTTGGGATATGATAATTTTTGAAGATAAAAGGGCTTTCTGGAGTGTTTATAATTCATGAGTAGCAACAGTTAAATGTAAGCAGACGGAAAGAAAGATCTCTAACTAGACTGTGGAAGAGTGTTTTAAGTTGCCAAATTCTGATTAAATGTAGAACAGAGCATATAAATACTAAAAGTGTTAATTCCATCTTGCACAGATATAATTTGTGTAATGAAGTGTTTATTTGAACTTCATGTATATTGTGGGGGTTTTGGTTTATGCAATGGAAGTACGTAAAAGAAAGAACCTATTTTTAACCATTTCCAGCATCCTTTGTACTGCACAGAATTGCACTTTCAGTGATTAAATTTTAGATAGATGAATGTAACAAGATTGGCAAAAATAATTATGTATAGAAACACATTTTTTCTATATCAGTACTTATGCAGTTTGCATTAATGAAGTTTTGGGTGTTTGGTTTTTTTGAGTGTGTCATTTCTTGGTCATATATATCTTAGTGAAGAGAGAAGTGAGCATTTGCTATGGCAAGTGTCTGCATCTTTCTATGCTTTYGAAGCTGATAAGGTGTATTAAAGGTCTGTGTTTCTGAGTAGAAAGGCTGATATGCCTGGCTAACTTCAATTTGTTGAGTGTGAATAGTTGCTGGAAGTATTGATGTTTAAGGATTATATTTAATACTAGTCCAAAATGTATTAGACTGGCATGATTCATTACAGTGTTTAATTAAACTAATGTGTTTTGTAGATACGCTTCAGTATAACCCCACAACTCTCTTAGATTAAAAAAAAAAACAAAAACCAACAAAAAGCTCTCAAGGCAGTCAAAGTTAGGGTACCATGTTTGTATATTCATGTTCAGAGCTTTCTAAAATTTAAGTAAGTGTCCCCCTCTCTGTTTGCATACATGCACGTGCCCTTTTGTTTGTGCATTCATACTTATATATCCCATTCACTAATTCAGAATCACCATTGAATTAGTCCCATCTTCTGGCAGCCTGCTCTGGACAGGCACGTGACTGGCTTCCTGGATGCTTTTAGAAGCTCCTTCTTAGAACAAAACTGCAAATTCAGGGAATACACCCCCACAAATTCTGTATTTAGTTACAATTGAGAGAGTGGCATAGGACACCACAAACACTGTGGTGGATGTGTCGGTAGCCTCTTTCAAGCATGGGATTTGCCAGTGCGTAACTCCAGAAAAGGGCATTGATGCACCTTCCCAGAGTTTGTACTACAAAAGCTTGTGTACCTTGTGCGCTACATTACACAGTGAGAATGGGAGGTGTAGACAATAGAGTTGTTCCTGGATTGTGATCAGCTCAGTAGAGAGATTCCAGCTGCATCCTTCCTCCACTGTTAGAAAACTGAGAAAAAGACAAAGACCAGCCACTTCTATGGCTTTTGAAAACATCTCCTGGAAAATACTGGAAGGCATTAATGATGCTGAGCAATAAAGGACTTAATAGCCGCTGTCTTAAACTGTCATGCTAGTACATTCATCTTAATGCAGCTTTGCTTCTCTGCTTGTTTCAGACTAATGTTTTGACACGATTGATAGATAAGGAGTTATGCTCAGTTGTGCTACTGTAAGGATGTCAATTTTTGTTTTTTCTCAGTAYGCAAGAAGGCCCTACTGGCTTTCTGTGACTGAGGCCATTGTACTACATGTTGGTGACAGTGAATGGGATTGTAAAGGATCTTTGGCCTGGCTTGTACAATTGTACTGCAACTCAGAACGTGGTTAGAGTTTGGCAGACAAAGTAGGGACCATCAGGGGGAAGTATGCTTGAGACTGACTGTGAGTTTGTTAGAGTTAGATTATATGTATTAATATGAACAGATGGTGCTTYGCAGCTCACGTAACTGTCTGACTTCTGTTTTTTGATATGTGGTGTTAAAGCTCAGCCTAAAGTGCCTTCATAATAGGTGGCACTAGGCACTTTCTGAAGCCCACTGAATAACAAGAGCTGACAGGCAGCCCATTGTTCTAAATTGCTGTCTCACAGTAAAGCCAACTGCTTCTGAAATTTCACCCGCCTGCTTTATTTAACTAAATCTCTACACATTTTGTATCCCAAAAATGCTGTCTGAGAAAGGTATAATGATCCTCTATTATACCATCAGTTTTACGTCCTGCTGCTTTTTTAAAAAATTCAAATTAGTTTGCATTTCTCCTTGAAGTAGTTTCCAAGTTACGTTAAAATGACTGAATAACCATGAAGGCTCACTGAGGCATTTGTAGTTTTCACCCTTTTTTAACTACAGTTTCTCTAAAAGGCAAGTGTTTTGTCCTTTCATGAAGAAATGTACTTAATCTTTTTTTTTTTTTTCTCTTCTCTGCTTTCTGATACTTATGTCTGTGGGGATTCTGCTGAATACAAAGAGATGGAGATTGGTATGAGTGATGAAAGTGGAAGAAGTATACAAAATGAGAAATTTGAAACAGTGATGTTGTTATGTAAAAACCCTTCAATTTCCTGGAAGCACTAAATATTATATTTCTTATGTTAAAAGTTACAAATAATAGGCATTTTACTTGGGAAAAGTTAGGTTTGCAGCTTTTCTTTTGAAAGTCTGTCATCTCCCTGTTTGATAGGGGAAGGGGAAACAGTGATATATAATAATAATTGTTACTGTTCTACTGTGCTCAATCCTGCAGGCTTTTATCTCTACTGCTTCTGATTTCAGAAGGTGGGTATACAGTGATACCAGTACAAAAGTAACAAAATATATGAAAACAGCTATTAATTACTTAAGTGTATGGACTTTTTTTTGCAGGAAAAGCTGTTCAAGTGTCCTAAAGAGAAGCAGTTTGTTACATGCCTATGCCTCCTGTAGTTCAGCCTAAACTGTGGTATTTCTAAAGCACCATCAGTCATACATTGTCAGTCAGTAACAGAAATGTCATGAGGATGAGTGAAGAGTTCTAGACTGTCTTTTCATTTCATTTCTGAAGCTCAGCAAAGAGGGGTATTAAAAATATCTATATGGGAAAAGCTCATTCCCATATGGGAGGAAAAAGTAAAATATGCTCTTGGCTGCATTTATAATTTTGTAAGTGTGTGCCTCTTAGGGAGATGATATAATACTAACAGATATGACTACTTAGTGAATGATGACATCCTCAGAGCAACACTAGTTCTGCTGGTACAGAAGCTATATGGAGACTCACAAATGGCACTGCCATTTGCAGTCCTAAAACTGGGATGCTTCTGTGTGTTAAGACATTGCAGTTAATAACAGTAGGTTAGGTTACCCTTTTGAAAAGCTGGATTTGTGCAAACCCAGGCTCCACGGTCTGTTATAGCCTCCATGATGCAGAAGATATGAGTAAAGGAGGGATCTTGAACTAAACTAAAAACAAACAAAAAACCCCACCACCAACAAATATGTAAGATCAATAGAAAAGTCTAGGTAGATCAAATGAGGTCAACATTGCATACTTGAGGTTAAATAGTTATACACAAACTTCTGGTATTTTTGCGAGTGGGTAATCCAGAGGGAGGCCAGAGATGGAAATGGAGGAAGCTTTTTGAGTGTTTTACTGCTGAGGAACTCAACCTTCCTTTGAAAAGCAGAGGTCRCTCTCTTTCCTACCATTTCCTAGAATAACCAGCAGAATCCTAAATAGGCTGAGAGTCTTTACGGTTTCTAGAGGATATTGAGTCTCTATGCACAGTGCCACAAGTCTGACTTATCTCTGAGCCATTTTGCTTCTTGGCAGTACAGTCACATTGCCAGTGCTAATCCCAGTCCTAAAAATGTGTTATTTACAATGGATTTCCTGAAGCGTCGAGGGCAATGGAACAGCTCTAGACTAAATTCTTGGTTTTGGGATGGGGAACTAGCTTAGAATTTAGCAGGGGAAAGAGGAGTGCAATGGCATGACTGCCAGGCCTGTGGGATGGGTGGGTGGATGGATGGATGGATGAATGTGGTTTTGAATGTTTGGAACAAGTTGGTTAAGTGAGTGTTCTTTCATAGTGAGAGCTATCAGGGCTGTGACACTAAACTGCAGGCCCCATGTGCTTTTCCTTGTCTGATTCTGCATTTTTACCACAGGCTATATGTTCAAAAGCCTTCAGTACTGACCTATTTCTGCTCCTATTAAAAATCGTATTAAAAATCTGACTGACTTAAATGAAAATGGTCAAGCACTTTGGAGTGCTGCAAATTGCACATAGGCCATTGCCCTGGGTGAGATTTTTGGATGTCCAGCAGGTGGAGCAGCAGTCCCACTGGTTAGGGGCTGGGGACCACAGTCATGTTCTGGCTTTGCAAATGTATCCTCTCCTGCAGGACAGTCGCATATTGCATTTTCTTTGCTTTTGTAGTCTTCTGATGCTGTGTTGTGTCAGATAAAAATCTTTAAGTTCAGTGGAAACTGCACTACATGAGCTATGCTGGTACAGTGGACGTGTTGTTAAATGTTTTGTGTACTATTGCAGAGCATATGGCACTTCCCAGAAGAAGTAGAAAAGTATGTGAAAGAAGTGAAAAAGATAAGCGGGTGGTTTTGTTGTTTTGTTGTTTTTTGGTTTTGTTGGKTTTTTTTGTTTTGTTTTGTTTTTTTAGTTGAACAGATCACAGCAGGAAGATTCAATAATACTTATTACATATGAAAAAAGGCAGAAGGTGATGGCATGCCCAATGTCCTGTCAACCAAGGGTAGACCTGTCACAGTGTGTGTTAATGTGACAGTCTCTAGGACATAGGCCATACTGAGGAATTCCTCCTTCCAGTTCCACTCCCTCCTCTCACATAAATGTGGTGATGCAAATTAAGGGTTTTGGTGCTGAGCTGTGCAGTGCCAGAGGAGGAGTCTCCAGCTGTGCCCATTTTTTCCCTAAAACTGTCAGCAAGGTACAAGGAAGCTAGTCCTTGGTGAGCTGCTTCACTTTTTTTCAGGCACAGATACTCCCATCAAACTTGTGTGATGGAGAAAACAGTGGATAGACTGTATGATTTACTCTGTATGGCCACTATGACTAAGACTGGTGGCRTTACCTTCTATCCTTCCAGTGACAGTAAAGTTGGAAAGTTTCTATGGGGGAGACTAGAAGTATCTGGCTCAAAAGGAAAAAAAAAACTGTTATATTAAACAAAAATTTGGGTCACAGAGTTATCGAAGGTGGCAATTGCTTGCACAGTCTTAACAAATGCGTTAAAGATTACAATATTTATTGTAATACTGTTGTGAATATTACAATGAAGTCTTTAATTCTGTAAGCAGATAGTGTTTTTTGCACAATGGCATTTTTTTTTTGCACCACCTTAATGATTAGGGCTGAATGAATCTTCTCATGCCTTTCTGTTCCTGGTGAGTCTCCTGTGCCCCCTGCATTCTGGAAGAGCTAACTCTTCTGATCTTCTGCAGCAGCAGTTGAAAGTGTCTTCACAATTGATCTTGGTACCAGGGGCTGGTGCACTGGCAGTCCCAAAGTAAGTGGATGAAAGGGAAGTTCCCCCCAGATCAGGACTACTATAGCCAGAGTGTTTATATTAACTAACTTTCACCAAATGTGTTATGATGAACCTGCCYCTTCCCCTAAACTTTTTAGTCAATAAAGATGTTCACTAAGACTGTAAAAATTGTGCTCTTTATTTGTAGTATAAGGACCTTTTCCAAACCTAAAGTGAAAGCTTTGTTCTTGTGGAGATCAAAGTACGGAGGTATAAGAGGGTATTGTTGATGATTTGTTGTTAAAGCCGTTTCCAGGTAATCATTTGTAAATCCTACTGTGCAGAGGATTGATTTGCATTGCCTAATGGAAGAGAGTATGTGCTAGTTTTCACACAGCCRTGTTATGTGGTTCACGTTAGGTAAAAGTCTTTGCTTGTGATGCTCTAGCCAGGGCCTGGCATTTTTCAGTGTTATCTTGAGCAACTAATAAGATACAATCTTAAATGAAGTGGGCAATGTCTCCATCACTGATTCCTTCTCAGCCTACCCAGCTAAGGGGATCGTTAGGCAGAGTTCACAAAACTTGGAAATTTCTAGTCTCGTCATCATATCATATCAAATTTGGATTTGTATTAGAGGAAGGGAAGCCTTTTGAAATAAAAGCTTTCCAATGATGTACAGTCATTTTATCAGCAAATAAACAGTAGTTCTATTAGTTCTTTTGTGTATTCTGATAAATAAGATTTGAAATTTTATAGAAGCAGCTGAAAGCTTATGGCACCCTGTCTATTCTACACTAGTGAACACTGCCAGGGAATATTCTTGGGGTGCTGCCATTTGATTGCTGAAGATGTTAGTGTGGTCCCTAGTGTGGCCTTTGGTCTATGCCAGCAAGCGCTCTCGATCAATTCCTATGCAGTTCAGGTGATAACACGTGYCAGGGGTGATTCCTAGAGAGCGGGTTACATGGAGCCACCCTGCTTTGGAGGAATTGTCTTCAGTGCTAGAGAATGGTCTTTGTACTTAATTTATATACCAGGGCATATGTAGTTTCTGTGTAAAGCTGGCCTGTTTTAGGATCAATGAGTCTTGGAGAGAAATTGAATGCATCGCGTAGATTTGTTTCTACGGTCTTTTGCTTCTAGATACGTTACTTTTTTGGTGCAGTATACTAATATAAAGATGCTGGATGATAGTTCATTTGTTTTTGTATTTCTGCTCTCATTCCTTCATGAGAGTTTTGTGATACGTTTTTCTGTGATTTGTTCAGAACAATATTGAACTGTTTTGAGGCAGGTAGTACACACTGGCAATGAGGGTTATCTTTTAACTAGTATACGCTTAGTTATCTAGTATTACTTTTTTCTCTGGAATACCTGGTTTTTTATTTTGTGGGTTGTTTTTTTTGTTGGTTTTTTTTTTTTTTT
>JAYKAV010001289.1:1022747-1033469 GCA_035582835.1 Phoebastria nigripes | reverse complement strand
TTTTTTTTTTTTTTTTTTCCTATTAGTAAAACCCCTACATCTTTTCCTGCACAGGTGAAACCTGGGTGGAAAATTCTAGTTGCTTTTCAGTCCGTTGTATACCCAATTTGTGACACAAAAGGCACATAGGTTTGGAAGATAATCAAAGAGGGCCTGTATCTGTACAGAGACCCAGAGCCAATCCTTTAGGGTGGAGGACAGAGTGCAAATTACTGCTCCTTTCAGTCAAGTTATCTTCATCTAAATTTGCCTCCGGGATAACACTAGTTTTGTCTTTGCTATTCAGAATGCATGTTCTTGGTCTGTTCTGTAGCTTACTATGTTCCCTGTCACCCATGGAGCCCAAATATATATATTGCATACACATGGAGGCCTGGGTAAGCTTGGGAATAAGTGATTGACTTGCCTTCTCTCTGGTGGAAGCTTCCTTCTRTGTTTCTGTCTCAAGTTTTGTCACTTTTTTCATGTGATACAACAGGGGGAATGCCACAGCCTTGGGGCCACAGTAGGGTGGCGGTACCATCTTGTCAACCATAGTGTATGATGGGTTGCTGCTGTGAAACACTTGAAAACGAGTAGCATGCAATTTTGTAACTAATGTAGATGATCCAAGAAGACTTAAGCTACTGCACCCCAGCATAAGCATTCAATATGCTAGTACATGACTATTGTAATTAATCGGATGTTGCACCTGAAATGGAGGTAAAATCCATTAAAATAATGCATTGTTCTGAATCCAGAATCAGGCAAGGTAATAAGACCAAGTTTAGTTTCCTGTTGATCAAAACAGTTAAGAAGGTGTCTCAGAGAACTTATGGTAAAAGCAAATGTAAACTGCTGAAGTATAAAGGAAGAGAATCGCTCCAAAATTATTTGAATCGAAATACGGACGCTTGTATTTAAGGTAATCTGTGGAGTACAAGTCTGATGTGTAGAAACTCATTTCTATGCTTTCCACTAGATATTATTTATAAAATTGTTCTTTGGCCATTAATCTGCCCTTTTGGTGTTAAATATTAAGTTCAAACAAATACAGGTAAATTTGATCTGGACATCACCTGAAATTCAAAAGTATTCAGGACTCAACATTATCAAACCTTTGCATCAAAATGATTGCCAGATTGCATCATTGCTTAAAAACTTTTTAACATTAATTCACAATTTAGTTTTTCTTCTGCCTTTCATTTTTGAGGTTGGAGATGAGATAGTTCGTGTAAATGGATATTCCATTTCGTCATGCACACATGAAGAAGTCATAAACCTCATTCGTACAAAGAAAATAGTGTCCATAAAAGTAAGACGTAAGTAACATAAAAAAAAAATCACCTGTATCACTAAAGATTGCTGTTGATAGATTGCTAGTGATCTGTAGAAAGTGTTACTTAACAGAGTATTTTTCTTTTTCAGATATTGGCATGATACCTGTGAAAAGGTAATGGTATTTAATTTGAAAACAAATTAGATTATTCATTTTTACATAGCCCCTTCAATATCCAAAGAACTTCTGTGTTCATCTGTATATTTGAAAATGTGTGAATGGGCATCTCTGTAGCCGATTAAAATATCACGTCCTTTGTGATAAAAAGGCAGATGTCGTTTGATGAATCCAACTTTTTATGCCAGTTGCCTACTTAATTGAACCAATTTCTATTTCCTCATTATTCATGGATATTACCTGGAAATTTCATTATCAATGCACCTAGCTTAACAGAGAGCTCCACTGCTTCTCTATGTACGTAACATTTGAGGATTGTTTCAGAGCTTAGAAAAATTTCAAATTATTCTCCTTTTCCAATTTTTGTTGAAAAGTTGAAACTTTAAGTGGAATGTTTGAGAAATGTTAATGGTGGGAGGTGTGTCATTGCATAGACATTTATATAAGCTGTTCAAGTCATTCTGATTATTTTCACAGTCTTTGTTAGAGTTTCCCAAAATTGTTTCACTTGAAGAGGTTTTCTCAATTTTATGTTTGACCAGCTTTACTAGCCTAAATAATTGTATGCTTGTTTGATGTTCTATTTAAATTGCTGGAAAATAAACCAGTTGTGAATGGTATCCAAAGGAACTTGCGGATGCAAAATAGGAGGCCATATTCCAAAGTAACTCTTGAATACATTCACATTTATTTTGTCCTCATTATTTTAAATTACTTTTTCCTTCCAGTTCAGCAGATGAACCCCTTAAATGGCAATACGTGGACCAGTTTGTGTCGGACTCTGGGGTAAGTGATGAATAATTTATTAATCATAGAATCATTAAGGTTGGAAAAGACCTCTAAGATCATCGAGTCCAACCGTCAACCCAACACCACCATGCCCACTAAACCATGTCCCTAAGCGCCTCATCTACAYGTCTCTTAAATACTTCCAGGGATGGTGACTCAACCACTTCCCTGGGCAGCCTGTTCCAATGTTTAACCACTCTTTCAGTAAAGAAATTTTTCCTCATGTCCAGTCTAAACCTCCCTTGGTGCAACTTGAGGCCGTTTCCTCTTGTCCTGTCGCTAGTGACCTGGGAGAAGAGACCAACACCCACCTCGCTACAACCTTCTTTCAGGTAGTTGTAGAGCGCAATAAGGTCTCCCCTGAGCCTCCTCTTCTCCAGGCTAAACAGTCCCAGTTCCCTCAGCCGCTCCTCATAGACTTGTTCTCCAGACCCTTCACCAGCTTCGTTGCCCTTCTCTGGACACGCTCCAGCACCTCAATGTCCTTCTTGTAGTGAGGGGCCCAAAACTGAACACAGKATTCAAGGTGCGGCCTCACCAGTGCCGAGCACAGGGGCACGATCACTTCCTTACTCCTGCTGGCCACACTATTTCTGATACAGGCCAGGATGCCGTTGACCTTCTTGGCCACCTGGGCACACTGCCGGCTCATATTCAGCCAGCTGTCAACCAGCACCCCCAGGTCCTTTTCCTCTGGGCAGCTTTCCAGCCACTCTTCCCCCAGCCTGTAGCGTTGCCTGGGGTTGTTGTGGCCAAAGTGCAGGACCCGGCACTTGGCCTTGTTGAACCTCATACAGTTGGCCTCAGCCCATTGATCCAGCCTGTGATCAACATCAACAGCCAGTGATGTCTTCTGGGAAATTTGTAATGGTTCTGAAACACTTTCTCCTCTGACCTTATCACAGAAGTTACTGTACGTATTTCTATGATGCAATATCTTGTTACAAGTGTTCTGGGAGAAACAACTTTTGTGATGTGACATGATTCTAGAATCATTAGATAAGGAAAGGGCAGGATACAAATGAAATATCTTTTACTCATTAATTGGTACTTTATTTTGCTTGAGCTTATTAGTTTACCAGGCTACAGTTCTACTGTACAAATCTTTAACAGATTATTTGGCCTATATTAGTGGAGGAATGACAGGTATGAATGCAAGTGACTTCTGTGGGTTGCAGCAATGAAAAGAGAGACCACAATTACCGTTCTTTTGCTTTCAGGAAGGAAGACTTAGTTAAATAGTGAGCACTATCATGTATTTTTCCAGCTCTTTTGTCAGGGAACATCTAAATGATTATTTTGCCATATCACTTTCCTCTAATTTTCCTTCACCCTTTTCTGAAGACAAAGTTTGACTATTTAAACAATCTTTTCCAAACAGAAAGATAAGTTCAGTCTTTCACCTCAGCCATGCGGCTCCACTGATATGATTGTACTTCACATTCATCTCCAGTAGGATCTCGGAGAAATCTTATCTTGATGTTGGCAGGGTTTGATCCTGGCTTCGTGAAGTTTTATAGTAGTCTTGATACAAGTTCAACACAGTAACATCTGCAGCATTTTTTAATCCCCCTACAGGAAGGAAAGGGCAGTGTTGCTGGTCTTGCTTCTTCTGGAGGGAGAGACAATAAAGAGAAGAAAGTCTTCATTAGCTTGATTGGTACAAAAGGCATGGGATGCAGGTGGGTACATGTTTCTTATTTAATGTCACTGGTTTGTTAAGCGAGACATCCAAGGCAGTTATTTCCATCCTTCATTGATATGATATCAGGAAAACAGAGATCCATGTTAGATCAGGAGGGCAAACTGCAACAGGAGGATATCTGTGGCACACATTATGTATTATTAGACAAAGTATAAATACCTGTGTTACAAGTTCTGACTTAAAACCAAAAAAATCTTTTACATTTAAAAAATAAGAGCAGGGTGAAAGTGGCATAATACAAGTTGTCGTGGAATTGGATCTTTTAAATGCTTTTACATTTTAAAATACTTTTAAATGCTGCTCTGTGACGTAGCAAATTCCAGCACTGTCCAGTGTCAGGTTCACTCCCTGAACTTAGACTGCTTTCTGTGACCCTTTTCAGAACTGAGAAGCCATACACAGCTATATCCAGTTCCTAAAAGTAATGCTGAGTTTGCAAGATTTTTAGAAATATGAACAGATGCTTCTCAGACTCCTGTCCTTGCAGCTAGTTATGGAGATTTTGGGGTAGAAGGGATATCGTAGGATTTCTTATATATTTAGGTGTATGTATAGTTGAAGTTACCAAGGCTGAACTGCACAGAATATTTTCTAAAGCATAAGTTTTCTTTCATATTATTTGGAAGATCTAAAGGTTTTWAAAAAATTATTTACAAACCTGGAGGGGGTGGTTCAACATCACCTGCTGGATATATTATCTACAAAAATCATTGCTGTGTTTGGGCCCAGCTTAGACTGCAGCTTAAAGTTTCCAGGCTAGATGTTGGCCCCTGGTTGAAACATCCTTCTTGCTTCTAATAAATAATCCTGAAAAATAATATTGTATTATACATATAGTATACCACAGTTCAGTGAGTAAAAGTGCAAGCAATTAGTAATTCTTCATTGTGTTACATGCTTGCTTTACAATGTCATTAGTGCCCCAGTCCCTTAAACAGTGTAGGTCAGTATACTATGTTAGTTTCAACATCTAAGGAAAAAATCCAGAAGCTTGAATATTTTTCTTTTAGCTTTTTCTTAAATCACAGTTTTGTGGTGTAAAGGATAGAAAAGTAGGATGGTAAACCATTGTCTGTGTACTGGCAAATTTTGGTGTTTGTTTCAGAGTAGGCTAATACCACAAAAACATTCTTTAATCGGAAACAAATTACGAGAAAACAACTAAGACTTCTCATTGTATTACACTGTATTATTCTATAAATATTAACCTATAAATGTTGTTTTTTATATTATACCAGTATTTCCAGTGGTCCAACACAAAAACCAGGCATTTTTATCAGTAATGTTAAGCCGGGTTCTCTTTCCGCAGAGGTGGGCTTAGAGGTAAGTATGCCACCTTCCAAGGTAGGTACCACAAGGAAATCTTGTTTGGTATTTACTACTTCAAGGATTCTGGATCTCTGTAAAGTCACTAGCTGTGGTCTTTTTTTTTTCCATGGAAAAGAAATACTGTATGGTTACATTTCAAATGAAGCACGTTTCCTAAATTTTAAGAACATGAGAAGTGCCCTCCTGGGTCAGACTAGTAGTTCATCGAGCTCAGTATTCAGTCTCAAAAAGYGGCAATAGGAAATGCTAATATGGGAGGATGTGCAGGCCTGCCCAGTTTCTGCTCTGTTCCCCTTGTACTCTGCCAGTATCCATGATTATTTTATTAAGAATGTTAGAGAATATATMTTTTTCTCTTTTCATTTAATATATGTACTAATTTAGCATCTGTACTAAAATTTGGATTAACTCCTTTAGGTTGGTGATCAGATTGTTGAGGTAAATGGAGTGGACTTTTCTAATGTGGATCATAAAGAGGTAAGATCAAGTCTTCCTAATTCCCCGAATACATAGTTGTCAGCTTATTAAGTATCTGTCTGATTTTCCTGGCTGCAAAAAATATGTTTTGATATCGGGCTACTTAACCAAAGARGTTGTGTTCCCCCAACATGGGAATTTGGAGATTTGGATACCTACCACCCTGTTTAGTTCCGGTGGGTCTTCTGGAAATTCCAGCCTTGACRACCAGCATCTTTCATCCTATATATGCAGGCCTTTTAACACTTAATTCAGACTGATTTTTGTTTTGTTTTAATTTGCAGGCTGTCAGAGTGCTCAAAAGTAGTCGTACTTTGACTATCTCTGTGGTAGCAGGCGCTGTAAGTAGTATATTTGTAAAAGCAGAACATTTGTGAAAATTACTATGCGGGCAAATAAATGGTAAAAATAAATAGATAAGAGGTAAAGCTGTGTGTCATTATAATGTCTATACCACTAAATTCTGTCGAACCAAGGCAGTGTTGAGTGGCTTTTGATTATTTTATTGATAACTATCCACAGTATTCTCAAATAAAACAGTTTCATGACTGTGGGCCAGTGCAAAACCGTTCCCTTGACAATGAATGGAAATTAACTTTATTGTAATGGTTTCTCATTTTGAGAGCTTCTGTTCTAATAGATAACTGCTTCTGCTGAAACATGAAAGGTGAATTGGACTGGAGTGAATTAATTTTTCCTCGTGAATAGCTGATGTCTTATTCCAAATTAATTCCTTGTGTAACTGTTTATCTGATCTCTTTAGTGTATCAACACATTGAAAATTGTTCAATTTTCCATTTCCACTGTTTTGTACAACAGAACTATACGCCTTTGGGGCCTGATCTAAAGCCAGCTGAAATTAATTAAATTTTTCCACTGACTTCAGTGTGGCTTTCAATAAATGTTTTAATGTTTTTACTGCTTTAATCCTTCCTATAGTAAAATGTATAGTTATATACAAGAGGATACCCAAGTTCCATAGACTAATCAAAGATGGTATTTTCTAATTGCCTTGCAACTGAATTAAATAGGGAAAACAAGATTTAATAAATCATTTAAGCTACTTCCTAAGGGCTCTTGTATGCTGTGTAGCTATATTAAGGAATTCATGGTTTAATTAAACTACTCTTAAAGTAACAAAAGATGCAGTTGTCCAAAGGCATTGTAGACGTTGTTTAAACAAACGCTCCAGACTAGTTGATTAAGCTCCAGGAACTCAAAATCCTAAGGACTTAGTTTCAACTCCCAGATATGTTACCAACTGTTAGAAAAGATGGGGTCTACTCTGGCATGTACTACTGGGATTGCATCCTTAAAATGGTGAATTTTTGCTATGGAACTCTTCTGCTCCACCCTACCTTGCATGTCTTTCCTTTCCTTAGTACGCATCTTTGTACTGAAGAAGAGATTGCAAAAGGAAGCAGTTTCTCTACTCCTGTTTTTCAGTCAGCAAAGACCGTGGTGCAAAGGCATTCCTCACTGTCTGTTTTGGTTCGAGCTGTCTACTTTGAGGCTTAGAGACATGAAAAATTCTGCCTTCCTAATTAACATGGGATTTTAATTTCAGTAATGAAAATTAGATAAATGTTATCAAAGTGTTCCACAAATAGCACCATGGAAATGTCTTTCTTGAATAGAAAATAGTGCTGGTGTCTTTAACTATAAAGCAAATGAAACAGGAACAAAACCAACTGAAACACATCAACTGTATAACCTTTTGGCAATGTACGTTCCCTGTATTTGGGTTCCCCAAACGATGGTACACCTCCACAGCAGCCAGGCACAAGAGCATTAAAACGCAGTAACAGTGTAGTTGTCTTCCACATTGGGTTTCATTCAATGTGCTGTTCTCTAGCATTGCATTGCTCAGTTAGATTTCAAGAAAGTATAATATGGTGGTTTTTCTGGGTGATGCACTGAGCATGTCTTTGGCATGACTCCTGCACTGTTGTTGCTGACTTTAGTAGTTGCATGCCTCTTCTGAGGTGTTTAGCACATCATAACTTTGAGACTGAAACTGGAGTAGCTCTTTGGAATGAAGTGGTCACATCTTTCAGGGTCTTTCAGAAAGCATTCCTCAGAAAAAGTAATGTGAGGAAATGGCAGATGTGCTAGTACATAATCAGTTTTGAATTATTTCCTAGAAGAGCTACGTTCATGAGACTTTCACAACTGATTTGGGTGGCGGTTCTGATTGCAGGGAAAGGAGCTGTTCATGACTGAAGAAGAAAAGCAGAGAGAAGCACGTCTCCGTGAGCAAGAACGCCAGGAGTTAATGCTTCAGAAGCGACTTGCGCTGGAGACTAACAAAATCATCAAAGAGCAGCAAGAGAAAGAGAGATTGTAAGAACTCTGTATAGGACAGTCTGAAAAATTTAGCTTGGATTTGGAAAGGGCATGGAAGACAGAAACAACTGTGAGAAGATTCTCAACTTAGATTAACTTAATTTTGCTGTTGCAGACTCTCTGTTCATAAATCCTTGTCCTGTGGTGCTCTTGATGTTCTGGGTTTTCAAAGCTATCATTCAAATGCATCCTGAGTAGAAGGGTCACTTTGTTCCCTGACTGTCATACCCCTATGATTCACTGTGATATTAGTTATTTTCCTGATGCCATTCCCTCATCTTATTTTTTTTTTTTAGCAGGACAGTTACAAATTTTATACTCTTACAATAACACACTGTGGAACTCTCTCAGAAGGAGATAGTGACTTACTGAATTAAATAGATGATATGCCCTTATTATCCAGATGGTCATGAATGTCCTCAGGGTTCCTATGGAAGTATATTGAACCTTTGGTATCTTAAAGACAACTTTTTAAAAGGAGCATTTTTCCCCAATGTATATGTATTTACTGTCTATATCTTTTACTGACTATATGCTGACACACTTTGTGCAAGTTCTTACTCAGAAAGTATTATTTCTATCACTGTGTCCTAATTCCTCTTATTATAGAAGAAAACTGGAGATTTCCCAGAAGGCTGCAGAGGAAGAAGAGAGATATCGCAGAGAAATAGAGCAGTAAGTAAAAACCTACATAGGCAATATGCTGCCTGAAAAAGGGTCCTTGTAATATATTAGATCTGGTGAAAACATTCTGTATATTCCTTTCTAATAAAATTGTATATATTTTCATTTAGCTAAATGTAGGGTCCAATGCATATGAGTAAGTACACCACGGTTACAGAATAGGAAACTGAAAATCAGCACCTGGAAAACATGAGGGTTATGGTGATAATAAATTCAATGTGAAATTGAAGTTGGGTGCTTATTTTAAGTTTCTCTATACATTTATAACATTTTTAAGATTAAGGGAGTTSTGTGTTTCAGAACTTGTTTACTCTGTTGTCACTGAACCACTACATTTAATTCTAACAGAAAAAAAGAAATTAATACTGCAAGGAAATGGATCAGGGAAGAAACAAAGAATGACTAAAGAGTTGGAAAACATGCATATACTCGGGGGCTTGATGACATATCCGCTTGGCTTATATTTAAAAAAAAAAACAAAAACAAAAACAAAAAAACCAAACAACAACAACAACAAAAAAAACCCAGGTAGTTTGTTCAAGATCTGTAAGAGTGTACACAGTGGAATCTAATAGCTTTTTCAGTCTATCAGTTCTGAAAACAAAAGCTATGTAGATTTAGACTAAAATAAGGACCATGTGATGCTAATTATCTTGAGTAGAAATTTCAAGCATCATAAAATTTAAGTAGGCTTTTGCTTTTCTAAGGAGAGAATTAATTAAATTAAAACTGTGGCACCAAAAGCAGGAAGTTCTATAACCTATTTTATTCAGGAAATCTGATTTTTATTATCACAGTCTATTCTGGTTTTAAAAATCTGTGATTCTAGGAACTAGACACATTCAGAGATTGTATCATAATAAGGTCAGTACTATAAATGTAACTTAAGCATTGTTTTACATTTAGAATTTTAAAATTAACCAGTATAACATGTTGTTGTTACCACAGTAATTAGTTTCCCTTCTAAATGACGTTGGGAAATTGCATGAAAGATAGTGTGAAATTGCACAATACCTGTTTTGATGCAGCCTTTAAGAGCTAACATCGACCCTGAAGTATTCAGCTTTGCACCTTTGACATCTTAAACAGTTTTTAATTCATATTCATTCACTTAAGTCCCTTTTCAGGTACCTGTATTAGCTAAAATTCTCTGGTAGAAAAGGTGCAGGGATTTCTGAGTCTGTGAGGTGCAGAAGGGAATGTATTCCCCAGCTGTCACAAGAGAATAATCTTCTGACAGTCCTGTTGGGCTCTACTGCAGCACATGCATGAATTCTTACACATTTTCCTTTTCTAAGTCCTGGGGAATAGATAACATCCTGTTCTTTATTGTGGTCTGCTGTAGAAATTCCTCCAGCAGCCATGGAAAGCTACTATAAAAGCAGACCATCACAGGTGAAGAATGATTCCTTTCTCCAAATCCAGATTGCCTGTCGTAATGAATGTTCACCATCTGCAGTATCCTTCTGAACTACATGCATCTTAACTCACTCAGTGAGGACTTGCATAATTAGGCTGCCTTGAGGGCTGCTCATTGTAAGGTCTAGCACGTCTTTATACTTCCTTGTATATTTTCCAAGTGCTGCTAAGGCACTTGTTAAGTTTTTCCATATTACAACCCAAACTGGCTAAGTCAGTGTCAATCTCCTTGGTGTCAGGGAGGGAGGATGGTGATATAGCAACTTACATATTGTAAAGCTTAGATTTAATAAGCAATTGCAGACAGGCAGTTTCACTAAAATGTAATGCTTTCCTGTATTAACAGTTTGTGAGGATGACCCTTTGCTCCATTTCTAAAATCCTTTCTGCAGGAATTCCTTCTATCAAGTCACTGTGCCCTTTATTGGTACCCTGCAAACATTTTAGGAAAAAACTTCAAATGTGCCTAAATGGCAGAGGTCCTTAACTCTGTGTGCTTCAAGTTACATTGTAACCTCTTTTTTTTTTTTTTTTTTTT
>JAYKAV010001289.1:997100-1012510 GCA_035582835.1 Phoebastria nigripes | reverse complement strand
TCATTTCCCCCACCCTGCCGCAACAGCCAAGGCTACTTTCACAGCACTCCAATTTTCGTCTTTTTAAACTGGAATCCCAGGGAGTGCTTTTAAAAAGGCTTTCGGAGAAAAAGTTTGTGTATTCTGTGTGGGAGAAGCCAAGAGCTTCCTGTGCAGGAGCAGTTAGGCCGAGTGATGTTCTAGCACTTGCCATTAATTTCTTCAGAGCTGTTGCAGGCAGATGAACTGTTAAGGCAGATTTCTGTTCTGTTGCACACAGTTAGCAAGTGGACGACCTTCTGCTTCTCCTTCTGCCACATCAATGCGGCGTTTTGCCGGTGGCCTGCAGCTTCATACCACAGATCTTGATGATATAAACTTAGATGAAGTTGACAAGCCTAAACAACGTGTGGTGCCATCTCCACCACCACCATCCAGTGTTACTCCATCAGCATCAGCTCATCCACTTCCTGCATCAAATGTTCCACTTTCAAGAGGTCCAGCCCTGGCAGTAACACCAGCTTCCCAGGTGACCTCATGATCTGTTTGAATGCATGTGCCTCTACCATTCCCCTGCCTGGCCTCCCTTCCCTGCTCCATCACCTACTTTATCCACTGGATCTACCCATCTGCCATATGCCATGTTAAAAGACRGAATGAGATGGTTTCATTGTTTCATAGTAGTGAATGCAGTCCAGAGGTAGTTTTATTTTATTTTATTTTATTTTTTTTAAATTTAAGCCGAGACGGTTTTGCTGTCTCCTCCCTATGTATGTTGTAACTCTACCACATGCAGGTATCTTAGGCAGAATATATCAGTTAAAAAGACAATTTGGACTTGAGTGTTTAAAGATACAAAAAAAAAAAGCAGTGGCAGGTGGCAGATTTAACTCATAGTTAAATTTGAGAAGAATATCTGCATAGTGAAAATGACTTGTGAAAGTGTTTTAAATGTCATCAAATTGCTTTGTAAGATGAGAAGAGTAGATGAAGAAAATTAGCTTACAATCAGAAGCTCAAACTTTTAAAACATCAACACAGTATAAATTACCAGTAAAATACTTTTAAATGAATGAGAGTTGGTAGTCAGGTTTTACTTTTTTTGGACACACAGGATTTAGGAATTTCTTTGAGAAAATATTCTGACTTTCTCCTTATTACAATCTCAGTCCAAAAGAAGATCAAATATAAGAAATCTTGTGCCAGATCTCACTTTAGGAGAGAAGTGGCAGCTGTTTCGTCATAATTCCCTTTGCTAAGCACTGTAGTGCAATTCATGTACTTGTTTTTATGGCAAAAAGTTCTTACTCGTTTCAAACAGCAGAAGAGGATCCCATACGGTCACTTCTTTCCTACACAGTTTTCTGCGTGGATTGACTGACTGCATTGTTGGTTTTTCTTTTTTTTGCATGTTTACTTGGAAATTCTAGGCTTTGCTTTTGCATGATTCTGGTTGGGGTGGGGAAGGATATGCAAATTAAGCGGGGGAAACTGGCAGATTATTTCTATGTGAATAATTGCCCTAACATGAACTACAACTCTCTCCTTATCATAGAATCATTAAGGTTGGAAAAGACCTCTAAGATCATCGAGTCCAACCGTCAACCCAACACCACCATGCCTCACTAAACCATGTTCCCAAGTGCCTCATCTACACGTCTTTTAAATACTTCCAGGGATGGTGACTCCACCACTTCCCTGGGCAGCCTGTTCCAATAAACTTGAGTAGACCTCTGATAGTGCTTGATCTATGTGGTTTACATGTTTGAAGTGCCAAGAATATGCTAGAGCCACTGAAATGGAGATGTCAGATATTCTTATGGATAACAGGTTTTCCAAGCTATTTGCAAAATAAAAATGATGTGAAGTGACACAAGTGTACAAAATACCAGCGTTCAGAGGAGAAATACATTCTCCTAATGCTAATAGAAAATACTTGGATAAAAGAAGTAATATAGGAACTGCCATACCGGATCTGACCCCAAACCCGTATATTCCAATATATGTTTCTGGCAGTTTTTCACTGCTAGATATGTTAGAGAAAAGAGGTTAGTAATTGAAGAAAAATACATCAGGCAACAACAACAAAATAACCTAGCCTTCACAAATAAGCCAGTTTTCACTCAATATAATTAGTGTATATGAGGAAAGAACTAAGCTCTTAGTAAAATATTAATACTGAGCCAAAGCTGCTTTGTTTATAAGTAGATAACCCAGTATTCCTGATGTGGTTTCAGACACGGAAGAAAAATCAGAACCTGGACAATTTATCCTTGCTGCTTCTTAAAAAGTCGGTTTTTAATACCACAGATAAGCAGAAGCGCAGTGCATTTATTTGACTTCAGCGATAAAAGATCTTGTGTTTATGCCTGCTAAAGCCAAAAATAAGACAACTGTTGTTGTCCCATAAGTTTACTTTTCTAAAATTACTCAAACTGGTAAATCTTCTCTATGTTGCTAAGTTTTTTCCCCAGATATTTAATTTCGAATTCAGCTCAAAGGAATACCTGACAAAAGGAATGAAATCCTGTCAGATACATTCTTGACAACTAACTATTAAAATAGCTGGTATAAATTGATCTGTTTCTCAAAATTATTATTAGCTATGTACTTTATATGGACCCAGTACTAAGTCTGTTACTGTTTAGGTTGTAAGAAACACCTCCCACGTCGGCAAAGTATCTTCTGTGTCAAGCAATCTGCTGGTATGTCATGTACTGTTAATAATGACTGTAGTTTTATGAACTTCCCATGTAATGCTAATGTCAAGGGTTTGACTCTGCATGGCTAATTTATTTAAAATTCAGCACTTGCATTCATGTGTGTGGAACCATTGCTGTGTTAGAAGATACCTAATACCAGGTAGTGGAAGTGACTCCTAATGGTCTGAGGACTTCATATTTCAACACTTCAGCAACATATGGCCCATGTTTGCGTGTTCTGTGTGTCTGTATGTCATGGAGCATATACTTTGTTCTTCTGTCAAGACAGACAAAAGGAGCTAGGACCAAACTATATTTTAAACATAATAGGTGCTAAGAAGCAAGCTTTCTTCTCAGAAGAACCAACATCTGTTTGATAACTCTTTGCACTGATTTTGATTCAGGATGGCCGGATGTCAGGCTTCCTTGTTCTGAGGCGCTCTAGAAAAGTCCATCTCTAAATTGTGCAACTCCTGGAGAAATCATCCGGTTCCAGTGCAACTTTAACAAGTTGATATATGTGATCCTGCCGATTCTTCTAAGATCAGAAAGCTTAACGATAACGATATATTTTGCGGTATGGAACAATATTAGTTGAGGGATATCCTCAGGGACTTTGAAAGATCTAGTTCCAAAACTTTTTTCTTAAATTATTTAAAAAAAAAAAAAAAAAAAAAGGCTTAACCAATTTGCTGGAAGCAATTCAAATAATTTCAGAGGATACAGCTTGTACTATATGAATAATATCTGGAATACATCACATTTCCTATGAGAAACATTGACAAGAGTGTGCTGAGAGTTGCTGGGGTTAAGTCAGAAACCAAACCCACAGGGCTCAGTTTTGAACTCTTCTTGAATAAAACTATGCTTGACGTCAGTGGGAGTTTTGACTGAGTAAGAAGTGTACAGTCGGGTTAGTACGTGCTGGATGATTAGGTCTCAGATGCCTTTGGGTATCTGGGTATCTGTAGAGTCAAGGGTAGATAATTAGCGTAACTAACCCTTGCTTTTAAGTCAGGATAAGTTAACTTAAAATTCTTTATGGAAAGCTGATTGCTGCAGTTCTGGTGAATTTAATCTTAAAAGATCTATTTAGCCATAGATTAGTTAAAATCTCATTTCAGATTCACCATGTTTTTACACTCAACTCTAGCATTGTTTTTCCTGTAGTTTCTCATTCCGTTCATTGCCTTTATGGGATAAATGCCAAAAGCAGGGATGAGATTTTTCCATAATCTTGCTGGTGAAGTCAGAGTTTAAGGGAAAAAGCTACTATTTAGATGCAAGAGAAATTACGTTTTGGCTTGTTAACTTTGTAAGTCTTAAAATAATTCTGTAAGCCTTTTGTTGTATTAGTGTCATTAAATTCATTACCATAAACTTTGTATTGAGGCGTCTTGGTGAAATGATGGATTTGCACAAATTACGTTGTGAATTATAATTTTCTTAAATTAACCCCATAGCAACTTGCTCCAAGTCYACCTACCCAACGACATCCAGGGGTACCAATAGTCTCTAAACCAATCATGCTGCATCCTAACCCAAACTTTGTGGTCAGGCCAACGATCAAATCGGAGGCCCTGGTAAGCCTTTTAATGTTCTTTTTCCAAGTGCTACAGTACTGTGGGATTTGTTGTTGACTTGTCCTCAAAGAATCAATGTTTGTCTTGTTTTCTGCTAACTAAAATTCATGTAGATTTTCAAATGATCACTAATGGTAAGTACAAAAGGCTATTTTTCCATTTTTTTCATGATCTAAAAGTCACTTAGTGACAATTTTTGTACTGGGGTGCATAATTCCAGAGCAGTGTAGAGCCGTAGACTCTGTAGATCTTATTTTTCATTTATTCACATGCTGGTTTGTATTTTTATAAATTCTGAATTCCTTTGTCAGAAATGAAATAGTAAAAATCAATTACACTGTATTTTTCCTTTGTAAATAGTCACGAATGTACTTGAAATGTAGATATATAACTCATCATTTCATTTCCAGAGAAAAAAAGTTCACTGTTATGTCTTAGACTCCAGTATACCGGTCATGCAGTGCTACTGCAAAGTTGACTCACAATCAGATTCTTTTTCTCTTCCATTTCTGTTTCAAATGTAAATGAAAAAAAACCCCTTAGCCTAATATTTTAGGACCAGCCATGTAGCATCTTTGGGAATTGTGTTACATGAGGGAAGGTGAACCAACGTCTACTGAAAAAAAGAGAAATACTGCTCTGACAGGTGATAACTCCCAAATGACAGCCCTGAAAATTCATTTAAGATAGCTGATGGACCAATTAGTAATATTTACTCTCGAGGGTCATCGTGACTTATGCTGTTACAATTAGAGTTGTGTGTGTGTTATATGCATGTGTGTGGACATGTGTGTATATGTACATTTATATGAGCAAGGCAGTGTATTGCAACATGTGAGCTTTCTAAGTGATGGAAAATACATCACATTTGCATTTCATTTATTTAATTACAAGCTTATGCTATATCTGACAATAAATGATGGGCACAATRATCCTAGCTGTCTTTCATCAAAGTGAGATGGATTTTTTTGTCATTTTCTGCTTTAATAATTTAGTTACTCTTGTTCCTTTATTTTCCCAGTTACAGTTTGAACAAATTTTAGTGATACTTAGTAACCAGTTTTCCCACAGACATAGTCGTCTTGAAACTTCTATACAATAGATGGATTGAAATGACAACTGAAAGCAGTTTTTATAAGTTGCTCAAGAGAACGCAGGTACATGAACTAAAAATAAATTCAGATCCCTCCAGTTTCCTTCAATTGTATGCATTGGAGCTTTGGAGCTTTCATTTTGATTGTGTTCAGTAATTCAGCATCTCTAAGCAATTTGAAATTCCTTAGGGGAGGAATGAACAGAGTAAAATCATAATCTGCAGTTAATATAATCTAGCTCTTGAAAATAAATGCCTGGTGTGCAAATATAAACTAGTTTGCAAAACTGATAATACCCTTATGTGTGATCAGACAGTCTTGGTACAAATTGAAGATGTTGCTTGTGTTTTTTGTTACTGACGGCTTGCAATTAGTTTGAGAAATTGGCAATAAGTTCCACCTCCATAGGGAAATTTCTTATGATTTGTCATGCATGCATGCACGTTTTCCAAATCACAAGTCTGCTAAAATGTTTCAGATGTCTATTATCTTCATTCCCAAACTGCCTTATATTAGTTCGACGATCACAATTTCAGTGGGAGCAATATTCTGATAGGACTTTGAGAGAAACATCGGTCTATAAATTGTTTTTGTAAACCTGTTACCTCTTACTTTCTTTTATGACTTAATGCAGTAGAGAGTATTCATCCTGGCTGCAATGAAGTCACAGTAGTATGTGGAGTAAGACTTGCATGGATACCTAAGTAAAGAGGGAGGCTACTTCTATTAGTTAAAAAATGCAAAGGCCAGTGCATGACAAAACAGGCAAGGAGGTACCTGCCTGTCTCCAGAAATGTATAAGAATTACAATTTGATTTCATGCGGAAGGAATGTTTTTTGTTTGTTTGCTGGGGGGGGAGGGGGTGTGTCCTTATTTAAGTCAATGTTCAGATACAGGACCGGTTCATCTTCTCTTAGTGAAGGGAAGTATCGCCAAAGGCAAAGTATCTTTTGCTACCCTATTTCTTGTCTTTCTGGATTTCACACACCTTATGGAACTCCAGTCTTTGTCTTAGTATGACATAATGCACATAATGTCTTCTACCTTGTTTTTATCTGAATTTAGCTGTCCTGAGTACCAAACTCTAGAAACTGATCTTGATGGATTTACTTGATTCAAAGAACTAATCAAGTGAGGCTATACTCAAGCAATTCACTAGTAAAGAAGATGAAAAGCGTGAACATAAGAATAAAATAAACATGCAAGAACGGCTAAAACACTCCTGTTATCTGGAAGGTAGTCAGGCCAGATAGGAACAGTGAAGTCTCTGTTGTGACTTAAGTTTTTATATTAACTGAATTCAGGTCAGAATTCCCRGGTCTTTTAACAGTTCATGAAAATGAAATTGTTCTCACTTATGAATAGGGAAATGATGGGTGAGGATTAAACTTTGAGTGTAGCCTTGAATGTCAAGGGCTGCTCTGGGTCAAAATCAGTGTGAACTGTTTGTCTCTGCTGTACTGGAGTGAATTGGAATACACTCATGGCAAAGCTAATTAAATTTTGGCTCAGAGAACAGGAGAGGATTGTTATGATTTAGTGGTGGAGTTTTCAGARAAGCAAAACCAACATGAACATTAGTCTCTGCTCTTCCAACTATCACAAGCATCCTGTTGTGTGAGTTAGAAGGCTTTGATGCACTTGCTGCTACTAAAGATTTTTCCTCCCTCACTCCTTTGTGGTTGGATGCAGCATTTCTGAAAGGAAGAATCAATATTTAAGCTTTCCTCTAATTTGCAAGATTTGAAGCCTGATTCTGCAGGACTGCAGTCAAGGGACCTGAGACAGGTGCTTAGATACTCTGTGGTAAGATGTGTGAAGATTGGAAATTTCAGTTATCGTTGGCCATAGCTATACCAAAACCATCTGTGTTGAAAAGGAAATTAGGTTTTTTTCTAAGTGGCTAGAGAGGGGCTGAAGAGTTTTGTGGAAAAAACTTGCCAGACTTGCCCAGAAGTCCTTCAAGACAAAAGCTCAGTCTTCGTATTAATTAAACGCAGACCACAAAACTTTCATTAACTCAGGAATAGATGTATTTTTCCAAGTAATGGTATGACTATAGGACACTGATAGWATCAGTGATATATAGTAATTTGTTTTAAAGCAAATTGAGTTTGGAAATGTAAATACCATAGTTTAATCTGTAGAAAATTGCTCTTGTTTCAGAAGACTCAGATACATTACCTGATTTGATGCAGGGCTTTGAGTGGAGGCTGGAGAGGTGTGAGGAGTGTTTTGCATAAACTTTTTTTTTAGCCCATTTTATTTTTGAAAATTTTTGTAACTTAATAAGAGGTTCTGTATTTTAAGTGATTCCAAACTACAGTGTACCATTTTGTTAATGCACTGGAAGTGAAAGAAAAACAGAATCAATATGGGATTAAAATCATTGAAGCCCAACACAATAAAATAAAATCCAGCAGTTATTAATCAATATTGTGAAATTACTTGTAGATATCCAAATTGAAGCAAGACCACTCAGAAATAAGTCAATTAAATTCAGGAGGAATTTTTCTTTAACTAGAAAGAATACTAGTAATTGGTATTTAGGTAATTGCTTCTTTCAGGATGAGCCCAAATACACATATCTTTTCTTTCAGCTTATCAACTTCATGAGGAATTTAATAATGGAATTCACCTTTCAGTATAGGAAATCCCTGGTAGGAAAGCAAATCTTAAATGTATAACATATATTTATCATGACTTTTCAATATTTTGGAAATTACTTGTCTAGCATTTTGTCCCTGGTTTTTTTTCCAATGATTTTTTCAAAAATCATGGAGAAGAGACCCCAGCACTGTTCTGTAGAAATCAGGGATAAAGGGAGTCATGGAAAATATTTTTAAGAAATCTTGTGGTATGGAAATGTGCATTATTTATGTTGTTTCTCTAGAATTCTTTCCTCTTTGTATTCAATACTATTTCACTCTGTGTGTTCTCTCATTTTGAGATGGTATAGGGAACAAGCACTAACAAGTGCAAGTGTGATTCAGTCCCTAGAAGAGCAAAAAAAGCAGTGAGATTATTTGTGAGTATGTGATACTTATTTACAGCAAGAAGTTAATACCTGGCTTGGCAATCTTTTTTCTTTTGCAGCCACAAGAGATGTTTAAAAGGATGGTGGTTTACAATTCATCATTTAGATCTAACAAAAAACAAGTAAAATAACATTTTCCATGTTTTGTGTGGTACTTCTTGTTTTGACTGATCATAGATGTAAAACTTTCCTTTCTAATCCTGTTGCTCAGTTTCTAAAACAGAGGATGCAAGACAGCCCTAGTGCATGAAAACTGCTAGTCTTTGTAAACTTTCAGTGTGTGCCTGTGGCTCCTGCTGGTCTAGACAGAATGAGAGGATAGTAAATCCTTCAGGTTGAACCATCTGTAACTACTTATAAGGTTAGTGCAGTCTTTAAGATAGTTGAACACTGATAACTGATCTGATACTGGCAAATTTTTATTTTTTTTTTTTTATATATTCCTAAGGTTTCCTTGTTTCTTTTAGTCTCCAGTTGCAATGCTTTCAGTAATAAAATATTTTCTCAGTTTAACAAATAGAGCTATTATCATAACATAGTTATTGGTAGGAAATCAGAGGAACTGGTGGTAGAAAGCACTTATTCATATAGCCTTTCTGTATTGTGTAGGATTTTTCTGCTGTATTACTACTTTTATTGCTTTCCTCTGTTATAGTGATGAAGTTTACATCTCTTCCTCTTTGGTTGACTGGTGGTTCAATAGATGGTCCCTTGAAGAAGGAACTTTGTGCTTAACCTCTGCTGCTGTTAAATGTGTCGGTTTCTGTGCAAAACAACTTTAAAGTTAGATGCATTGCCATGTTATATGAAAATGTTGGTGCACAGTTGTGAGCTCACAGCATGAGCTTTTGAGTGGTAAACCAGTAAGGTTAATGATGAATTTTTTCTTCTTTTGATCAGTTTCAATCTAGATCTAGAACGGAAAACTGGATTTGACTGAGATAAATCAAACTTCGAGATTGTTCAGTTTCCATTGAATGTTAGTATGTTCTGTATATATAACAGTTGTGTTCTCAGCAAATGTGGTTTTTGGAAAATTTTGTTATATCTGGTCACAGGTTTCTCTTCCAATTCTTCTTTTTTGTTTATTTCAGTTAGGTCTCAATTGCTATTGATGCTAGAAACTTCAGTGAGCGGTACCGTTGGCTTAGGTGCTTGTGTTTTGGTTTTGGGGTTTTTTTCCTTTTTTTAAGTAGTAACTTTACCTTTCATCTAGAAGTCCAGACAGATAGTTGTTTCAGTGCAAACAATTTAATGTTCCAGATTCTACTTATGTTCAGTCCTATGAATGTTATTGTAAGTCAAGAAGGCATTAGATACGGAGTGCGCGCTCTGCTCTCTGAATTTGTGATGCCTATTTCTGGGAAGATTCATGACAGTTCAGTAGATGTCTTCATTGTATCATAGCTGTATTTGTACATTATTGAATCCAGATCGTATCACTTCTTTGCTTGCAGGTTTTTTGTTGTGGGGTTTAGGGTTTTTTTTCCTGTTTAAAAATTGTTTTCCCAGGAAAACTTTCTTCAAGGGCAACATCTGTTTTTCATGAGGGCGACGTGGGACAAAGAGTTCAGTGACTTCCTTTAGATTACATAATGAATGACTTGGCTGAGATTGGAGTTCTTTCCTCCAAGACCATAGATGTCTACTTCAGCCATGATTCCAAAGGTCAATACAAATTCAGCTATTCAAACTATTAGTTGTTTAGGTAGCTGTCATTGTAAAACGTTTCTCTTACAGTTTTAGTAAAACTATTCATAATATCAATACACTTTGTGAATGAATGAATGATTGGGTTTTTTCCCCTGGGATGAAATTCTACCCTCGCTGAAGTCTGTGATCGAATTCCCCTTTATTTAGTTCCTCAAAGTTAGCAGTTAACAAATGTGATGCAACCCATACTAATTTAAATGCTAAATAAGGTGTCTCATGTTCCTATTCCCAAAAGATGCTTTTAATACGTATTTCCCTACAAATATTTCCCTACCCCATTTGTGGCAGTAAGCAAAAGTTCTGCAGTTGTGCCCTGAAGATTTAGCTCTCTGGAGCGTGGGGAGACAAAGTCATGCTTCAACCCTTGCAAATGTTTATTCTGTCTCAGAAGAAGCACAGAACGAGGACATGATTTGCTTAAGTTGGTCTTCTGATCTCAGGGAAAAGATGAAGAAAGAAGCAGCCTGCAGGAAAGCCAAGGTTCACACTGTACGATTCAGTATGCCTGTGTGTAATGGCTGCCAGTCCATGCAAGAGTCATCAGCACCACTGTTGCATGGTCTGTATAAGTGCAGTTAAACAAATGGGCAGCACTGTTGTACATTTGAGGGTCTGCTAATGCAGAGCTGTGTAGTAGCACTCACTGACTTTGTCAGAGGCAGTGGTGGTAAGGATGAGATCTGACCCCAGAGGATCATTCATAGTCATGTCAAAATTAGGCAACTGAGAGAGATGATAAAGATGATAACAGGAGGAGGCGTTAGTGTTTTCTGCTGCAACTTTGTCCTTTAACAGCCAGCCCTTAAAGATACCAGGAAGGTATCCTTCCTTAAAGAGGAACCTTAAGCTGTGCATTTGATTTACAAGTGGAAAAAGACTTAGCTGAGTCTGAAAGTGGAATAGACTTTGTCATCAGATGGATCCAGTAGAAAAGAGGGCAATAATGAATATATCAAGCTTGATCATGCACTGAACTGCTGGTCTGCATCAGATATTGGCTTGCCTGCTGCGTCAGCAAAGGGTTGTGTGGTTCTGCGTTGTTCCCACATCCCCAGGTTATTGCAGCTTGAAGCCGCAAGAGTGATACAGCATTTAGGTGCCTCAGTAAAGGTTTCTGTTAAGTCCTGAAGTCCTTACTTTAACATGTAGGATAAGTGCAGAGTTTTTATAAATCTCCAGCATCGCCCATACAGTCTCACCCAGTAACTACTAATCCTCCTCAAGAAACCACCACCCAAACACCATTGATTCCTGATTGCTGACTCAGGAACTCTCAGCTTTGCAGAAAAGGTAACTCCCGCTTTTTCCCTGCAGTGATGGTCTGACAAGGGTAATGCACTAGGTTTCAAGAGTTTAAGAAGGTGTGGGTCCTCTCAAAGCTTAAAACTTGCTCTACCTAACTGCAATATTATCTTCCCCATTTCAGAATTTCAGACACTCCCTGCCAAAACTTTTAAATCCTCCACAGAATCATATGAAAACAAAATCGGTGGTGGTTCTGCATTTGCTTGTGATACGGAGCCAACTCCCTGAAACTCCATGGCAAGGAGGAGAGAAGGGGGCTAGAAGAGAGTCCTACAACCCAGACACCGTGGGGTAGTGTTGCTGACCGGCAAATTGGAGCCTGTCACTTTTGCCTGTGTTAGATAGTGCCCAACATGGTGATAGTCCCAAGAAATGTTGCTCAGAAGAGTGTGGCAGAACATAGCTGCCCATGATGCTTTCAAGATTTATTTCTGTTCTGTCAGGTGTAGAGAGGAACTGTGGAGGTGACAGAGTGGTAATCTATTCCTCAAAACTGCTCCATAGTATGACCAGCTCAAACTGCTGATCTGTGATAAGGTTTTGAAATGTCTTCTGGCTGTCAGGACTGACTATTTGCTGCCTTTCTGTGCTTTTCTCCATTTACTGTCATCTTTCATAGCTTAATATGTTCTCTCACTAATAAATAAAATGGAGTTTGTGTGTTAAGTGTGTGCATGAGCCTGATGTTTTTACAATTAAGTATTGTTTTATTCTCAGGACTTCCAGAAATATTTGGAAGATTTTGATCCATATTCAATGGTAAGGAGCGAATTCAAATATGTCTCACTATTTAATATGAAATACACTGGAAAAAACACATCCTTGATTTTGAGGGCTGGGAGGGGGTAAGATTCTTGCTTGTTAGTTTGCTGGGGCTTGTGTATTTGTCTCTTCTAGTCATGTTGAAAAGGAGCTTTCTTACAGGAAAAGGTGATCTGGTGTTCTGATCTTCCTCTAACACTATTTTGGAGGAGGAAAAGGTCCCTTTTCTCCCATAAACTACATAGATCAGCCTAACTGTTTTGTGTTTCCAAGGTGGAAATGACTAATCATTCTATCTTTTCATAGTTTACCCCTGAGCAGATTATGGGAAAAGATGTACGGCTATTAAGAATTAAAAAGGTAAATACTATATTATTTGATTGATCAATATTTAAAGGGTTCATGTAAACATTTAATGTACAGTTCCATTTACTGGGAAGAAGGAAAGATTAAGCTCCTGTCGATGGCAAAAATTAACCGCCTTTTCTGAACTAAAACTCTTTTTTAATAGGTAGGATCATTAGACCTTGCAGTCGAGGGAGGAATTGATTCTCCAGTTGGAAAGATAGTCGTGTCTGCCATCTATGAGGGTGGTGCTGCAGACAAACATGGTGAGTAACAATGGGGAATTTGAATGCTGCTGCGAAGTGGCTCCTTACGCTGGCTCAGAGTTGTTGACTGACTTCATAGCTATGCCTAGTACTGAGAGGCACACTTAGATTGTCCAAGGCAGCCAAGTTCTGTCTCAGCTCTAAGGGCAGCTCAGAGAGAGGCTCATGGTTTGAAAGGTGCTGCTTAAATTAATAATTATGTAAAATGTATAAATAGTGTTTAAGAAGAAATGGTCGCTGCTGCTGTATTTTTATCATTACAGAATTTTCAATAACGTGGCCTGAAAATGTAGAGCTGTTCTCTTAATATCAGACTGGAAAAAGGGGAGTCCTTATTAAAACAAACAAACAAAAACAACAAACAAACAAAAAAAAMCCCAAAACCACTACCAACAAAAAAAACCCACAACCAACACCTGATTCTCTGGTGTATTCTGTTAATTAAGGAAAGCAGAATATGGTCTCCATTATTTCACAATTTCCAAGCAATGACATTTGTAGTACTTTCATGTGCAAAGCATGGCTTTGTAGACCATGGCTACACTACGCTGCTTAGTTTTGTCCTTAATGCTACTTTCAATAGTAATTTGTTTCGTAAAACACCTGGCTTTACTCCCAAAATCCCACTAAAGGCCAGAGCCTTCTGGCTAACAGCTTAGCTCTCTGGAAGGCACAAGAATGTGCATACCAACACAGCCAGGCTTTGCTCTTGGTGGCCAGTATCTCTCATCCTTTCCTTGAGAACTCTGGCGATGACCAGGTGGACAGACAGGACAGTATCTCCTTACATTGTCTTTGCTGACCTTGTCCCAACCTGCACCTAAGTTCAGGTCACTCTTGCTGTGAAAACATCTCAGACATTTGATCTCTCAAGTACTCTGTTCCTCTTTGACTCTTCACTGTTGTGAGGGTCTCTCATAGCTAAGGCTGTCCCCTTACCATCTGTGTTTTCCCCTCTTCAAATCTAGTCCCAGTTAGCTGATTGTGCTTCATTCCAGATTAGCAAGTCAAAATCAGTTCTAAGGACTAAACATTACACGTGTTCTTGCAAAGGAATGACAGTCCTGCAAACCTTTGACAAATGCCACTTATACCTTCAGGTCTTTAAGTAATGCTGCCGTTTTCATAGTAGTAACAGCCTACAATCAATCACAGTTTGTAAGCTGTATAGATGGGTAACCCAGACAGGCAAAATGCTACTATGGAAAATCTTACTGAATTAGTTTCTTCCTGGTCATGATCAATAAGAGATTGGGTGGCTTTTCCATGCCTAAAAATTCCTTTTGCTTTTGCCTGTAGCAAACTTTCTTGTCTATGTCAATTTTTAGTGTAAGCCTTCACATCTAGTGAAGACACTTTTTCATTATACTCAGTACTGCATAAATATGGGACAGAAAAGACTCACAAAATTTTTTTTGCTTATGTGTATGTATACCCTATTGGTCTTTTCACCAGGAGGCATAGTGAAAGGGGATGAAATACTAGCTGTAAATGGCAAGATATTAATTGACAGCAGGCTGGCAGAAGCACAGGCAACTCTAGCAAAAGCTTGGAACATGGGTGGGGTAAGTAACCTGGAATACTTCTTCATTCTACCTACAATGCTCACATGAGGTATACTTTTCTTTCATGACGTTGTCACATCAACACAAGGTTGCAAACATCAAAAGTAACAGGTATGCCATGTACAACCAAAGTGAGCTGAAATCTGCAGAAGATACTGGTCTATAGCATCTCTGAAAATCATGCATGTAATTTACTGTGAAAGTTCATGGCATTTAGCCACATGTCAAGATTGGCATTTAAACACATTACATTCTGAGTGTTTATAGTACATTTATCTGTAGAATCTCTCTTTGATATTGAAAATGACTTGCAAGCTGATTGCCATTTTATGATAATAGCTTATCTTATCTTTGATTTCTTAATGTACAAGTAACACTGCACTTCAGCTACAGTGAGTGTTTTCTCAGCAAGAACTGTATTAATTGCTAAGATGACCAAATACAGGATGATTCTTAGAATAATTATTTTTAAAAGCTTGTTGCAAGACCAGTAGATTTTTCTTTAATTTCAGGATACAAATCTAACAGCTCAATCATTAAATGGTCTTCCTATAGAAGTCTTTAATAGAGATCTTTCTGCTGCTCCCTGTGGTTTTCCAGGAATAGATTGCCTTCCTGATTCTCTATCTGATATTCCATGGTGGTCCAATAACCATCTCTAAAAGCAGTATTTGGCAGCACGTTTGCCTGTGCATTTCTTTTTCAGGATTGGATTGACTTAGTCATTGCGGCATCACCTCCAAAGGAATATGATGATGAAATGTAAGTGCATAAGCTTTCTTTCTCTGGGGATTAAAAGGCTATTCTATACAGTTTGCTTTTTTATCAGACGTATTTCAAGTATTTGCTTCTTGTGGACTACATAATCACCTGCATCACATGGTTGCTAATTTCATAGTTATAAGTAGCTATCATGCATTACAGCAGTGGTTCCCAGACTTTTCAAAATGGTGATTCCCAGAATTGCTTGTACGTGACTACACACTCATACTTTCAGTTTAAAGTTTGAGGATTTTGGGGTAGGGGTTTTGGTTTTTTGGGTGGGGTTTTTTTTTTTT
>JAYKAV010001289.1:954543-996941 GCA_035582835.1 Phoebastria nigripes | reverse complement strand
TTTTTTTTTAAATTAAATTGCAGTTACTATCCTTGTCTAAACCAACCTAAGTGTAAAATTTTCAAAAGAGCTAAGTGATTTGGGTGTCTTGGCAATCTGTGATTTTCAGAGTCCTTTTTTTAAAGATAATCAGCATAGGTGTGAAACAGAAGAATCCATGGTTTAAAGTGTGACAGAGGTATCAAGTCGATACAACTTGCTTTACTTTGGACAAACAGTTTCAAAAGCAAGACCAATGTTTTCTAGCTCGACTGAAGGAAAAGATTTGAAGATATTCTTACTACTAAGTGAAATGGCAGAGGAAAGTTTTGTAGTCACTGTTAACCCAGACTCTTGTTCTGTGTAGAACACTGGAGTATTAGTTGCTGTAAATCAGTATAGTTTTACTGGCTAACACCAACTGAAGATTGCTGTAAAATTGTGTTTAATACCCATGCATAAACTAACAAGCAAGGAAATAACTGTCACTTTTTTTTTTTTTTCCATATCCTGTATATTTAGCCCTACTATTCCCTCATCAACAGTCAGTCCCAACACACACAGAAAGGTTTTTGAAGGCAGTGCACCCGTGTACAGACAAGGGTATCTCCTGCAGCTGTAGCCACTGCAGTGTTCCCTCATGGTGAATAGCCAGACCTGGGTTAACATGACTGTCCATTGTGAGGCTGCGTTATTTTTTAAGCATGTGCCTGCCTGTGCGTTGCATGCCACGCTTGCTTTTGTTCCTGGCGTGCTGGAGTGTTCTTTGGGCTTTTGCCATGCCTGTCCTATTAAAATATAAGTATTTAGTTTCTACTTCATAATGTCCCTTAGAGGTCCTCTGCAGAATTGGTTTATCATCTGCCAGACTGTAAAACAAATAGGCCCTGCCTAAACAAGTAGGATTAATCTAATTTTTTTTTCCTTTTCTGTGGACCACTGCTGTGGCTTTGTGAATTCATAAGTACTTAAGTAACTACAAATTGCTTCCTTGTTAAGGCTTGTCCAAAGAACAAGTTTCCATTTGTATTATATGACAGTGTGCCTGTAAACAAGTATTCATGACTGTTTGGTTTTCACTGAAGTTTGCCTGTGTTAATTTGTCACTATACAATGGGTTTGTCCCAAAATTATCCTTGTGTCACAAACTCAGCTTACTGTGTATGGTTTCTTTATGCTGTAATTACTGTAAGTACAGTCATAGATCTCTAGAAGAACCATGGTAAGATTTCTTGTTGCATGTGGGTATTTGTGGTCTTCTCAATTATTACTTACAGTACAAATGAAAATGACTCAACTGAGATCCAGTTATAAAAAATTGTGCTTACCAGAAAGACTAAAAATTGCACTACAGCTAACAGCATCTGTTTCACTGTCTCTTTTTCTTTTTTCTGCAGGACATTTTTTTAAAGAAGGCTACACTGGAGAAATGAAGTCTTTCCCCTGCAGAAATCTGCTCCTCTGTAAATTAATAGGAAATCAATAACCACATGAAATGCATCTTTATTTGAAAGAAATGTGAGCAATCAGACCTGTAAACTGAACTAGAGACTTCAGATTCTTCAGGTAATTTGAATAATTTCAAATCATTCTATAGACATACAGCAAGAAATTTTTGCAAGATTATTGAGAAGGACTGCCAGCGATACCATAGTTTGGTCTGTGAGAACTCAATCTATTTTTTGCTATTTTGGGGGGCCAAATTTTGAAAATTATCTTCCAATTTTCCTGGAAATAGACACCAAAATGACAAATGAAGATAGAACACAGATGTCTGTTCCCACATGCAACACTTGTGATTACACGTTCACAGGCCAGTTTGGGTGCAAAAAGGATTATATTTTTACTCCATACATAGTGATTTTCCTTGGGGAAATGGGAATGTATATAGGTAACTTCTGTTCTCGCTCATATTCTTGTAGCTCTCTTAATGTCCATTTCTGTTGCTCAGTTGTGAGTTGTTTTGGGTATAAAAACCCTGCTGGTGGAAGAACCGGTAATACCAGGAGTGCTAGCATTATAAGGAATAATTTTGGTGATGCTTATACAGTATAAAGAATCTTCTCTACCAGCAGTAAATAGCTAGCAAGTAGTCCAGATAAAATCATTATGTGTAGTCACAGTTATACTACCAAGTATTTGTATTGGTGACAAAAATTACTCCCTCATATAGTTACGGGTGGAAAATTTGGGTGTGATTCACAATCTGCAGTTATGTACTTTGTTCTCAGTGAGGCTATATATGTGACTAAACTGTGCAGGAAGTCACTAAGTGGAATGTTTCGTTCTTGGTGACTGTATGTCTTCTGTTTAAGTAAATTCCTCAAGACCGTAAAATCTATACTAACCTGGCTTTAAATAAGTATGATTACAGTTGTAGACTTAGTAATTTCTTTATATTATCAAGATATCTCTTTAGAAATGTCATTGTCTTCCTTCCATCGTTGTATCTGCCAGTTTGTATTCTGTTTTTCATATTGTGTTTAGATTTTTCTTACCTGGACTAATGAGAGCCAGTTTATAGTTCTTTGGCATATCAAATTCCCACTGAAGTCTTGCCTTTTCAAAGTTTGGAAACCCTCCTCTCTGTAACACAGAAAAACAATTACGTTCCTGAGAACTCTGTACTTATATGGAGATGATCAGTTACGTTGACTTTCTTCATTTGCAGTATTGTTGCAGTATGCCAATTAATGTGTCTGGCAGGGTACACATGTTAGAATGTTTAAAATTTTAACTCCAGAAATAAAATTGCATTTGGCGAATTGAAGAAGTCTTGTTTCCTCTTTGTCTCTGGGTTTGTACATCATAGTAATAGTTAATCTGCTAAAGTACACAGATTTCTGAGTTGATCTTTAATAACAGACCTATTTGCAACAGAATGCCACCCTTGTGAAATTCAAAAGAAAATTCACTCTGCACGGTAGGGAATTGTCACTTGGCTGAGCTGCAGTAATCTTTTACTGAGTTTTTATGGGCAAGTCTGGTCATTTGATAGTTGGCAAGCTACTGAGTGCAGCTGCTCCGGTTTATTTCGTTTGCTAGGTCTTTGGGTGCATCTACGCAGAGCTGTAGACTTCCTAACCAACAGACTAATCTAAATGCATCAAGATTAGCACCAGAGGGAAAATTGCAGCAGGATGTACTCCTGCTGCTCTGGTTCCCAGTTGCCTACATACAGCAGCCATCTGGACTGTATGACAATGCAGATAGATGAGTGATGCTATCAAATGTTCTCTAAATGATGCTCTGATGCTATGTAGCAGCAAATAGAGAGCCGAAGTAATGCACCAGTAATGAACTTCAGCCTGCAACCAGTGCTTGATTGTGCTAATCACTGTCTCAGCACACTAAGAAACATAACACAGAAAACTTAAAGGTTAGATATTAGAAATATTTTTACTGGTGTTATTTTTTCAGAGACAAAAGGAGCACAGAACAACAGTTGAGTTGTAGCCTTGTTTCTTAGTCACAAAACTCTCTTTCTTGTCCCCATCTACCCTGTTAACTCGATTTGCTTGGATACAGCTTAAAATGCATGAGAGGCAGTTGAGGAAATAGTTCCTTCTCATTACTTCATGTATATAAGAAAGTGGTACTTTGTGTGTTTAACCTGTGTTAGGATGGCAAAGTTGCTTTAGGCAATGTAAGGAGGTGGTATTAGAAAAAAGGAGGCTGACACTTCTGAAATCTTAAAATGATCTTAAGCCATTAGTCAGGTAGTTTTTTCACTTTATTTCTGGCTTTCAGTGCCCTGGGACTGGATCACATCTTTCATTTGCCAGCTAGCTCAAGGAGTTGGAGAAAGCTACAAGAAAATACAGTTACCAAGCAAGTTCCCTTTCAGTTACTTTGATGTGTGTGAGCAGAGTGTCCCAGATGTAAATCATTTAAACAGGAGCCCATTTGAGTTGCTACTGCAATGTTTTCTGGTGGCTGTAATAGTCACTACATGTGCCTATGCCTCACCCCTGTTCAATCAAGCCATCTGTGAAAAGATAACAGTAGGGTAAATGGGACTTTCTCTTTTTTTTCAGTCAATCCATAGTTTCCTTTGGGAGTATGGAAACTCTGACCTGATGCACAAAGCACAAAGAAGTCCAAGTACTTCACTGACAGTATCGTGAATGCTTCAAACCGCTTTTAACATAAGATGGTTTTTTGTTTTTCATTCACTGTAATCTCAGAGGGAATATGTCTAGTTTCTCAGAGCTGTTTGTTTGGTTAAGACCACTAAAACCCACTATCTCTCTCTATGGGATAATAACCCAGAGGAAGAGTTTCTCAGAACTGTTAACAATCATTCTTATTCTCTCAGGAATTTCTTGGCCGTGTTAGTCACAGCGTTGTCTTCAGCATACCCTCACAGATGCTGAACTGGAGCATGAATTACACTAGAGACTTGTGACTTTCACATCTGCTCTGTGAGCCTGTGCGTGCCTGTGTGCAGGCAAAAAAATGTGAAGCCTTATGGATCAGAACCATGACATGCATTACAGGATAGGAAGTACTGTTGTTTATTACTCATATGGATATTAGCATTGGGAAGTCTTTGATCTATTTATTACTCCCATTCTACCACTTTAAGAACTCATAATTTAGCCATTATTTATCATATGACCATGGCATCTTTTAAAACTTGTAAGTACRTTTCAAAGAAGTTATGATTTTTAAAAAATGCTCTATTCATAAACAAATTTATATACATAAAGGAGGGCTGTATATGTGTACACACACCAATAAGATTTTTTAAAATCAATTTAATTTGAGTAGCACACATGTACAAATAATCTCAGCACGTCACAAATACGAGATTTAACCTCTGAATATAAATAAGTTGTTATAAACCCTCTTGCCTTAAAAACAGGACTGAAAACTGTGGTTTCATGTCAAAGGATGTGTATCTGGTTGTAAGGAGCTTGGTATGCAATAGCTGATACGTGTTTTCCGTATGCTTTAGCTGTATGTTGACTTTGATAAAGCAGGGTCAGACTCAGGGTAGCTGCTGTGGAATTCTTAGCCACCTGTCACCAAAGAAATGTTCCCCTGGGATCTGTGCTGACATGAACAAACTGTCACCTTTACACCATCTAAGGACCACGTCTAGTGTAGAGAAGCCGGCATCTTACCTGTAAGGAGCTGACCCTTAGGATTGTAATCAGATGAGTCTAAAATCCCTTATTATCAATTTACCATAAGGTAATAAGCGTTTGATCCTGATACTGAGTTTGTCCTCCAGTGTTTTTCTGCCCATCTGCCCATTTTATGTTTTGCCATTGTTCTTGTTCTCAGGGGGTTTCTGTTTTTTTCTGACCTTCAGAAACTTCTGGAGCAGATTCCAAAATTCCCTTCTTGCAGACTTGAAATCTGAAGAGGCTTCAGGTGGGCTGCTCACAAGTCATGCAAACTATTTTCATGGAGATTGACTAGGATGCTTTCTTTCCTTCTTCCTAAGGAAGGCAGCAAAAAGTTTGCTTCTGCTGGAATACTGGGGGCCTCTGCTGGAATACTTCTTCCTCTATTACTAGATCTGCATTTGCTGCATTATTGGAGGAAACAGATAGTAGTACAGCACTTTGATGGGACTCGGGGTCTATCTATATTTACAACAAGGTAACTTGGGCTATTTTTGATCTTCACTGAAAGCAGCTAAGATGAAAGAGGAGGCGGAGACAGGCATAGGAAAAGCAATCAATAAGATTTCTGTTCTCTAGAAAGGAACTTTTTGAAATGTGAAGCATGTTCAGCTTTAAGAGGATCATGGATTATAGGTAAGAAAAAAAATGTTCTCTGGACTGTGATGGTGGATGTGTATGATAATGTCTAATGAAGGCGCTAAACTATTAGTGTAACAACCACTGGAAGGAAGTTTTAAGGAATTAATTTTGAACAAGTACATTGCAGACTGGCAGCTCTTGGATACTTAAGTCTGAATGGCTGGTGTTCAACTCAGACTGTCCACATGGAAAAAATGTGGAGTCTGATGAACTGCAGATAGCTGCTTCATCCAGTATCACAAAACCTGCTGCATGATTAGCAATGGATATTCCTTACACATTTGAAAGGTAATTGTGCTTGATAGATACTTCCCACTTATAAGGTAACCATAGACTAGAACAAAACAAGGCTCTGATCCAGCAAAGCACTTAAGTATATGCTTAAATTTAAGCATATGAGCCAATCCCATTGACATAGGTTGAGTTCCATAATACTACTCAGGCTTAAGTACTTTGCTGGATTGGGGCCTGAAGTAAAAATCTGAAGGCAAAGGATGCCTTAGCCCAGGAGATGCTTATTATGGACAGCAGTTATTGTTAATGCTGAGGTTCTAGTATTCCTATTTAATTTCAGTTCCTCTTCATTTTCTCAAATAATCTTTAAAGGTTATTCCTCCCACCAGCCCCCACTGCCCATTTTCTTGGCTTGTCCTTCTCTTATCTTTTCTCACCATTTCTCTTCCAGACATCAGTAGAACTCACTAGTCTTCAACAGCTATAACAGAGTTTGTTTATATGGTGCTTAAAAGAAAGTTTGGGAGAGAGAGACTGAGACCCTCCCAACATAAACTGAGTAAGATAGAAATTGAACAGCTTTTTTGAGGACAAGGGCTTTTCTAAACAATAAGGAAGTGAGAGGGAAGGTTGCTAATGGTTATTCTTTATGTAAAGCTACTCCGCCCCCCTCACTCCCCACCCCCCCCCCAAAAAAAAAAAAAAGTTTCAAATTACTTTACTTTTCTGTGAGTTTTTGTTCTCTTCCCTCTGCCTTTCTCCTAAGCAGTTCTGGATGCTTTAGCAAGAGGGGGACTGAGACCTCATGTTCATGCTGGCAACAGCTTGAGGCTTTTGAGCGTTAATGGCACTTAACAGAGAGAGTGTAAATAAGACTAGATAGAAAACATTTGATTAGAAACACTGGGCAGAAAATTAATCTTTTATTAAAATCTTGTGATAAGTATTTCCTTGACAGGGTGAAATAGCTTTTCAGGGTTATCCTTTGAAACTAAGTAGACTATAATTTCTCAAGTAATGTTTTTTTGTTACCCTCCTTCCCCCTCCCAGCATAAAACCTGAAATTTTCTGAGGAGACTGACCCAGAAGCACTTTTTCATCAGCAACAATTCCAACAGCGAGGAAGGACAGRGGGAAGGAGAGGTGCATGTTTTCCATTTTGATTTTTCACAAAGAATTGTGATGAAGCAGATCTTTGTATGTGAAGTATCAACCTGGTAGGGCAGAAGTTGCATACTGTTCCTTAGTGAAAATCAGGCAGCTCCATCTTAGTGCAAAAGAGTGACATGCATAGCAGGAATCAAAAACTGAAGAGTTCTTCAAGCTGGGTGAGAGAATTCCATTCAGAGCAATTACTTAAAACAGACATCAAGCCATACAGAGATAGTAGCTGGTTAAGAGAACAKAAGGAATGAGATGATTGAGGTGTGTTCATTGTGCTCCTGACTCCAGGTTGCTTTTTCTTCACACAGGGGAAGGCAGCTTCCCCATCACATATCTCATACATCTAGGTATGGGCAAATTTTCTATTTTCAAATAAATCAGCATTGTTATAAAGAAGTCAGTGCATGTGGMGTGCTGTGGTCTACAAATGATGCAAATGATCAAGATTGAGAGAAGGACAACAGAAACAAGTCTATTCTCTAACTAACATAAATTTCTGACCCTTGATTTCAGCGTTAACAGCTGGGTACAACATACCTTGTAATGTTGCTTTTCTTCTTGGAGTAGAGAACCTGATTGCAACARATTTGTGTTAACACTCAGAACAGATTAAAACTGAGTTGAGTGGGCATATTTTGTGGTTGGATTGTTCACAGGGAAAAGTTATTTGAGTGTATTAAGTTGCCTGGCTTACTTGTAATGATTTGTCCTAGATTGTACTGCTGCAGGAAAGCTGTGTTTGTTTGTTTTTTAAACTATGTCAATATTCACATTTCTGTGCCTCTAGCCAGACAAACAGATGCAGAGACATTTGTTTCTGTTGTGTAACTGAAGTAATTAATGAATTACATACCTTCTCAATGATAAAATTACCCAGTATTGCCTTTTCTAATGGTATATTTAAACCCATGTGTACATGAACAGGTATGTTTAAAATACCATAGTAAATAGATGGAGAAAAGTGGCTAGATTTATAAATGACACAAAGGGACAAAATACTTACCCTTCTTTACACTAGGAGCCTTTATGGCCCAAAATACAAGTGAATGGGGAAATGGCTAGTGCTCTTTTATGATGTGGTGATACCCTATCTGAAAGAATAGGCAGTTCAGCATTTGTTAAAGAAGCCTTGGCCAGTTTCAGGATTGGGAATATGTGGAAAGCAATCTTACTTTTTCTGCCCAGTTACATTGAGCATGTGCTGAGGATGTATCCCTGGCACACGTGAGAAAATCGTCACTTGTCAGTGCTCTCCAGCTGGATGTGGTTGTTCTTGTTGTCTCCACTGCATTGCTGTTACGCTGTAGATGAAAAACAGACAGCAGATGATTGTACGTGAAAAACTTCCACGGCTAAGCCTCAGCGCATGACATGCCCCTTCACATTTGGACTGCTAAAATGCAGACGTGCAGAAAGTTTCCACTAGCTTGTGTTGCCTTCTTATCACAGAAGACAAATATAGCCTGGGGAAAGCATTCTGAGACAGGCTACTTACAACCATGAGAAAAAGAGAGAATCGGGAATAATTACATATAGGAGAGAAGATTAGAGTCTGGGAATTGTACCCTGCATAGGTGGTTGTGACATGTCCACTTGTGGTATCAGGTGGGCAGACAGAGTGTGCCTGAACGTGGCTGCCCAGGTGCCTACTGAGGAGCCATGGACTTAGGCTGAGAAGTACCTGGGACTGTATTAGGACATCAGGCTCCTATCAAGGAGACCCTACAAATTCTCTACAAACTAATTCCTGTAAAGTAAGGCATTTCTCTCTACTATGTTTTATAAACTGGTCTCATAGGCTATTTATTATAAAAATTATAAAATTGAACACAATGTTCATTCATGTTGCTTGTCAGTACTCACTGTATCCTCAGCATGATCTTAGCTCTGTCACAATTGTGTGCAACTTTGAAGCTCTCTTACAGTTTTAGCATGCTGCAAATYGACCGTTGTGCTCGTGAGTCAGGGTTGTTTTCTTAACTAATGCTATGGAGTGAAACAGTGGAACATATGTTGTTATATGAAAAGAAAACATTCAACTCTGAGAAAATAGATATTTTTTTTTCCCCAGAAAATCTTCTACAACGAAAGAATAGGGCTTCTCTTTTAGGAAGAGATGTACAATACAAAGCATTATTTTTAGCCTTGTGTTACTACCAGTCAGCAAAAATTTAATACATGTGCTGAAGGGGAGAATTACTTTTGAGGGAAAAGGGATTATAATCTCTATGGCCATTGTCAGAAAAAAACTTTTCCAACTTTTTTTAACCAGAACAGTTTATTTAGCTTTTTTTTCATTAGAATGTGAGTTTTCATATTTGGGCGCATAATATTCCTACCAATAGCTCATACTTTCCTCAGAGCTGTTCTTACAGAGATCTGCAGCCGCTTGACATCCTGCAGTGAAGTGGATACCTTGAGTTGTTTGCTGCCATTTGTATGATAATAGTGCACGTAAGTGTCACTCAGCATCAGACTTCTGATACATCTTAAACATGGTCTCACCTCTAAATCTTCTTTTTTTTTCAAGCAATTTCACGGAGAAAACAATCCTACATAGGAATAAGATTAGTTGTAGTATTTTATTTTAAATGCGGCTGGAAATTAATTTCTTTTCACTATTTTCAACCCATTCTCTGCCACGTTAAATTTAGAGGGATGTTGTAGCTGTACAAAGCCCTTGTTTCTATTATTCACTCTTAAAAAATGCGACTTGTAAATGCACTGTGTAACACATTAAAACTAACCTGAATATTCACTACTCCCACCCACCCCTTATTTCAGCCACTTAAGGAATTCCTAGTTGTAAGAATGGAGTAAGAGTTCAAAATATCTGGGCAGAATCACTCCCTGAGGTAAGTCCTCTGTTAKTCACAGCATGAAGGACCTGTGGCATTAGCTTCAACAGCTGAGGTTTCTTTGGCATTAACAAGAGACTCTACCTCCCTGGCTCCCAAGGACAAACTATTTGTTGATCAGGGGCTGGTGGCCTGGCCCCTCTCAGTGAAGCCAGTTTTCTGTGTACTAACAAGATTGCTATGGTGTTATGTCCTGGGCAGTTGCTTTTGCTCCTGTTTAGAATTTTCCGTCTTTTGTTTGGCCAAAAATACTATTTTAATGTGACCCAAACTTGCAAATAGTTTTAGCCCCCTTGATGCTGTAGTATTTTGCCCAGTTTGAGGAGTTTTTTTATAGTGCACACTGATTTGAGGGTTTGATATTCAGTTTGTCTTATTTATTATTATTATAAATTTGTGGGCAGGATCTGTGGACACTTAATATTAAAAAAAAAACTTTTCTCCTGCTATAGAGGGCAAAGAGCAGTGCCAAGTTTCATTACTGGAAAGAGTTGTGAAGCTGCCTTTTTTCCCCTTTTACAAAAGCTACTTGATTCCTTCTAAATACTGACAGTATAAAGAATCCCTGTCCAGAGTAGAGAATCTCTGGCTGAGGCTGTGGACCATTTGCCCTAAGTCAGAACATTCAGGATTTACTGCTGCCACGTCACAGTGTCACAGGCTAGAGTTACTTCCATGCAAAGCTCACATACCTATGAATGCAGGTACAGCGCTTTGCTATGCACAAACAAAACTACTACTCCAAGAGATAATGAGCTTCAGGTTAAAATCGTCATGGAAAAAATGCAAAACAATAGGGAAAAAAAAAATGTTCCCACTGGCTAGGAGTTCAATTATGAAGTAGGAAGTTAGTAAATTAATTTTATTTATAATTTGTATGGGTATTGATTGTTTTAATTCCGTTGAGCCTCTGAAAATCCCAAATGTAGTCTGCACATGGGCTGAACTCAAGAAAAAAGCTTCCTGAAATAGGCCTTTGACAATTAATTAGTTACATGATAAATCACAACAGGGAATAAACAGTCTTGGCTATACAGGATCAAGATTTTTGTGCATACTCATGATCTCTCTTTTTTTTTTTTTTTTTTTTAAATGAAAAATTTGTGGTGCAAAACCTCATTAAACTGCAACGCTCTTTTTGTTAATTTTTTTATAATTTTGTCAAATAGTAGCACAAGAAAAATACATTCCAAATCCAAGTCTGAATTGAGAGCTTTAAGTTTTCTCTAACTTAATTGTTGTGTCGATTTTACCCACTGGATAAATAGAAGATAACCTGGAACAATTCCCAGGTGGTGAATAAACAAATCAACTAACTACAACTCTCAAGTGTGCCTGAACAGAAAACTGTGTTCTGTTCTGAAAAGGAAAGATGGTAGCTTCATTTTGTTTCTAATAATCTTTAACAGACAATTCAAATCTTAGTTTTCAGTCTAGTTTCTGTTTTTGGAAGAGTTCCTAGAAAGGCCAGTGASTTTTAGCCCTGTTATCTTTTAGAAATTAATGCTGGGTATGTGTTTATTTGTTAGTGCGTGTGATTCTTGTAGTATAAACAGGCAAAATAATCTTTTATATACCAGAGTCCATATACAAGGCAAACGCCATAAAGGCACTTAACTGAATCAGTAACTAAAATAACATTTGCTGAAGGATACCACGCTGGAGCCAGCACGCGAGTTGTTTATTGGCATGAGTTAGTCCACAGCACTCAACTTATTCTCCTGAGGAAAACACAACACTTGTAGTACAAGTACTACACAGGGAGTGCTCAAAATATTAACCACTTAAATGCTGGAAAATAAACTAAGGTACAATGTGATCAGTGAGATCATGCAGAGACTGTAAGAGTACATCTATGTATAAGGATAGTCGGGAGTGAATAGAAATTTGGTTTAGGCCTGATTTTTCAAAAATTACTGCTGCTTTGGTTGCCTCAGCATTTCACAGCTCAACTTAAAATATTTTCAAGTGTTGAGCACCAACCAAGCTAACTGAAGCTGGGGTAATAAATTACCTTCCAAAATACTTACAGGATGAATCAGAGCTGTAGGTGGAGTAAATAAGTGGGCAGGTAGAGGAAAAGCAAACCTTTTACTGAAAAGCTGGCTGCTCTTTTGGAATGAGAAGTGGGTGCCCAGAGGAGAGAGAACTGATAAGTGCGACAGTAACCCCTCTGCCTAGTGAGAGCAAGATGCAGAGTACTGTCACTCGAGAAAAGGACTGTACCTGGCGAATATTGTCCTCATCGTTGTGAAGAATCCTGGCGATGCAGGAGGGCAGCGGAGCATCAGGTGTATCCTTAGGTCAGGCTAGTAAGGGAAATAGCCTGCAGCCCTTCAGCTGATTCACCATGTGTTTTGCCAGGTATCACCAAATGCATGAGTGTTTGTTTAACACTTCAACAGAGAGTGAGTGAAGAGAAGAGCAAGCTTTTTCCCCAGGTTTCAAGTGCCATGTGGCGTGGCCAAGTCAGCGCTGCTCTGGCTGTATTGAACTAGGAAGCTAGTGTTCAGCTGAGGAGCTAGTTCAAAGCAAGTATAACTGCCTGCCTGAATGTTCAGCTGTGTGTTTGAAAATGTGCTTCATAAAATGACTTCATGATAGAGGTCATGTATGTAGCTGAAGCCACAAGATGCCTGAAGAGTATTCAAGGACTTAAGTATTGTTTGTCCTGCAATAACATGGTGTGGCTTCCTCAATCATAGGTAAAGGAGAATGGCATTCCATGAAGATCAAGTGGAGAAAAGAAGTGCTGCTAACCATTCTTGCCAYGTAAAATACGGGAAACAAACTGAATGTTTGAATCAGTAATATGTATGCCGCTATTTTTGGTGATGTAACAAGTGGATGCAGAAGAGTTCCCATTAGTTTCAATGGAACTCTGTGGCACACACTTAAAAATAAGCTGTTCTAATCTAAAACACTTATCTGAGTATTTGCCTAAAGATCATTGTCCTACAAAGAGCTTGTGTTTTGTTTCTACTCTTAAGATAGATCTGCTTATTCATAAGTTCTTTCTTCATTTTTAATGAGGGCCAGCAATTAAAAATTAATAAGGTTTATTTAGAGAAAAACAGTCATTTCTGTGAACCTCTGCACCATTACGCTTATTGCACTATTTTAATAGTAGTACCTTAGACAATTTTTACAAAGAAATTTCATTTGCTTTGTCAACTGATATCTTCTATGAAATAATAGAATGGAGTTCTTTGTTCCACAAGAATAAAATAACAGCTTTTTCTGGAGGTGATTTTCTCCAGTTTCTTCCTCTCAACCTTTCCCAATGTGCTTTTGAAAGGGATTGGTAGTTTCTTCCCATTCATGTAAATTGCTTTTCCTCTCTACCTCTAAGAGCAGAATTTAATAGGAAGCTGAAGTCATAGATCAGTACATCTTGTTTAGCAAATTCCAAATCACAATAAGGATTTGCTTTATTAGGGTTTTTTCTGATTAAGATTTCCTGTTGATACTTGGTCCCATTAATGACTTTAAAATACACGGGAAAGTGAAATTTTCCTGCTTGATGCCTAAACTTATATGCCTAACTAATTTTGAATATGGGCTGTGGCTGTTCAGAACTTTCAAAGATTTATTTTTCTTTTGTATCTGTGTTTCTAGATGCAAACAAAAGCAAAAACCTGCAGAGTGATCCATAATAGCAAAACATGATTTTTAGGGATAGACCACTTCCCCTACATAGCACTGTTGAGAAAGAGAGGTCAGTGCAAAGCAGCTGAATAAGAGGAGCGAGAAACAAATGACAACGGTAGGAAAGAAAAATTAAAACTTCCACTTAAATGAATGTTCTTATCTGTTAAAAACAACTATCAGGTTTTAAATTCTGAAGTGTCAATACTTTACTGCAAATACCAAAACCTGTCTGCATCCTGTAGACAAACTCAAATTCCAAGGCAAGCATAAAAAGTGGTTTTTCCTTGAATTAAAAATATTGCCCTTGTCTGTCTGGAATTCAATTTCAAATAATCAAGGTGCTTCCAAAATATTTCCAGTCACCTATTGAATGTGCTGGTGGCTGCCAGGATATAACTTGATTTCTCATTTCTAACAGATGTGCTGGAACGATGAAGCAGAAAACTGACTTCTTGTGATAGTCAGAAGTAGTCAGAAAAGGGGGGNGGGGGGGGAAGATCTAGTAGGACTTTTGAGAAAAACGAGGTTGCACTTGAAACATGCAGATAAACATAGCTGTCTACCTGTTGGTTTCATATTGTTCCTTTGCCTTTTCTGTACTTTGAGAAGTAATTCTGTTCTCACAAAGCTTAAAAAAAATGCAGCTTTGAGAAAAAAACCTATTCCTCTGTGACCTGCTCCAAAGCCCACTGGACACAGGACTAGCAAAGATACTCTGGGTAAGTAGATTCAGTCCTTTGACACCATAGGCAATCACATCTAAGCTTTTCAGAAAAGGATCAACCTTTGTCTTACAACTATTTTGTGAAGCCAGAGAATAGCTCTTTCACCATTTGTGAGTGAAAAAGAAATTGTCATTTGATGCTTTAGTGAGCAAAACCAGTATTAGTCCAAATTCAGCTCTCTTGATTTCATTGTTACAGCGGGGACAAAATTGTGGCATTGTTATTGGAAGTGTCAGTTCTTTAAAAAGTTTGTGTGTGTGCACATGTGTGTTTATTGCTAAGAATGCTCAGCTTACCAATTTCAGTTTACCAAATGTTTTGATTTCTGTCAATGGGGTTTTTTTTCAGTATTTCAGTAAGTAGTTAATTGTAATCCAAGACACTTCCCCATTTAATCCATCACCTTTCTGTTCAGGTTGCCAACGCATTTCTGACTCACCTTCAGCTCTGTGATGGGTGCACATCTGTTGTAGGACCTGAACCAAGACCATGGATTTTAAACCACCGTGTTAATTATGTAATCTTGKCTGCATTTGAAAACCATTGAAAAGATAAATTGCAAATTCCAAACTATGGTGTCTCCTGATGTTTTGTTGTTTGAGAAATATGTTTTTAAAAATATTGTGATTGATACTTTGTAGTAAAGGAAGATGGTCTCAAGGTTCAGAGACCGGGCAGAGGCTGGGGATGTGAGCTCAGTTCCCAGATTCCTTTGGAGACTTTGGCAAACTTCAATTTCTGTGTTTAGTTCTCCAGCCACAGTGAAGGTGGTGATGATTCCTCCCCCAAATCTTACCCCATGATTTCAGTCTCTAGAGTGTAAACTGTCAAGAGTTTTCTGCTGCTATTTGTTCATCTGTAATACAGAGCCCTTGTGTTACTTGGGGCCTCACAAAATACTAAAATATAAATTACTTTAAAATTATCTGCATGTAAACTGCACATACTGTTTATTAAATAACTATTAGGATAACAGAGATGAGTTTAACCAGAAGCTCAGATGAATGCTGGGTTCTGTCCAGAACTTAAAATAATTGTAGTCTTTCCAGTATGGGTGTAATTTTAACATTTGAAAGTACATATACATGGGATTTGGCTTGGGGGGTTTGTCTTTTAATTTCTTAACCACACTGCTGTAGCCCCAAAAGACCCTGTATGGGAAATAATATGTCACACACAGAGAATTACTTTTTCTTTCTTCCTGTCTGACAGCAAGATCAATAAAAGCAGCATGACAAAACCAATTTTCAGGTCTATTAGTGGAGCTGTCTGTCCTAGAAATCAAATGCTGTCTGTTATGTTGAGCATCCATAGCTTGATCATGAAAGGAAAAACAAGGAAATTTTTCATTTATGGGATCATTTCCCTAAGAGGCAGTTAGCCAACTTGTAGCTTTTGCAATTTGAAGAGTTAAGCCTGGATATGTGGGCATTTCTCTTTGTAGGATGTGGCAAATTGTGTTAAATACTCAGCTAAGCAACAGATAAGTGTGACTGGGAATGAAAGGAGCTCCGAGGTAAAGGATTTGGTTACGAATCTTAATGTTGAGTATTTCATGGCTACATACCAGAGATATTTGAATCTCAGGCTTTGACTCAATCTGTGCTTGGAAGCATAAGCCAGGTCCAGACTTCTGATGCACACCATGTTTTACTTTCTGGTATTATCCCCCAGCATGGAGGTATTTGATTAGAGTTTTTGTTTGGTTTGGCTCAGCTGAGCCTAACTTCTACTCAAGACAAAAAGGTTTGAAAAGTTTGATTTATAGATTATTTTGGTATACATTAAATTGCATAGGGAGTGATGCAGAACCCACTCAAATTAATGGTCTGATTCCCACAGACTGCAACAGTCTCAGTGGGAAAAAAAAAGTTAGGTTTGAACTCATTTCAGGGGTAAAAAAAGATAAAGCACGAACGTAATAGCTGTTCAGGATATGATGTTGAAGTCTCCTTTTGAGGATAGGGTACAGCTGTTTACACGATTTAATCTAATAATATCTTCATCATAGTGGAGAAAAAAGCACAAAGCTGACAAGGTTAAAAAAATATACTTCTTGTAGCTTAGAGTTCCTCTGTCACCACTAATTTTGTGCTTTTTTTTTTTTAATGTTCTGTCTTATTAACGATGCATAAAATGCTGAACTATGGAGCCCCAAGAAAGCTGGAACACTGTTTTATGTTGCTCTAAGGTAACCGAGGGCTGTCACGGTGCTTTCGCATCGGTCTCTAGTCGCGTCAGGAAAGGGACACACCTTCCTGCAGTCCCGGACTCCATCTCTACCTGACGCTCCCTAACCCCCCTCGGGGCCTCTCCAGGCCCCCCGCGAGGCTAACGCCGAGCAGCGGGCGCTTGCGGTTTTTACCTTACCCGCCCCTCTCCCCGGGGCGGACCGCTGGGGCGGGGCGGGCGGCCGGGGCAGCGCCGGGGCCGGTTCGCGGCCGTCGCTCGCCGGCAGGTGCGGGCAGAGCCGCTGCCGCGCAGCCCGCGCCGGCCCCGCCTGGATGTGCGCGGAGGCGGCGCCGGGCTGCGCGCAGGGTCCCGCCATGGCCCTGGCTTTCTGCGGCGACGAGGGCAACTCCACCGCCTACAACGTGGACCACGGCGTGCTCAACAACGGCTGCTTCGTGGACGCGCTCAACGTGGTGCCGCACGTCTTCCTGCTCTTCATCACCTTCCCCATCCTCTTCATCGGTGAGTGCCTGCGGGGCTCCCTTGCCCTGCCCGCCTATGCCTTCCCTTGCCTTGCCGTGTGCCGCCCCCCTTGCCTTCTGACCCCCGTCTTGCTTTGTCGGGCCGTGTCCCCGTCCCCCCGCCTTGCTTTGTCTTGCCGTGGGTTTCCCTCCCCCGCTGTGTCGCGTGGGTCGCGTTTCCCCCCGCTTTGCCTTGACTTCTTCCCTTGCTGCGTATCTGCCCCCCGCTCGCCCGGCCCGGCCTTGCCCGCTGTGCCGTGCTCCCCGCCGCGCGTCAGTGCGGGGAGGCGGGAGGCTGCAAGGGGTCTTAGGGCGCGGTACCAGCTCCGGGATGCGCCGGCGACCGCCCCTCCCGAGGCTGCCCGCCCGCACCGCCCGCGATCCGGGCGTCTCTCCGCTCCTGGCAGCGGTGCCCATTTCGCTCTGTCGGGGGCTTTCCGAGGTGGGGCTCCCTGCAGGTGAACCCCCCTTGCGCAGGGGCTGGAGGAGGCTGCGGGATTTGCCTGCAGGTTTTGACTAGCAGCGCGGGAAGCAAAAATAAATGTGCTATTAAAAACCAGAAAACCTGGCAAGTAAGTCTTACGTTATCAAATAACATTCCCTGCAATTACTGAAGAGTTACAGCAGCCGGACAGCCCTCCTCGTTACTGGTATTAACGAGGAGGGCTGCCCAGCTGCTGTACTCTTGCCATATCTGCAGTGGGTATTATTTGATAACATAAAACTGGAGTTACCAGTAGGTGGCCCGGTGGTTTAATACATGTGGCTGTTACTACTTTGAGTACTGTTCTGCTCAGCCTGGTCTGTCCTCTAGATAGCTGTGGCACGAGCTGTGTGATTTAACGCTCACTTCTGTTGATCATAAAAGGTCTGGTGCTGAAATAACAGCACAACTGTTAAAACGGGGTCAGCTGAAGAACTGCTTAGGGTAACCTGTGTTTATCTGGCTTTTCTCGGTGTTGCTAATTTTTATCTAGATGAAGAGAATGAGTTACTTTAAAAAAAAATTGTAAGATAAGGTGTAAATTCTTTAATTAAATGCATTGAAGTGAAGAAAAAATAGTGTATGTATTACAGTGTTTGTGCGTATTTGTCAAGATGTTAATTTGTTTTTCAGTTAAACTGTTAATATATTTGAAAAATGTTTAATGCGTGTAATTACTTGATACTAAGTTGCTAAAAGTATAGGAATTTAAGGCTGTGTCCTGTCTGCGTTGTTGATTTTATTCCATATGAAGTGAAGCAATGAGAACACAGTTCTGAAAACATTCAACAACACAGTTGTGTCAACTTTAGTACACTAGTTTGTTACATAAATGCTTTTCTGTATGCAGGAGCTTTGTATGTCACTCTTGTTGTTAAGAAAGCTCTTTATAATTTTCTTTTCCTGTTTAGGATGGGGAAGTCAGAGTTCCAAAGTACATATACATCATAGCACATGGCTTCATTTTCCTGGCCACAATTTACGCTGGATACTGACTTTTATCCTCTTGTTTGTGCTGGTGTGTGAAATTGCAGAGGGCATAGTGTCTGATGGGTAAGTGTATGTCTACCTTCTCCTGATAGCACTGAGCATTTTAAAGGTTTCAGGGTAGGTACTTTCTCCATGTCTGAATTCTCATCTAGACCATATTCCTTGTGGTTGTAAGCATGTAATCTGTATTCTTGGTGATTAACCTACCGACCTTGTACCAGAAATTCCACAGACCTTGCCAAGTTATGTACATATGCACAACTGACCTTAATCATTTTTAGTTCAGCTTAATGACACTGTCTTTCCAAAGAGTAATCATAGACAAATCCTAACAGTTCAAGCAGATGGTGACATTTTCGTGGTATGTTTTATGTCCAAGGACCCAGTCCCACAGTCCTTACTCAGGCAGAACTCCCATGTGCACAGTAGGTCATACCATTCCCCCGCAAACTGAGTTCTGTTCATCTTAATAAAAGGAGTGGGTCTACTGAGCCTTATCTCACACCCCATAGAGTTTCTTCTGATGTTTGTGCAGTGCATCTGATCTGTTACCTTGAGCAGAGCAGCTCACGTTATATGAGCATGATCCATCATCTGTTATTCAACTTAGGATGTCTTTAAACAGTAATCTGTGGGGAAAAATTATTCCAAGTGAAACAAGTGATACAGGAAAGTCATTTATCATGAAAAAAGCTAATGTTGTACAACAATGACTATGATCATCTTCCTCTGAAGAAAGGTCTGATTTTCCTAACTCTTATGAATTTGCAACCCAAGGATTGTAAAGTTGAAGCTCCTCATTAAATAGAACAAAACGTCTCTGTTTAGCCATCTATATAACAACTATCCACCAACCAGTGTGAAAGGCACTGCAGTATTCTGCTGTAGAAGCTGATATCATCATTATTATTATAACTTCTCTTAAACATATATAAATAGGATGTTTCTTAGTGCCAGTTTTTTTAAAAAGGAATTTTTCTCATGCTTATTCAGATTTATCAGGGTGTGGGATGCTCAGAGCAAAATCTCCTGCTTTGAGTTTTCTGTTTCATTTTGCTCTTTAGCAATCCCTCTCATTATGTTTATTTGCTATTTAATTTGACTCAGAATGCTGCTGTTAAGTAATAAGTGTCACCTGATGAGAATCAAAGCTCCTAGCTATACTGGGGGAGTGCCAACCCACAGTCATCCCTCCCAAGCGCTCAGCAGGCTAGCGAGTGCTCCAGTGAATAAAAGCARATTTTGAGACTCATCAGCTTTCTAAGACCAAAACGGATCACGTTGGTAAGTCCTTTTGACAGCAATTGGGTGCCAAAAGCTTTGGCACCTCAGCAATAGATGCAGCCTATTGGAGATATGGTTATATAGGGGAATTCCAGCAACTTCTGTCTGTGAAATAAATAAATTTAAAAAAAGCCTCCCACTCCTGCAGTGTTACCTACTGATGCTTAGGCTGTCTGAAGAAATCTGTTCCTGTTGCTTTTTTTTCCTTGCTGAGAATTCAGCCCTGATGTACAAAAACCCTTGGCATTACTAGGAATTCAGAGACTGGAGAATCTTTTCTCATTTTGCTGTACACACATACAACTCGTTATCAACAAGAGGAGTTAAGTGTTTATGCCACAGGTTGTCAGCATGGCTCCAGCCAGCTCTGCAGAGTTCACCACAACGTTCATGTGAGGGAGGGCTTTCCTTTCCTAGTCCAGATGCAGGCAGTGGTCCTGAGCTCCTATGGATCTGTTAGACATTTGGGGTGTTCTGCTCTCAGTCATGTGACGTCCTGTGATGATCTCCAGCTCCCTGACAGCACAGCCCCTTTTGTCTCTCCAAACTACACAAAGGTAGCTTTTGCTGCAGCAAGAACAAATCCAGAGATGCTAATTTATTTTCCATGAGGTTCAGAGGACAAGGGTGCGAATTTTCCTGAGTGCTTGTGTCCTGAAGACTTCCTCTTGGTGCCTCTTCTCCTGGAGTTCATTGGGAGACAGAGGAAACTGTACCTCTTGACAGCACAGGACACTCCATTACTTTGGTGAAAGAAAGAAAAGGGGGGGAGGAGAAGATGGCAAGTAGGAGGAAGGAGGGGGGGAAAACATGATTCTACCCACCTCTGCACAAACCAACAACATTGCCCAACAATTCCCACATTCYCAAAGGGCTGTAGTTGGCAGGACCTCCTCCACTGCTACCTGAAGCAAAGCGTCAGGAGAGTTTTGCTTTATGGGACAAAACTTAAGGGTATATGATTCTGTTGTAGGTTTTGTTTGTTGGCTTGCAGTCACTGAAAACAAACTCACTGTGTAATTCCCATGCTGTGGTGCTGTTCCTTCTCCCATACTGGTAAAAGAAAATGAAACATTTCCACAAAAGGTTTCTGTAGAAAATCTTAAACTGTGCTGTCAGTTGGTCTTACCTACATATTTTGATGGACAGCTCCCAAACTAGTTCAGCTTAAATTAACTTTTCTCGTTTTGGAGCTGAGCTGCTTATCCTAATTTAAACAACGTTCCAATTGATTTCAGTAGGAAATAGGAGTACACGCATTTTCAGCACAGGGGAGGAATTTGAAATCCAACTATGCGATTTAAGAGCATAAATCCAGTTGAAAATTGGAGAGCTTTACATCCATAACTCATTCTAGAAAATCCTACGTCAAAGCTGGGTACAGGATACAATTCATAAATTAAAAGGGAAACATTTAAATAGGTAAGACAGTTTGATTCTAATAGGTGTTCACTTTTTTCTTTTTAAGGGTTTCAGAATCACGCCATTTACACCTGTACATGCCGGCTGGGATGGCATTCTTGGCGGCCATCACATCGGTTGTCTATTACCATAATATCGAAACATCCAATTTCCCGAAGTTGTTAATTGGTACGTCTCACAACTTACAAGACTTGGAAATGTGATTGTGGTGCTGTTTGTCTGTTCATTCTGTGACAGGTCATTGCAGTCTCGGTGCTAGCTTGTATGGATAAGCTACACCTATATTCAGGTCTGCTGGTTGCCGTTGCCAGACTCAGTTCTGAGTTTTCCTGAAACAGTTCATTGTTTTCAATGCTTTTAACTTCTAATAGTATTCTGTATGGTCTTCTTGGGAATTCAGTGGGTCAAAGGCTTCTCTAGGAAAAACTGGATTTGTGGGAAAAGTAGCACATCAAACTCTTAACTCTAAAAGCTGTCCAAATCCTCCTGCTTGTCACCATGTTGCGTATGAAGCTTCAGTATAAGATTGAAGCCATCTTCGTGTGTGTSGTCTATTGAAATAGGGAGGGAGTCAAGGGAAATGGATGACATCACTGACTTTCCATATGACCCTGGATATATTACTTTGCCTGCTTGTTCTTGCTTCTTGTTCCTAAAACTTCCTTTGTAAACTGCTTTAAGACCTTTTGAATGGAAAATGCTATGTATAAGAAATACCTAGTATATACATTTTCTGCAAGATTGTAAATAAACTGTAGCTGGCTATAGAAAATCCATTACTGCTGACAATCATACAGTTGGTGACGTGTTCTCTACTGTTTTAAGTAGATTGTAGGTCGTGGATGTCTACATGTTTAGTCATCCTGTTAGCTGTTATTTCTTTGGTGGTCCTGGCTCATCAAATTTTGTTTGAGCTGGTTTTCTGTATTAATGGATCCTGCTAAGGTTTGTCTTCTGTCATTGTAGCTCTGCATATCAAAGTTCTGTTCTAGTTTTTGTCAGGTGGTAAAAAGTCAGTAACAACTGGATTTGAAAAAGCTTTTAAATATTAAGATTATTTTGAACTGCCTGTTGTGGTAAGCAAGCATCCTCTTCTGCAGAAGGAGCCTGTAACTCCCGGAGGGAGATGGGACGGGGGGGAAGTCATTCCTCTTCAAAAACTTCAGGTTGCTATCCAGGCTTGGCAACCTTTATGTCTTTGCATTTGGGACTGCTTTTCTTCTTGTACCCTTCTTTTAAGTAGGATCGTTCTTGTCTTTTGTAACCAGGTGGGGTCATTTAGTTACTTTTTTAATAAGTCAACACAGTCTATTTAATGCCTTCTCACAGGACTTGATGTTATGTCTCAGGAAAGCATTGCTAGCCTGTTACAACCACCTGTGGAAAGCAAGCAGTGATTTTCTTTAGGGTTTTTTTTGTTATTTCAGATGTATAATGCAGTGTTTAATAATTTAGTGTTGCTACCACATTTCTGCTGTTAAATCATTGAGAAGGGTAGCACAAATTTACAGCTGGTAGTTGATTACCCATTTTTGCATAATCCCCTCTCTGTAGAGATTTCTCTTTTATGATAATTTTGTTCAGTATTTAGAGCGCTGATGCTGGATAAGCTCTGGACAATATTTGAATAATAAACAGTTATACCAATGAATACCAACACTTAAGTAAGTGTTGTTGATACTAAAGTTAATAATTGTGAATTTTCATTTTGCAAGAATTTCCAAGGAGCAGACTCCTTTAGAAAATCTAATCTTAATAGCTAACTCTTAGGCAAAAAAGAAAATCAAACTACCAGAGTCTTTCCCACTTAGTTGGTCTGAGTTTAATTTTAATCCAAAGTCTTCACAAGCTGAGGGTCTTTTGATTTTTATTTTATTTTTGGTTTTGTTTTTCTTTTCATTGTCCTGTGTTTGTGAGAGAACCCAAGACAGACATTTCTGGAAGTCTCCATCCTTTATTCTTGACTGCGCAAATTTATTATCTAACTGTGAGGATCGTCATCTTTCAATGTTAATTGCAACTACTCTGTATTGACAACTGGGACTAGGCGGTGATAACTTTATGCAAATTAGCCCAGTATGAGATAGTTAAATTATACCTATGCTCAGCTATCAACCCACTAGAGTGCAGTGTGGCCATGAAGCAGCTTTCTTTTAGAGCCTAATACAAGTGAGGTAAATAGGAACCATGAGGAAAAGCTTAAGTTGGTGATAAACTTTTTGCTGAGTGTATGAGAAAGGAAACCGAAAGAGGGTTCTTCATTAGTAAAATGTTGTAGAGGAGATCTAATATTACACACATACACAGAGTAAAGTAAATGACCTGATGTGGCACCTTCTGCTGCTTCTGAGCATCAGTGAAGTTCCACCTAACTGCAGGGTATCATCTGTCTCAGCTGCAGGATCGATGCCTACACTGGCAAAGGGTTGGTAGCTGTATAAAGCGAAGGCTAACAGAGCCCTACCCGAAAGTTACTAATCCAGTGGGGAAACTCTCATTGGTGCAGTGCAGAAGGTCTGTTCATTAATTCTGAACAGGATAAAATTTTCCAATCCTGTGAAACTTTGAGATGTTTTATTTTTTTAAATCTTTTTCGCTCTGTACCTTAAAGAAACCAAGTCCATTTGTAGTTCTTCAAGAAGCAGATACCATAACAGACCTGGGGATTAGCACATTCCCTTGGGGCATGCGAGACAAGGATGCAAAGTTCCTGTACTGATCCTGCCTTTCAGCTTTATGCCCAGGCTGTTGGATATTTTGAAGTAGTCATTATGTCTTACCAAAAAAAGTTGACAAGGTTTGGAATATTTCTTCTCTGAAGCCAATGATTGAGTCCGGGATCCCAGTTGAGTGTCCAGACTATTGGAACACTTTGATCTGGTCTGAATCTGTTTTTCTCTGTATGGTTTTGACCTGTAATTTTATTTCRACAAATACAGCTTTTCCAGTGTAGTGCTGTTTACCAGGGGTCTCTCTCGTAGTAATGCTAATTTTGGTCCTCTTTGCAGAGTGTCGCAGAATGGATGCATAACAGTTGTACAGTTTAGCAGGACACATTTTAGAATAGTTTTCATAGTGAATTGGAAAATCTGCTAGCTTTCTCGATGTTCAAAATATGTAATTGAATGGTAGCATCTGATTGCACTATTTTTAAAGTTAGTATTTATTTGTTTTATAGATAAATAAACCTCAGAAATTAAACAGTAGGAGAAAATTATGAAATAACAACAGGACTTTGAATTTTTAATCTGAAAGGGATAGTAGTATGGGAACACATATGAATTTTTTGATTTAAGAAAATTGTCTTTTCTTTAACGAATTTAACTTTTAACTAAAGGTTAAATTTAACCTTTAACTATAGGACTGCCTTGCCATTCTTGACAGTAATCTGGTTTTCTCATTTAAATTTCTTGTACCTTGACGTTGTAGTTAATTCCCTTGGAATTAGTTTATTGTTTAAAATGGAACCTTCTGTTATTGTATAAATATAATGCTTGTCGCTTAGTACACAAAATTTCTCTCCAAACAGACACAGGTTAATTAATAAATGCCATCCAGTTAAGTGCATGATTTTTCAGATTGTGGGCTTAATCCAATAAAGGTGTAGAAAAGTTGAGTTCCACATTGCTTAATTTTCAGCGGTCTGGCTCCAGCCAAGAATCTACACCCTGGTGTTGTGGGTTGAGGTAGCTCACACAGCCCAAGAAAAAACGAGGTCCTTTAGGCTGCAGGCATCTAGAATAGATCTAAAGCAATCAAGTAAATKAAAGCATGCCTCTCTAGTCTGATCACTAGGCAGTTCAGGCCAGTGGAAGTTCTTGGTGATAATTTCTAGAAACTCTCAGCAAATATGCACTCACCAGCCAGATGATAAAAACACAGCTTATAAGAAAGAGCCATAACTGTATTTTCCAAGGAGCCTTATCTTGAGGGGCCTGTGAACATCCGCCAGATTAGATTATATACACTTGTATTCAAAAGTGAGAAGCTAAATAAGTTCAAATGCTTCTAGGAGGTATGACAGTGGGACGTCAGTTATCACCTGGGAATGTTGCATTTGGCACTTTCTAATACTTCTTAGATAAAAGATAAATGAATGTTCTAATAAAATAATAATAATTTAAAAAGGTCATATAGACCCTTATTTAAATCCTAAATAGGAGAATGGCTCTGCTAGTTCTTACTTATTCTTCCAAGAGCTCTGCATAGATACCAGTTGGGTTGGTTGTTTTTTCAGGTGTCCTCTGCTGGTGCAGATTTTCACTGTGCTATGTTTGTGTAAGTYTTTACTCTGAGAAGGATGTGTTCTCAGTGCGTTGTAAGAAGAATGAGACAAAACACGAGGATTAACAGATAAAGGTGGTTAGGAGTAGAACAATGTGGAATGTATTCTTGGATTAAGTGAGATTTTAGAGTCAGGCATATCACAAATAGGAAGGACTACTGTCTCAAAGGTAGGAAACAGTCTGAAGCAGGATGAAGAGATTAGATTTGATGCAGTATAAGTTGGGAAGATGGTAGGAAGCCTCACATAAGAAGGTTATAGTTTTATAARAGGGATTCTGTAAGTATGTCTCTTAAATCCTCTCTGCAACTGCATCAGCCACTAAAATACAGTACTGAAATACCTGACCTCTTAGTGCTTTTTTCTTACAAACTGGCCTATTCATTCTAGAGGAAGATAGACTCTCTTGGCGAATGTCCTAATGCCCAGTACTCCTGTACTGTTCCGTTTCCTGTCCTCATTTAAATGAGAGTTTTGAAATTGATTTCCATAGAAGCAGGATTGGCAGCCCCAAATCCTATATGGACTCTCCGTGTTGAATTTAGTTTTGCTTGGAAAGGGTAGCCCCACAGTACATCTGCACAGGGCTTTCTAGGGTGCCTCAAGGTAGCTGGAACACCACAAATTCTTTGAAATTTGTGCAAGTTCCTGATAATTATTCATATTTGTAAGTTAGACTTGCAGTTGCTAATGTCTTGGTTGAAGACTCTCTGATGTTGCAGCAAGACACTCAGAAAGCATATCCACGTTTTCCTTGGCAGTTAGAGCGCATTCCAGCTGTTGCACCATGGCAGATACAGCAGCAATGAAAGATTCATGTAAAAGAACATAACCCTAGAAGGTATTTCTTTAAGAATGGGGAACAGGAGCTGGTTTATGGTGTGGTGAATGGTATGGAGTGTGTTTTCAAATCACCAGAGCTTACTGCAGGGATTATTTATCTATAACTGACAGTAGCACTTTTAGACAAGAAGTTCAGTAGAACTCTAAAAAGTTAAAATTGTGTTCTACAAATGCCAGAACATCCTTCCTTGATGTGCCTGTGTATCTGCATTATAAATTACATATATGGAATTTGCGTTGAATAATAGAGCAGCAGAAGTTTGGAGAAAATATTTTAATATCTGTTCCTGCATACATCCCAGAGATCTGCAGGGGGAATGAGATCAATTTCCTTCAAGCCAAATTCTTAGCAGTCTTGTAGCATTAACCAAATTTGAACAACATCATTCACAGCCACCTTCATTTGTGGGGCAACTCCCTCCCTTGAACTCATCATGTGGACGCATGTTTACAACAGATGGAAAAATTCCTTCAGCAGACTTCACTTTGTGAAACTTTCCAAATATCACTAAATCTAATAGGAAAGGAATTTGGTACTAACATTATCTTAATATTTTCATGTTTGTGGAATTGAATTAGGCTTCTGTTTTGACATGAGAAAGGCCACTCTCTGGGTTTATATGTTCTTGTTGCATTCTTTCTGAATGAATATTTAATACTGCTATCGTATATTTTTGTGGAGCTGATTAACTTTTTTTCCCCCCTACAGCATTGCTGTTCTACTGGACTTTAGCTTTCATAACTAAAACCATCAAATTTGTAAAGTTCTGTGATAATGGGGTTGGATTTTCTCAGCTTCGATTTTGCCTCACAGGACTCCTGGTTGTTCTATATGGAATGCTACTAGCAGTGGAAATCAATGTCATCAGGGTGAGGGTAAGTTAGTATCATAAAAGTCTCCTTTTGTGTTTTGTTTTGTTTTTTTCTTTATTCCTCTTCCTGGGTACTTACTGTGAAATGCATTTCTGAAGGCGAGAGAAAAATCCACTTGGAAATATAAACATATCTGAGAATCAAAGGTTAACCCAACTTTATTAGGCCAGATGAATCCATAATTTAAAAAAATGCTGTCTCCATTGTAGCTAAATTAAGATGAATTTCATCTGTTCGTGTTTGGTTTAAAAAAAGTCTATTATGATTCACAGTTTCAGTCATCAGAAACAAGTATTTCTGATGCAAGGAGAGAATGGGTGAAAGGAATTGTCTGCTCTATCGGAGATTATCTCAGACACACAAATAACATCTCTCATTTTCCCAGGAGACGATCACAATAAGTGATTTATTGGGGCAACTGGGGTTCCTATCTAGCCTCCCAGCTATATATATATATATTTTTTTTTTTTTCCCCCCCTCTGTGGTGTCTGCAGTCATAATCCAAACTGGGAGATGGCTTTGGAGACTGCTGGATAGATAAATGCCAAAGTTCTTCCCTTCACCTGTCCCTCACTTAACTGTGTGCACAAATTGAACTTAGTCTCAGGAGGGAAAGAAACTTTTCCATGTAAATTTTCTTGCTGCTTCCCTCACACTAGTATGTGGACTCTTTCCAGTAACGCATTCAGCAACGTGAGTTGCATCTATCGCATATTTGTTCTTTTGTGATTTTCTTGGGGGATTTTGTGTGTCTGTATAACTTAGGACAAAAATATGTCTAAAAGCAGACTTTTCAGTAACATTTTTGAAAGAGTAATAAAAACCTCAATGCTGGACGTTGAGTATTAATCTCATAAATGAAAAACAGTGGACTGGCTTGTGGGAAAAGTGAAATTCAAATGTGATACCAGAGAGACATGCTCATAAACCTCCTCATAATAGAACTGCATAATTAAATGAGATTTAATCACTGTGGAATTATAGGCCACAAGGAAGAATAAAAAATGGTCACTGACTATCGTCATCTTTTTTTATCTGTCTGTTTGTTTGGATTTAATTATTAAAGGGTGTCATTGATGCATAAAATGAATTAGCCAGCAGTGTGGATTTTTTACTGCCCATTATGTCTATGGCAGAATTTGGAGAGCCAGGCTTGTTGCTGTAGCTGCTGAAGGGAGGGATTGGGATGCATGGAGAGGTGGCCACTGCTGGGGCAGGGCAGGGAGAAAATAAAAATAAGGGGTGAGGCCTCTATGCAGCAGAAACAGCAGACATTGGCCTCACCTTTTTTCTCCTGCCTTCCCCCACCTTCTTCCAGAAGACAGAATATTGACTTGTTTGACTTTCAATCCCAACTGTACCTTGTCCTTTCCTTCCACTATTCCCATTGCTCCTCTAGATGGCCTTTCCCAATCCCATCACCATTTTTTCTAGGATCTGTGAATTATTTCTCCAACTATGGTTGGAGAAAAGACAGCAGTGAAGCATATCCAGAAATCCTGCTAAGATTAATAGGATTTAGGTACAGTCATGAGTAGAGATTGAATGAAATATGTGATTAAATACTTTTCAGAAAGGAAAGGTGTATTTTTAAGAGGCTTGGCTTTTCATTCCAAAAATGAGCGATGTCTGAAAAAGTTTTATCTTGACAACAGGAAATCATCAGCAGTCWAACCTTGCTCTTTAGACATCTAAGCCGATGAAAACATTTGTTAGTGCATATGCACTCTCTAGTTCAGTTTTCAGGTTTCCCAGACCCGTTCAGGACAGCAGAGGTAGCTCTATGTTCTGAGCTAACTAAATGTGAGGCAGTATGGTATGGAAGATGAATCACTGTGATAGGCTCAGGGCTGTGCCTAAGCTAGTATGTCCCATGTTGCGCTGTCTGGAACTCAGAGCAAGAGGCTGGGGCTGTACTATTTGAAATGTGAGGGGGTTTTTCCTACAAGTATGCAAATTTGTACCCCATAAACAAAGTAATAGTGAATGTTTAGGCTGATTTATTTCTAGACTGGATGCTTCTGATTTTCCCCAGTACTGACAAAACTGGATTGCTGTATTGGTTGAATTTGAATGCCTAAATTCCTTGAGTACTTTTGAGAAACCGAGACTGATTCATTGATTATCTGCTATGTCCTTTATTTCTTATCTATTCTTTGCAGACTTTTATTTTCTATTTGTTAGTGTTTTGGTATTTTTCTGAATTTCAGAGGTATGTTTTCTTCAAAACTCCTAAAGAAGTTAAACCTCCTGAGGATCTCCAAGACCTTGGCGTTCGATTCCTACAGCCGTTTGTGAATCTGTTATCCAAAGGAACATACTGGTGGATGAATACATTCATCAAGACGGCCCATAAAAAACCAATAGATTTGAAAACCATAGGCAAGCTTCCCATTGCTATGAGAGCTCTGACCAATTACATTCGCCTTAATGAGGCCTTTGAAGCACAGAAGGTATGCAAAGCATGGAATTATGTCTGTCTGCTTACTCAGTGTGTATGTTTTTCATTACTTTTTATGCTATGAGCATGATATAAAATTATATAAACAGACATGATGCAAATGAAGTATCCATTAGCATAGCTTTCCGTATACAAAGAGATCACATACTCAGTTGTACCTCGTACCAATAATGAAATTTCTCTRCCTAAACATGCATGTGAAACACATGACTGGTTAAATGCATGTAAAATCTATATGGCTTCTATTTTCATGTGGAAAGTAATTATGGATTGTGTTCACTGAACCCCATTATCATTCTTCCTGATAAGACCCTGAAATCATTCAGTTGCAGAGTCAATATTAATAAGGCCTCGCAGGACTATTTTTTCCATGTTATTTCAGTTACAGTTTGTCCGTAGGAGAATTCAGGGCTGAAACTACCTCAGCTCAAATTCTGCTTGACTCCCTGGTGGGAGCTGAGTGTATTCAGGATTTTGAGAGAAGTCTTTTGCATTTTGTCTAAAAAGAGTGTAGGTTTCCAGTCTCTCTGTTCTCAGGAACACAAAACCTGTCAGTTCCTTCCCTGTTTTTTTCTTTCTCCCCCAGCAAGCCACAAACAACACGCTTATTTGATCCCTATTAAGGGTAGGAAAGAAATAATGGTTCTTTTTGTGATGTGGAGGAAAGTACAAATTAATGCGTTGTTCTGACTCTATTAAAACAAATGAAACAATAATTGTAGTTCCTGTGCTTTTCTAGCTCAAAATTGCAACTGGTTGTCAATGAATTAAAGGAGGGATAAAAATACCAATAATTTGTCAGACCTGAGGTTAATACATAACATAATCTTTACTAATTTTTTTTTTATTCTGAAAAGAACAAAAGGTCATCATCTCCACAAGGTTCCAGATCAATTTGGCGTGCTCTCTGCTGTGCTTTTGGAAGACCCTTACTTCTCAGTAGCACGTTCCGTATTCTGGCTGACTTACTTGGATTTGCTGGTCCACTCTGCATCTCTGGGATTGTTCACAATGTTGGAAAAGGAAATAACACCATCCGCCCACAGGTACTGTCAAAATGTCATAAAAATAGAGGAGTCAGAAGAGTAATGCTATGATTATGTATTGTTTGGCCTCAGTAAAGAAAGTGACTCCGCAATGTATTTGTGAATGCTAGAAATGACAGTGTGTATGTACCGCCTATTATCCACATTTATAACTTGATGGGGAGCAACATATGTTACCCACACGTCTAGTCAGGCTTGCATTCTGGAAAATAACCTCATTCAAGATAATGGTGAAGCATATCCAGAATCCCACTAGTATCATAAGGATTTTAGGTACAGTCTTGAGGAGAGATTGAAACAAGTATGTGACCGAGTGCTTTTCGGAAAGGAGAAAGTGTATTTTTAATAGGCTTGGCTTTTCATCTCCAAAAATGAGTGATATCTAAAAAGGGTTAAAGCAGGCTTTTGTCATCGCAATAAAATGCCAAATAATTTAGCTGTGACAAAGAATTTCCACTACTGTCTTTGGGGAGGTTGGTTTTGAAAGATTGACTGAAACATATTTTTAAAGAATGCTACTTAAAYGAATGTTCCCCAGGAAGAAACAGACATACTTCTTGATTAACTGGGGGGTGGGGGACAAAAAAAAAAAAAAAAGGAAAGACTCAGGAAGCATCTTCTCATCATAAGGTAAGGTCACTCAGGCTGGATTTCTATGAGAAAGTTCACTTTATTTGTGTAGTTCACGTATTGTTTGATACAAGACTTTTCCGAAGTCTGTTGACACTAATGGAAATATACCCATTTACTCAAGTATGCTTTGGATTAGGTCCACTGTACATATTGAAATATATCAGATGCACTGCAGAAAATTTAACAAAGGCCTCAGGGTAAAATTAATTGTTTATCCATTTTGCAATCCTTATCCTAATATTTGGAAACTTAATATAGCAAGTAGTTTCAATGGAAACTAGTTTAAGCAGGAAATGAAAAAATTAAGACTGTAGGGCTATGTTGCAGCAAAGTACTGTTGAAGCTTTTTAGCTGCTTCTTGATAATTTGTTTGGAACACTGTTTCAGCTGAAATTATACCGAATCACTATTTACGGACTATCTTATTTAATTTTCCTATTAAAGTGTCAGCTAGTGCTCCTCTGTGAAAAATGCTCAGGCCTGGTCCAGAAAGGCCCTGGATGGAGTCTCATCCAGCCTTGACATCCTCACGGTGTCTAGCTAAGCAGTAGCCTCATCATTGTTGTCATTTACATCATTTGGAGATCACCTAACAGCAATATTCACTGATGGTGAGAGTCCATGAGTGACACTTAAGGGTGTATTTTACCTTTGCTAAAAGGTCTCCAAGAGGCTTTTCCTTCTGTTTTGACCTGGTTTATACAAATTGCTTTTCTGTTAAGAGGCTAATTACATTTGAAAATTGCTTTTGCTGGATTAGATTAAATATCTTTCTAAAATGTATGAAGGCTTTCTATTCAAACCATCTGTAAACAGGCTGGTGTGTTCAGGAAAACTCCCACAGGAGGCACATACCTAGCCAACGGGGTCTACTTTGGAAAAAAATACACCAGCTCTGCTGCTAGGAATGTTATATCCTTACTTGTAATGAGTCAAAAAAGGAGAACCTTGACTTACTAATTGTTTGCTCCTGAGAGCTATATAGGTGTGGGAAACAAGCCTKCTAAAACACTGTCTTATGAAGGCAAGGATAAGTTGGGGGGAAACATTGTTTGCGTCTGATGTGCTGCTGAGTTTGAGGGTGTTGGAAAGAATTGCCATGCAGTGGGACAGCATCGGACAAGCAAAGTAAGCTGTGAGTACAGCGGAGAGTGTCTTTCACCCATCCCTTAAAGTGACATTTCTCCCTTTTAAATAGTTTAGATTTTCATTTTAAATAGTTTAGATTGAGGAGATGTTGTAATGAGTCAACTGTATCTTTCAAACAGAAATTCTGTTTGTGAAACTGAAGGCAGAGAGATAAATCCCAAGATATAATATCTGCTCTATTCTTCAGGMCCTTTGTGACAGATATAAACTGCCGTGGAGCTGGAACTCTGAGATCACGTGGGTGTCACGGGCAGTATTAACTGCTTTAGTTAGTGCCGCAGTTAGAGCACGACAGCGTCTTAAATTCTGTCACGCTCTTTGTGTTTATTTATAACTCCAGTATCAATATTTATGGCCACCCTGGAACATTCTTATGACATGAATTTCTCTGAGTGTTAATCGTTTCACACTGAAGAAGAGACTGACAGAATGATAACCTTTATATTTTGCTGGTAGCATCTTCCACATTGCAATGTYAGGATTAGCAGTTCCAGTATTAGGAATATCTGCTGACATAACACATTCAAATGATACACCAAACCTACAGACTCATTATTTRAAAAGCTCTAGAAATCATAGGTGACAGTGTAGCAAAAGGCCCAGTATTGACATTTAAGACTGTGTGAGTCTAGGGTCTTTAAGTGTTTAAATAGCGGCCTTTTGCTCGGCCTTTTACTGGTTAGAGCCTACTGGCGCTTTTAAAAAGTGGTATTATCCTGAAGTCRTCAGGAAGGTGGGACACTGAATGTCCCCAAAGCCATTTCTGAAAATAAAGCATCTAATTAGTTCCATCAACTTCTCAAACAAGGTTATTTGCCTTATATGCAAAAGGTTCAGCAGATGTTCGTTATTTCCTTGTGTTTCCTGCAGGCTGACAAGCGTACTTAGACAACTACTGTAGTTTAAACACACAGCTGCTCAGTGACTTTGTAAACCATAATGGCCTGATAATGCGCCTGAGACTTGGCAAATATCTCAGTGCTTTCACCAAATGTGTGTGATGTTTATGTATGTATGTTTAAGTCCTCCTTTTCTCTCAAGTTGAGTACTAGAAGAAATCATGAGAATATTCATCTCACTTTTCCTCCTTGTTTATCTATTATATAATGTTTTGATGTGAATCAACACTGCACCAAAATCTCATTGCTAGAAAGGCATGATTTGTCAAAACATGATTGTGTAAAAAATGGTATTCTTTTTACATACAGTAAAAAGTGGTATTAGCTGCAGTAATTAGCAGTACTAGCCAGATGTATATGTAGGACAGCACTGAAATTGTGCTGCACCTGTTACTGCCTTTGATATAACACAGCACAATCTGTAACCTTCATGGTTCATGGTTGTGATAGTGCTTAGCCTTTCTCTTTGCTGTCATGTTAGTATCTTTGACAATCACGATCTCCCAGTGTCACAGACTTGTATGTTGTTCTAGCTTTGCCTTCATAAGAAGSTTTTTTTAGTTTTTAATGTGCTAGAGAGATGCCGCTCTTTCCTGGATGACCCTGTATTGAAATAAAAAGAAGTCCCAGTGAAGAACTGCTAAAATAATAGCTGACCTGAGAAAATCACTCAAAGGAAATATTCTCACTGTTGCAAGTCAACAAGATATGTCTGAGGTGAAAACATCACAAATGTAAATGATCCTGGTTTTCCCCGAATGTGCTTTTTCTTTTTTTTTTTTTCTCCCCCCCCCCCCCCCCGAGTTTTGCAGTTATATACTGTTTCACATTCTATTTTCTATTTGAGTATATATACACTGCACAGGAAACAATAGGTAGCTCTTAAACTTGTACAGTTTAGCACCAGGGGCAGTTCTTCCACCTTACATATGCCTAATGCTTTATGCTTATGAGCATAAATATTAAAGAGTCTGAAAGATAAATTGGATGCATCTAATTGGCCATGGACTTGGCCGATTTGTGAATTTCCCTTTTCTTTTCCACTGTCAAGGCCTTACGGGTAGCATGGGAGAAGACTTGGTTGTACTTGTAATTTTCCAGACCTGTGGTACATTTTCTAAAGCTTCCAGGCTAAATGTAGAGCCTTGGGTCTTCCTTCTTATTCTTCAGAGTTACAGCAAGAATAAATTTACAACCATAGTTACATCTTACAAGGGTCAAAGGCAAGTTAACTTGATTTGAAAAGCTGAACTTGTAAGACTGTAAATAATCTGGAAGAGAGACTCACTTTCACTGTACCATAGACTTTTTTTAGTGTACAATGCTGCTGTAGCCTATTTGAATTACTGTGGCATAAGTAATAATTTAGAGCTTAAAATCCCTTTAAGGTACAAATAACTAAAACTGTAGTTAAATGTCTCTTTATCTGAACATAACTGCTGACATGTACCATAATTGTTCAGAGTTTTGCACTTGATACAGATTTAAAGAAACAAGTATGCCCAAGTGATTGCTTGCATTCTATTGATTTGACTTTGAAGACTCCGTATGCTTGAACACTTTCTCAGAGGGCTTCTCTGAGGGCTAATTCCTTATTTAGTTCAGTGGCCCTACAGACTGCAGAAATGTTTATGTACATCAAATCTGGTTGAAGTCAAAGTACCTAGCTGAATTGGAAAATATTATCATCTGACAATTTACCTTTGAGAGCAGGAAATAAATTATTGAATGAAATAGTTTTTATTCCCTGTTTTCAAAGCATGAAACTCAGCACTTTTGAGTGTCACTGATGGAAATTTTCCATGTTCTTGTAAGTTATTGCACTGTATACTTCATAAAAGTAGTATATGACTATCAAGATGCCTCCTTATGGAAATAAGGAACATTTGCATGAACAAAGATTTACAGAAATGGAATCATAATTACTTGCTTTTCTTTGTGTCCAGGCTTGGTCTGAATCTCAGTAGCTTGTAACAAATGCCACATAAGTGGGAAAAGGGAGTAAACCTAAGAAATCTGCACAAGTCTGTCTGTGTTGYGTAGTAGACAAAAGTTCTTTGACAGCTGCTTAATTTGGCCAATGTTTGAAGAAGAGTCAACCATAATTCATTTGGAAGTGATCAGATGCTTACGGAGAATGACTCTTTGGTGTTGATGAATGACCTCCTAGGCACCTCAGCAGATGGTTAAACTGTTGCATCAACAGATCAGATTAGTTTCGTCTCATGAGAAGGAGTATTGCTATGTGAGGTGGGAGGCGCTGTGGAAGCTTGTACTGAATGTGTTCTTGTAAGTGTGCATTCTTCTCATGGAGTAAAACAAAGGATCCTTTCAAAAACTGTTTTGCTCATTATCTTGTTTACTTGCTTGCAAAGGTAAGCATACATTTCTCTGCTTTTAAGCCTCATTGATTACCCTACTGATGTCAAGGGGATAGATAGTGTGCCTACTACAGTAACGGCAGGAGCGATCATGAATCTCAAAAGAGAGAGTAAAAAGAGATGGAAAAAATACCTTAAGGCTCTGGTTCCTCAAGAAGATGAAGTGACCTATTGGGTCACCACTGCTGAAAGGACTTGCTCTTCCTCCTTTCACATTCCTTTGCTCTAGCTCTGGCACCAACTGGACACCTTTGTGGTCTGCTTTGGCCCACTGAACTAAAAGAAAAGAAGCAGGTATTTTTTTCCTGGGCTGATTTTCTTCTGCCAGTGATTTGAACTAGCTCAGGAAGAGATCAATAAGCTCCCAAACTAGTGCACAGTAAGCAACAGAAGCATGCAGCTTGGAGCAACCCAGGTGCAATTAGCAGTAGGGAGAAGTCCGTCCTCTTTCAGCTGGCTCAGCCACAACTTATAAAACCACAGCTTGAAAAACTAAGTTTAGCCTCTGTATTAACTTGTCATGTGGGGTTTCTATAAACAGTTAGCTTCAAGGTGCATATCAGATGTAATAAAACACAGACAGGGAGAGTTTGTGAAATATAGGTTGTGTGTTATAGCAGTCTTGAAAATGTCATCAGCAGAGAAACTATGTGGGCAAGAAGGAATGGGCTGAGCAAGGAATACAGCAGGAGTGTAAATGACAAGAAGCCCTCTGAGAGGGAATAGAAAGAGACCTCTTCCTAATTTTGCCTTTAATGGCAGCATAAGCCAGCAATCAAAGTTTTGAAGGAGCCAAGGGGAGAAAGAGGAAGGCAGAGACATTTTAGTTTCAGAAGGCTTCCCAAGGTGAGCCAGCCTCTCAACTAGTTGTGGCATTAAAGGTGTCTGCTTGTTAAATATAATCTAGAATAAATGTCCTGCTTTCCCAGTAAACTATAGGCATGCTTCAAAATGCACTTTGGTGATCTCATGAACTTGCTAGGAGGTAATGACCATAAATAAAAATGCTGAACAGACCTGTTGGATGCTGCAAACCAAAATTAGGTGCATAGTTCCAGGAGTTGGAAGGATGTGTTTTCGGCAAGTTGTGAAGGTCATTTTAGTGTTCAGTAACCTGAGGTGCTAAAATAAGGAGACTAATTTCTCTGAAAGAACATTAACTAGTCCTTTCTGACAATGGGCAGTGCACATCTTTTAGCAAATGACCATATGGTGTTACTCAAAGTGTCCTAGAGTTTTGGAAGGATATCAGAAATCCTATAAATGTCATTCTGCATTTAAATAAAGCTTACTGAGTTGGCACATAATATGACCATTCCCTTGAATTGATAAAYCGTGAGGTTTCAGATCAGGTTGGGAGCACTTTCAAAATAATAAACTATGGTTATCTCTGCTTATTAATTATGCAAAACTGGTAATTAAATTACCATTGCACCTGATTTCTAACTTTCTTTTTTTTATAGACTAAAATTCTTGGTGTTTTCTTTATTTCGTCTCAAGAGTTCCTGTCCAATGCTTATGTTTTGGCTGTACTCTTATTTTTTGCCCTTCTATTGCAAAGGACATTTCTCCAAGCATCGTACTATGTTGCTATTGAAACGGGAATCAACTTGAGAGGCGCAATACAGGTAGTCAATATATTATTAATTAACCTATTTTCATACACTCATATGCGTATTCGTAAATACAAATTATAATTGTAGTTGTTAAATTCTGAAACACTTGTCTCCTGAAATGTATTGAATGTAACCATTGCCATTAAAGATTGCCTTAACTTAGACCTCTTTCCTCTGCATCTTATTTGATGATTTTATATAAATATTTATTTGTAATATCTAACACACTATTTCTTCTTACCTTTGAGCATAAATTTGCTGACAGTAAAACTGAATGTAACTTTTGAAAGAATTTAGGTTGCGAACTACACCTCTCCCATCTCAAAGGTGTGTTTTTGTAACATCCCATGCAAATAATACAGCTTTAAAATGTCCTGTAAATATACTTTGGACAAAAGGATAGGTTGTATTCCCAATGCATGGAGTAGTGTCTTATTCCATGGGTCATGCCACAAAATCTGCCAGGTGTTGCGGAGTCTGTAATTACTGAACATAAGTAAGATTGGTAAAATGGAGTCCATAATCCATCTGTGAACATCAAATTGAAGTTTTATGTCATATACAAAGATCTGTGCCTGGAAAGGAAAGAATTGGGTGTAAGATTACAATGCAATATTGCCATGTGCACTGGCTGAAACCTACCCTCTGACAGCTCGAAAGCCAGCCTTATAAGTTACACTATTTATCCACTGAACTGCATAGATCCTGTGAGAGTCTGTGTGATAGATGGATGCTTTCAATAGCAGCGTAATTGTTTAATCCTCTTTTGATCTTACACTTGGAAGCGCTTGTCAGCTGCCAGACTTCTGGATTCCATCCATTGGTTTTCCCTTATTAGAGTGAAGTAGAAAATTCCTAAAGAAATGAAAATTTGACCCAAAATATGTATAAAAAAATTGCACGTCTTGTATCAAGCAGAAGAGCTGCAACTAACTGAAAGATACATGGACCACAGCAAGTGTAAAAGAGGAATTGTTGGAAAATAGTGCTACCTTACCATCAATTTTGTTTAAGAAAAGCTTTGTGTTCTCTGTGCTGGATATTACACAGCAGTCGGACTGTTCAAATTGGAAAATTTCTAGCCATCACTCTAAGCAGCAGAATTAGTGTTAATGGCAGTCTCTGTTCCAGTATTTTCATTCATTTTTTTTCCTATAATTTTTCAATTTTCTTTAAACCTTTCATCTCTTTTCCTCCCCTGTGTAAACGTGCCCCTGTTCAGTGTGCCCTGTATGACTTTGTGCTTCCTGATGGATGGTTCACACTTGATCCGAAGGCACTTACTGAATCAGGGTGCCTCCTGTCAGCTGAGTCACAGTGACTGCAAAGCATCACTCTSTAGCCTTTTACCAAACCAGCTGGTAAAAGCACACTTTCATTATTGTGTATTAAGTTATTTTTATACGTGGTGCCTGATTCTGCACTGAGGCAGTTACTTAAACAGAATCGGACCTGTTACATTAGTTGTCTGTGAATTAAACTTTGTAATGGGACTGAGCTCTCCAGCCACAATGTAGCAATGTTCTCAGCCAGGAACATGGTTCTGAGGTTGGATGGGACCTGAATCAACTGCCAGAGAAAAATAACAGGGATTATAATGTATTGACATTACATATTGAATGTAATAATATATTATTTTATTAGGACTAGTTACAGCAAGAGCACTCCATGGAGAAGCTGGAGGTATAAATCATAGCTGTTCATATGGTTCTTGGGCCTTCCGGGCAGTAAAGGTTTCATTCTCTTACTGATCCACAGGGATGCAAAAAGGGAGTACTTAGACAACCATTATGTACCTAATTGCACTGTGCTTTTTGTGAGTGAACAATAAGACAGTAGCTTAAAATATTTCATCATAACACAAAAGGCCAAACTTTAAGCTCTTCATTCAAGTTACTGGGAATGTTGGTTTCCCTCAGCATGCTGGACTACCCCTGTGTTTTAGATGGAGCTAGAAATCTTATTTTATTTCTATATGCTAACACCTTTTGATCTCTCTTCCAGACAAAAATATACAATAAAATTATGCAGCTTTCAACCTCTAACATGTCTATGGGGGAGATGACTGCAGGCCAGATCTGTAACCTGGTTGCCATAGACACAAATCAGCTGATGTGGTTCTTTTTCCTCTGCCCTAACCTTTGGGCTATGCCAGTACAGGTAAGGAGATTGAACGTGCTTTTGTTATTAATGTGCRTCAGTCTGTAGCGATTGATTGCTTATGAATTTTATTAAAGTAGAAATATTAAAGAAGTTAAAGAATAACTTGAAATAAGATTCAAGCTGTTAATATCTAGAAACATTGTATGTAATATATTTCACATCTGTGACAGGACTTCAGGTATTTAGGATTGTATTAGGATCTTGACTGCTGCCAAAAATGCTTTGCATTTGTAACAAGAATTTATAGGGTGCAGTAGGTTATGTTATTCCAGCGCATTCATTTATTACATCAGGGGACTTAACTGGAATGTATTGCAATCATTTGTCTTCTGAATCCTAGCAGAAGCAAGAGAAGTAGCAGTTTATTAAAAAATATGATTGCTTAGAGATGATCCTTTGGACATCTCTTAAAACTACTGCTGCCTCATGGATGAAAAACTCCAGCATACGAAATTCCACAGATTCATTTGTTACGTGAAATGGTTTTGCTACTTTATCCTCTCTGGTGTCTTTGGTCTCCTGTCTCTAAATACCACTCTCATCCCTTCAATCTCCTTTCCCACATGCATGACATGGAGCAGATCACCGTTCTGAGTCACGCTCAATCGCCTGGTGACTCCTGCTTCCCATGTCCTCTAGCCTTGTAGCACGTGTAATGCCCAATGAAATACAACTGTGTCTTATCAAGTCTTTAAGATGAGGAAAGCAGAGTCCCATCTCAGAGGGTACTTTCACGCTTGATTTAAATTAATCTTAAGCCTGTTCCCTTACTGAAACAGGAGTTCGTATGCAATGTCCAACATGGAAACACGGTATTTTTACCTCCTTCATTGTTCCAGCTCTGTAGATTGTGCTTTGTGTCACATGAGCTTGCGGAGCTACTGAAAAAACAATCTGATCAAAACTAGTCTTTTTTCAGTGAGGCAGTGTTCCTCTGAGTCTGTGAAGTAGTGAATCTCACTGGACGGCCATGTGATTAAGTTTACGCTAGTAAGAGGGTAGAGCAGACACAGAGTAGTAGAAGGTCAGAGCAATCTCAGTACAACCTTTGATCATTTTTCAAAGTTCATGCTTACTGTAACAGTGGAAAAGTGCAAATTAARTAGTTTGGAAGAGCTGGTACTTAAACAAAACCATAGAAACCTCCTGCATTTCCATTTAGGAATTTCCTGAGAAAACTGAGAGTAAAGCACATAGTTTCATCTGATATTAATACAGTGCCCTGCAATTCTTTCTGCTTTCTTCCAGCTACTTAGTGTATTTTTGTTGAGAGTGCTTCAATGCTAAAAGTAAATACAAACAAAAGAGGCAGCAGAGTTTAAGTTCACTCAGTATTTTCTAAAAGTGTCATTTAGTTTCAAAAACGTGATGAAAACTCCATTGTGTTCATGTCACAAAGGTGGTCTGGTTTCAGCACTACACAGAGGCTGATTCAGCTGGTGTGGAAGTCAGAAAGTTGCAAGTAATCTACCCAGCAGCTTTGCATTTTGGGTTGCCTGCTCTTGCCCAAAAATGAAATCATTTTCATGTGACTGTATATGGACTGCAACTGGTAGATCATATTTCCAGTCAGTTTCTAACACAGCTTTAGGAATGTTGCTTAGGAGTTCCTGTGTCTGTCAACATCTGATTCTAGTGATTTTCTTCTGTAAGATTTTGAGCATATAGGAATACTACATTGAAAAGTTGGGGATGGGGAAGAAAAGCCGGCCATTCAGGTGATTATATAAATTATATGAATGTGCTTCAAAGAGTAAGGCGCTAGACTGCTGGCCATCAGGAGATTTGGATTCTTTTCTGACAATAAAGATACATATTAGAATTGAGTGGATTTTATAGTTGTTCCTGTCAAAACAAGAGGTTTTGGTCAAGCTGCTACAGATCAGATGAGCAATTCCTCCTTTGTGATAGTCTTAACATCATCTGATTGCATGGTAAGCCAGATTAACTTTCTAACCTGGAAAAAAAACCCTGGTTTCATTATTTTCCCTGGATTTGATTTTTTTCCTTGCTGGGGAAAATACTGGGGAAAATGCAGGTCCTTCTTCACTGTCACTGATAGTGAGTTTTTGAATGCGTTTTCTGTCCTCTTGTGTAGTCTCATTCTTTGGGGAGTATTTGTTCTCTGGAAAACCAATTAGTGTCCTCTTGAAATACTCTGGGAGTCTTCACACTTTTGCTAGATGTGTTTGAAACCTAATATGTTACCATATGTCTTCTAGTACCTCTGTGTTAGCAAGGGGTAGATTGCTTCTGAGACTGCAATAGGACCGGGAGGAAGAAGAAATCTGTCTGAATCTCTGGTAAAACTCTCACTAACTCCATTGAGAGTTAGAATCATAGAATCATTAAGGTTGGAAAAGACCTCTAAGATCATCGAGTCCAACCGTCAACCCAACACCACCATGCCCACTAAACCATGTCCCTAAGCACCTCACCTACACGTCTTTCAAATACCTCCAGGGATGGTGACTCAACCACTTCCCTGGGCAGCCTGTTCCAATGCTTGACCACTCTTTCAGTAAAGAAATTTTTCCTAATGTCCAGTCTAAACCTCCCTTGGTGCAACTTGAGGCCATTTCCTCTCGTTCTATCGCTAGTTGCTTGGGAGAAGAGACCRACACTCACCTCTCTGCAACCTCCTTTCAGGTAGTTGTAGAGCACAATAAGGTCTCCCCTGAGCCTCCTCTTCTCCAGACTAAACAGTCCCAGTTCCCTCAGCCGCTCCTCATAAGACTTGTTCTCCAGACCCTTCACCAGCTTCGTTGCCCTCCTCTGGACACGCTCC
>JAYKAV010001289.1:693098-953378 GCA_035582835.1 Phoebastria nigripes | reverse complement strand
GCCGTCCCCGTCTTCCAGCTCAGGGGGCTGAATACCCTGATGATAACTGGTCTGAGTTGTGTAAAACCTCAAATCAGTGAGCACATTAAGGTGTAGCAGCTTACTAACTGATAGCTTCTTTTAACAGTGCTTTCATGCCTAGGGTTTACATTTACTCTACATGTGAGCTGTATATAACTATACCTGTTAAAATGTTAAGATTTAAAATGATTGTAGTCGTATTTATACAGGTCATAGTGTGGCTGCATTCATACAGTATAAATGCATTTATCTCTTTCTTGTGCAAGAGTAACTGCATTGGGGTATAGACTAGTCTTCCTGATATACTCTGGAGAGGCTTATATGCCAGTTAAAAACATTTTACTTTCTAGAATTAAAAAAGGGTGATGAATATAGCAATTATCACCAGGAGTTTTTCACAAAGAAACTTTACTTATTTTTTGGCATCAGGAGGTTTCCCTGAGATTATGGGGTGAAAAAAGTGGGAACCAGATTATTTTAAAGTGGGGGGAAAAAAAAACAATGATCAAGGAATATGTGCTAGTATCGATTTCTAATTGCAAAAGAGAAGACAACTATAATGAAAAGAAACTGATATGAGATATCGTATGAAATATGGTTACAGGTTGGCAGTTTGGTAGTAATAATTTGGATATCAGGGTATTTTTTATCCATTTACTAGAAGTACCCTGCAGTAAGAAGTCAGTGATTGTATACTGCTAAAATGATATTGCTGAAAGAGCTGTGAGGCATTAAGAAGAGTCCACCCCTTTAATGATAACGTTTAGGGTCCAATTATCCCCTAGGCTTAGTCTCCATTATAAATCTGTTAGTAAAACAGGCTATGTAAGAGGTACCAATTTCATGTGCACTTTTTGTAAGACCGCTCTGGCAGCTCAGTGTAGAGAGAGCTTTAGTGCAACTAAGAATTAAGCCAATTTCATTGCATATTCTGTAATATTTTGCTCTAATGTGCCAGAAGTCACGGACTCATAAAGATTTCCTGACAGTCTTCTGAAAGTATGATTATATTTGCATTAAAATTCACCCTGCGATGCTCCTTAGCAGATCAGGGCTATCAGCGTCAAAGCATGCTCCTGTTTTGTGGATGGTGCATGCGTTGCAAGGCACAAATCAATGAGTCATGGTGGTCACAAAGGTTTCTCCAAAACATGTTTCCGCAACATTCATTCAATACCATGTTTTATGAGGCAGTGAAAGCAATTACTGGATGCTCAAGAGATGGCTAATAAAAAGTTGAACAAGCTGCATTGTTATTTAAAACAGGTTTTTAATTGTTTTGTAGCTCTTAACCTAACAATCAGCATTTCAGCATCTGCTGTGGATTTTGTAATTATCTTTGACTAGAAGATCTAGGCATTCATAACAAGTTAGGTTTTCTATACAGTCCAGATAATTTGAGCCCCATCTTTGCTCTGACTGGAGTCAATAGGAGCTTTATCATTGCCTTAAGTTACTGTTTGAAGGCCTTTGAAATCAATGAAAAGAGGCCTGGGGATGCCCATCAATTGACAGATGCCCTCAGTAGGTTTGGCTCAAACCTGGGAGCAAAATGAGGCCCTATAAAGGCTTCCTCCCCACCTCTGTTTTATAAACACCCTTGTTTGATTTCATTGTGATTATTAAAAAATCCTGTATTCTCATATCTCTGGTTCATTGGCAGGGATAGCTTACAGTTGTAATGAAAGGACATTTGTCTCTTTCAAAACTGGCCGCAAAGTAGTTTCTGGCTGAAAGTATTTGCTATCTTCAATAAATAATCAGGACAAAATAACCAGAGTATTGGTGAGTTTCTTGCTCGTGATATATATCGCTGGCAGGTAAGAGCTTTGGGATTTTGATGAAAGGGAAGCAAAGTGTTTCATTACACAGTTTTTTAAAAATATGATCATTATCTTCTCAAAAATATTAATGAGAGCCTTCCCATCTACCAGATACTGCCCTCCAGCAGTTCAGATATTACCTACGTACCGTTTATTCTTGACTGTGTATGTGTGGTATGATAAATATAGAATTACTTGCAATAATGCTTACAGATTTTCTTACACTTTTCAGGTACAAGCATTCACATACTTACATGGAGATTATTTACATTATTTTTTTTTGTCCCATACATTATGAATATATTAAAAAAGTTTGCCCTATTATAACAATATAAAGAAGATGAAAATGGGATCATTTTTAATCTATTGTGAAAACATAGAATTTTTATTGCAAAGACTGACCCTTTCAATAGCCAGGATGGGGGGGCAGGGAAAGCAGCTGTGAGCTAGCGACTCCCTCGGGATCCAGTAGCTAGAATAGCTTTCCCCTTGTCTGTGTGAGAAGYTGAGGCTCTGTTTCTAGAACCAGCTGGTCCCATAATGTCTTTGACAATCAACCAGTAGCGGGGGAAAGCAGGGGGTCAGCGTTCCGCACTGACTCTGTATTTTTTAGCATCTCTTAACTGTGCACTGTTCAATGCTTTCCTGTATTTTGAGTGCCTAGATTGTCTGCCCATGAAGACGCAGCTGGGAATGAATATATTGATCTGTAAAGACTAAGACTGTTTCATGTTTTGGAGGGGAGCTCTGCCAGGCCTATCTGACAGAGGCCTTGCATGTTTTCTTTGGCTTCATATGCTCATGGATTTCCTGACTTCAGATGGAAGCAGATTACTCACTTGCTCATCACTGAAAGATTTTTAATTTACAGTTTAACCTTTGCTCTTAGTAGATTTGTGGTGTCTATACAATAGGACTTTACTTTCATGTTACTGCATGTTTCCTAGTAAATACTGTGACTCATTTTAAGAGTCACGTTTTAGTTTAGTTCATCTGCAGATGCATCAAAGGATTGTTAAGAAAAGAGAAGAAAAAAAAAAAAATCTGTATTTTCTCTCTGTGTGCCTTAAATTCATGAAAATGTCAAGATGGAAATGTGGAAACTAAGGATTCTGTTTTTCTTCATGGAAACACCCAATTCCCATAAATATGTGTGGGAAAGGATGGGCATATGACTACTGAGCTTGATGGAAGAAGTGATGGAAATGATGGAAAGATAGTCTTTCTGTGAGGGTTATGAGAGTATGCAAATATAGCAAGAGTAGTAATGCTTTAAGGAAATATCTAATTTTTTGTTTTTTTTTTTAATTAAGGGAAATGATGTATGAAATTAACTTTCTATCACTAGGTCTTCTGATTAATTTATCAGCTTATACTGATAAATATAGAGAGTGTTAGTGCTCCAGATTGTTCAGGAGTCGGTCATTAGAATAGTGGTAATTAACATTGCTAGCTTGTATATCTTGTTTGTGTTTATTGAGCTGCTTACAGGATCCTTTTCCATCCCGACTGTGGCTCTCTAGATTCTTATTTATCCAAAGACAAACCTTTTTTCTTAAGCTGTTTCTCTAACATTTTTTAACAGTCATTGCCAGTCTGATACTGTGCATCCTTAAAACAGTTCCTTGCAAGTTTATGTTAGAGTTTATTTGCAGTGGAGGTTCTTAGTGGTATGATTTTGATATTCCTTTTTTTTATGTACTGGTCAGCAATAATGTCATGTTAACATTTACAAGATCAGTTGTATTTTTAATAATATTTAAAATTAGTTTCTATAATAAGCAAAGAAGCATTCCTCCTTTGTGGAAGTCCCATGTGTTGTAGACTAGTGAGTTCTGATCAAACTGGGAGATGTAATTTCTCCCCCGGTGTAAAAATGCTTAAATGTCAAAGAAGAAAAAAAAAAAATTGTAAGTCAAAGAAAATGCATGCTATGTCATCTGGCCAATGGGGAAAAAATATTTAATAGTGACTGTAAAGGGAATACCTCAATGTGTTACTTGGAAGTATTTAAAAATTACTTTTAAATTTTATTTAAAGATTTTTTTAATAAATTTATTTTTAAATAAAGTTATTTTAAATAGCTGTGAGAGTTACACTATAGAAGATACGCAAATCTGTACAACCTTCTTCTACTGTTCATAATGGGGAGTCCATGAAATGGAAATACACTGTCGCAAATGAGTGGTTTAGAGGCCGCTTAAAGAATCACTGTCAAAGGTATTAGCAGAAAGTGATTTTAACAGAGATCTATAAAGGTGCGACTTAACAGAGTTCGATGGCAAGGTCCACTCTATTGCTTACTACACGGATGAAATATATAAAGGAAAATCATGTTATGTCTAAGGGTTTATATCTTAGGGATTATATGTGTTTAGCAGCAGTCTAGGGTTCATTCACAGTTTTAACAGCACCTAATCATCAACTAATCATTAACAAAGTTTAGCAGCACTTAATCATTAACTAATTATTAACAAACTTTAGCAGCACTTAATCATTAACTAATTTAATATTTATGAAGTCAGTGTTAGTAGAGTTTACTACAATCATGACTTAATCACAGATTATGCTTACTATTAGTCCACACATACACACAGACAGAAATATATATATATAAAAAAATGTACAAAAGGTATACCTGTTAAAAATTCCCCTCGAGTTCCGTGAAGGAATATTCATATAAAATGTCTCGGCATTTCTCTCGACGGGCGAGGGTTGAACTTCGAGGAGTGAAGGGGGTTCAGCCCAGGTCCCATCATCAGCTTTCRGCAATGGTCCTCCAAATATCRCAGACTTAAAAGGTCGTGAGCTCTGAGAGGCATCCCACTCAGAGGGAGATGCTGGGCACAGCCCGCTGCAGTCCAGGAGAGCTCAAAGGGTCTCACTTAGGACCACCGTTTATAGGTTCGCAAGATAGTTGGCTTTAGTCATCTGTAAAGTTCCATCCTGGCTGCAGTCCCAGGTGGTAATTACTAAAAATTCTCAAGGTTTCAGTGTTGTTCTACTTGAGCTACAACTCAGATAAGATGACACCTGGGCCAGGCAGTAGGAATACGTTCCCAGCCTCAGCTATGCGGAGTTTCTGATAGGGTCAAGGAGCACTCAACCGCTAGACTCAGTACACCAAGGCTGAGGTCTCATGGAAATTTCTGAGATCAACAAGCAGCCTAGGAGAGTGGGGGAAAATGCACCACCACATACACAGAATCTGCAAGCTGGGGAGGAACGCTAGGTGGGTGTATTTGGTCTTCTGGCAGAATATCCTGACTGATCAAACCCCATTGTGCCAGCGATGCAGAACGTACAACGTTTGGGGGTAGGGTTAGCTGCAGTGGCTGTTGTTTTTGAACATGCTGTCCAGTTACCCTGTGATTGGTCTTTGTGGTGCATACCCGAAGTGAGGTTATCCCAGGCCTTCCCCTCACTTTCTTCTCTTCCAACAGATAATTGTAGGAGTTCTTCTGCTCTACTACCTTCTTGGAATCAGTGCCTTAATTGGAGCAGCAGTAATCATAGTCCTTGCACCTGTTCAGTACTTTGTAGCAACAAAACTCTCACAGGCCCAGAGAAGCACATTGGTAAGTGTCTTCAAACTCGTACATGATATAAATATCACCTCTGGTAATTATGCATTGGTCTGTGTTTGGAATTACAAAGGTAACYATGGACATGGACCAAGAACTGATTCTCAAATGTTGGTAATGTTCAAGAATGTGAAAACGTGATAAGCGTAAGCAATAAAGATGCAGTTTTGGGGGTTTATATTTTTCAACAAGTGTGTGTTTCCCTAAGAGCAAAAAAWCTTAAGGTCTTTCTAACTTGCAAATGTAAATGGTCAGTAATCATTGACTGAAATGGCTTTCTGCAGTCAGATGGTGCCCAAGTAAATGAATTGTGCAGGGCAAGCTGTCCAAGGGGAAAGGAAGTAGGAACGCTGCATCCGAACTCAGACCCCAGATACATCATAGCTGTGGAAATCTATCAAAGTGATTTATTTAAATAAGCTATGGACAGTCCTAACTCCTATAGCATGCTCCTCAACTGCAGAGCTTAGATCTCTGCTCAGTCACAAGCTGTTCCTTGGTCCCTCACTTGGCTTGTCTATAATTTGAATCGCCTGCATCACTGCTGAGAAAGTTACTTTGGTTAATTGGAATTACCATGCCCAGCTGCTCTGAACCTTATCCCCCCCAAATCCCTATCCTCACTTTCAGTGACTGTTGCACTGCCAAGGAAGCCATATGAACCTGTAATGGAGCCAGACAGCTTGCTGAAATCTCTTCTACCACAAATCTTGTGTGGTAATGAGAGTTATTTGTGCACCTTCCTATGTGAAAAGTACTGCCTTCACATCAACAGTATACACCCTTCTAGCAATGTAGACTGCATTCATCCCTGTAGCATCTAAGCAGGCAGTCAGCATCACCTAGAAATTCCTGCAGATGGGAGCAGCACGTTTTGTGCTAGAAACGTCTCCACTGTGCAACGTAGTGCGGTACAAAGATCCTTGAGCTAGCCTGAAAACTGGAAGCAGCATAACTTCCAGTTGTGCTTTACTGGGAGTATAACTTTACCAGTGYATTATTGTGTCTGAGCCAGCTGGCCCTGCTCAGAGTCAAGGTTCCCTACAGGATCACAGCTTCTCACTAATGTGGCCTTGCTGCTTTGAAGCCTGGCACCGTTGTTTCCATATCAAGTTGATTGGGCAGAGCGGTGTGCCCAGTGGTAGCTTGTCTGCGTGTTCTGAGCTCCTTTGTATGTTGTCAGTGTGCCTGTTGAAAATCCAGCCAGTGTGTTGGGCGGTAGAAGTCATGAGAGGCTGCCTGCAAATGATCAGAAAGCTGACAGAGGAGTAAAATTTTCAGTACAAGCTATACAATTTAGGAGTGCAAACCAACGGCCTTTTAACTTGAGCTCTAGGGAAGCTCACCTTTGTGAAAAACAACAAAACATCTGAATGGACAGAACTAATAAACTAACTGATTACAAGGGGCTGCATAAAATTTTTGTGAGGTCCTTATATTTAGGGGACAGGTGTTTTAATTATACTCTTTAAGTAAATGTGTATGTAAATGTTGCAGGAGTACTCCAATGAGAGACTGAAGAAGACAAATGAGATGCTTCGAGGCATTAAGCTCCTTAAACTCTATGCTTGGGAACACATCTTTCACAGCAGTGTAGAGGAAACCAGACAAAAAGAAATGACTAGCCTCAAGTCTTTTGCCCTTTATACCTCCATATCCAGTAAGTCTCTTCCTTCATTCTAATCTACTGTTCAGCTGAAGTGCTACTGCATTATTAGCTCCTAATGAGTTTACCGTTTCTCTGTTGAGATTGTTTCAGTTGCTTTAGGCTCTGATCTGTACTCCTCACTTTCCATTTAGTCAGACTTTCCATTTAATTCAGTAGAATTTTGCCTGTATGGGAAATATGCCTAAAAGAGAAAGTCAAGACTAATGCTTCATAGCATTAACTTTTCTGGAGAAAAGCTTTTAAGGGACAAGTGTTTCACAGGCTACCTTTGGCCAGCAATATTCTTCTCTATAACATAGCACTCAGGAAGAAGCCTTTGTTGATGTTTCTTTTTTTTTTTTTCCTCCTGCATTTTGCACAATACAGTGTATCATAATATGTGACAGGAATTGTCTTTGCATTGAAGCTCCAACAGATGGTACTTACACTTTCTTACTCAAAATTTGGATTTCTTATAAAAATAGGTGATTCTTAAGACCATTTCTATATCCTGGAAAGGAAAAATATGAGAATCCTGGCAATTTCATCATTCCATMTCCAGATTCTTTTGTCTCACATTATATTTCAAGCTGCTTTAAGGTATTTGTCATCCTTTTAAAAAGACCTAGGGCCAATTGAACTCTGTGTTTGAGGAGATCATATTCAACACCTATATAACTGCTACTGTAATACTTTAGAAATAATTAGTGAAGTCATACTGAAGAACACTGTTCATATAATTTGTAAGATGTTAATGAAATGGAAACTTTTAGTGAGAAATATTCAAATGCCATAAATGACCTGTACAAGTACTTTCTGGACTAGTAAGGAAGACTACTCCTTAGGAAAAGAACTTCCAGTCTGGTTAGTAGTATTTGATTTGATTTGCCTGAGAGATGTGCAGCTGACTTTCTTCCCTGCCAAATGATCGCATAGGTAATGCACTCTGAGGGAAAGATCCTGATCCCACTGAATTTAATTGACATTAAGTTGAGGTTTTCCTTGACTTCCGAGACCAGAATTTCTCTCTGGGGACCCTGAGCTCTCTGTGCTTTGAGAGTAGTTTCCATGTTGACATAAAACAGAATTTAGCTGGAGTAGATTGTGTGACCGGAAACTCCATCCTACACCCAGATCAACACAGATGGGCTCCCTCTGTTTTCGCTGCTTCATGGGGCATTAAAATCTATTTATAGTCAGAGCCACAGGTTCAGCTGTAGGACTGAAGGAGCTGTGGAGGCTTATTTGATTTTAAATCCTCACAGTGTCATTTGTAACAGCTAGGAAAAGGTGTATTCATCCCAAGAGTACTGACTATTCTGTAAAGAAATAGTGACATAAATAAGAACACATATTATTAAAAACAATTTAAATATTTACTGATGCTTCTTGAAACATTCAATGTTTGCATTTGCATTCTTGTTTTGTATCCTGTGTGATATTTATGTGTATGTAAGACACAGTAGATCAGTTTCTCAGCTGGGGTAAACCAGTGCAGCTTTTTTATGWTGTTGTTGCATATCATTTTGGTTTATAAAGGGTTCCTATAGTTTCAGCCTAGGAGTTCCTTACACCCTCTGTCTTCAGCAGAAATTATCTGATCTATACAAACTTGCACTTTAGCAGACTAAAAAGGGAACATAAATATAGAAGAACTTGCCTTTTTTCTTACCATAAGTATAATTAGAATGACAGGTATAATCAGCACAAAGCATGTTTGCTAATATTATAGTGAACATATAATTTCATTTTTTTAAGAAAAAAAAAAAAAAAAAAAGAATTAAAAAGGCAGGAGATGACCAAGATTTTATGTATAATTGATCAAGAGGAAGGCAGACACTTCCTAGAACAATAAGAAAGCAGAAATGAGATTTTTATATATACTTTTTTTTAACATGCAGTTTTGAATAGGCTCTGGAATTCTTTTCTAAATATACTTAGCTATTAACATGAATGAAAGAATGTGGTTGGAGCTACTTCTATTCACGAGGAATAGATTTACATTGGATTACAGAAAATATACCTACAAGCTTCAGGGCGGTGTTGGCTAGACCACAAGAAAATTCCATTTCAAGACCACATGGAAATTGGATCTCATCTGCTTCACCCCTGTGTCTGGATCCAGTTTGTATGTATATGGAATTGTTCATGTGTACTAAAAGAGCTATTACAGAAGTTAGCTCTTCCTATAATTTTAATGAAATGTACCCACCAGAATCAAAGCTGGGTTGCAAAGTTGGTAGTGACAGCTTTTGAGTTTTGGCAGTTAAATCTTTAACTGTAGCAAAGAAGATTCCTATGTAATATTTTTCATATTGATTAGTAAGATTATCCTATGCTGAGTTTTACAGGATTTAGTATACACTATATATTGAGGAAAGACAGAGAAAGAAAGGAGTGGTTTTCCTATTTCTATGAATCTTTGCCTAATCTGTCAGAAGCAAAGTAACTCCAGGCTTTCTCACAGGAAAATAACAGTAGTTGCTATCCTAAAATATTCAGAAATGACTGAAAACGTTTTTCCCAGTTTTCAGTCTGTCTTCTTCCAGTAACAAAGTACTTTTGACCGAATCTAATTAAAACAAAAGTCTTAGCTGCAAAATAAATTTATTTTAGAAAACATTTTATTATTCTGGACACTTGCATAATTGAAAAAAATAAAAATAACCCCCCAAATTCCAGTGGCTCATAAGCCCTTATTTGTTTGCTTGAAAGATGTTTGAAGTGAAGTCCTTGGATGTACTTGTGATCTCACATAATAGCAAAATTCAGATCAACTTCTTGGGAGCCAAGTGACCCTAGCTGTCTTAACTGCAGTGGGCTTTGCCAACCCTGCAGTATATTTAATCCATCTAGCTTCATATTTGACAGGTACGATCTCATACTGTAGACAGCAGAAGAGCAGAATCATCTCTAAGAAGCTTATCAGCTTTGCTAGGTTCCCTCATCAGATTTATTCATAAAAGGAAACTCATGTACTGCAGCAGTCTCAAAGGCAAATTGCAAATGCAAGATTTAGTAGAATTAAGAAGTCCATATTTGCAGGCAGCAGGTTTCCCTTTTTCAAAATTTCTATGCTGTAACTACCTCAAGTTTATACAAAGTGTGAAAACTGGGCAGGAAGTAGAATCATTAGGAGAAATGAGAGTCTGAACTGAAGCTGCTTTGTATTCCAACACAGAAAAGAACATTTTCCTCAGAAATTTTTTTTTTTTTTTTTCTCTCCTTAGGGTGAGGAGTAAACTATGAATTTCTAGGCTTTGATACATATTAGCCTTTCAAGGGCTAAGCTTTTATTTTGGAATTATATACACAAACATACCTATATTTTCAAATACTCCCCTCTGTCAAGGAATTAGAGCTACATGAAATAACACATTTTATTTAAGCTTGACTACAGAGTTTACAAGTAYGTTACAGGATTCATCACAGATCTTCTAAATGTAGGAACAAGGAACATCTGATAGCATGTTAAGTTCTTCAGGGGGTTTATGCCCAGAAAAGGATGGCCAAACAGTCAACCAGAAGTATTTGTGGGTCAAATGATGACACTCCACTTCAGATGAAGTAACTGGGGAGTGCTTTTACTGTCTGAACATTGGCTGTACCTGGTAGGAAGGAAGGACAGGCATAGTTTAAACAAAAAAGAAGTGGCTAGCCTCTTTCTTTTCTGTTATACGTGTACTGATCTTTTAATTCTATTTTAGCTATAGATTCTATATTCTTTCTCTGTATTGTTTACTTCATGAAATAAAGTTGAGCGAAGGTCAAAATGAAAAGGTGATGATTAAATAATATCCTCAGGTTGCAATAGAGGTGACAGAGGTGTGGGGTTAAGATCGTAGCTCTGGTTCTGACTCAAGCTCCCAGATGGATAACTGGTTATTCTTGCATTCTTAACCCATATTCCTGCCCAATCTAAGAGAGATCCCTATACAGAAAAGGTATTGCTTGCTTCTCCCCATCTATCTGTTTAATAAACTCTGAATGCTGTAGCGTATGAGTTGCTGTAGTGTATGAGTTGCTATAGTGAGGAAATCCAGGGCACCAAGACAGATGCAGTTCGAGGTCAGGGAGGGAACTGGTTCATTGCTTGCATTTTAATAACTCCAGGCCCAGCTGAAATCAAAGCTCTACCACATTTAGGTACAGTTAGAACCTGTATCAAGCTCCCGAGGACATTCGCAAAGTAGCCACGCCTGACAAAGAAGGAGTAATTGTGAGTAAATCCTCCATAAGAATACACTAAGTCAGCGATACGGTGCAGGGTTGCCAATCTTGCCTTGCCCTTTGAACTGCATCCCAAAACGTGAGGAGGCCACAAAGCCCTCTACCTCAGAAAGGGTGCTGCGGAAGTAGGTCACAACTTGACGTACGTGCCAGTGGCACTCCCAGGAGGTCGTGCTGCTGGGCTGCGGGCTGGGGCAGAGCTAGGTGTGCAGCCAGCCTGCGGGGCAGTCCCAGCGCTATGACCTGTGCAGCCTCTGCTGGGTCTCCTTTCCTCTCACTGTCAGGTATTCAAGTCGCCCGCCAGACCCTGTACCAGCTCAGCCTTTCTGCCTGTCACGAGACGGAGACCTGCAGTGTCCCTCGCCTGAACTGCGTGGGAGCCGATCGCAGCTCAAAACCAGTAGATTAGTCATCTTTTTCTAGGATGCGCTGCTGGCTTCTGTCTGTTCTGATGACGTGAAGAGAAGTAAACTGTAGGCATTTCAAAACAATGTACTGATGTGCGTAGCTAGTTGCGCGTTTTTCCTATCTTAAGCATAGAAAATACCACTGTAAACCAGTGCTAGTAGTATTTTAACATTTAGCATGTCTGAATGGAAATTGTTTCTAAATGTTCCTACGTGTTTTCCTTCACAGTCTTTATGAATGCAGCAATACCAATTGCAGCTGTACTTATAGTAAGTATGGACTTTTCTAAGTAGTGTTAATTACAACTGCATTTTCAAGTATAAGTGATGTGGAAATGAGGGAGGAGGAGGACAGGATGCAAACCTGCTACACATTTGCAGTTCCTCTGGGAGAGAATGGAAAATGCCCACTTGTCGTCTGTGACCAGAAGCAGCCTGGAGTATGCAGCACTCCCCCAAACTGTTAAGAGAGTACAAATTAAGATTCTGTAAACGAAATGCTTATGAAATGTGAAGTCTTTGTGCGTTTCCTTCTTTATGACAAAACACTGATGATGATGTCTGTCTCTTTGTAGACATTTGTGGTCCATGCTCATCTGACAAGAAAGGCTGACTTCTCCCCATCCGTGGCATTTGCCTCCATCTCCCTGTTTCATATTCTTGTGTCTCCGTTGTTCCTGCTCTCCAGTGTGGTTAGATCCACTGTCAAAGCATTAGTAAGGTGAGAATGGTAAAATTAATATCTTTGCTACCACCTCTCCAACTTCTGAGAATGTGTCTATTGCTCATTTTCCAATTGTCGGTTTGGAAATAGTGTAGTGATTATTTATCTGTTGTTGTTATAAATTGGTTCCTAACTTTTTACCTTGCATGGTTCCCTTGGTCGTAGCATGTGGGCCAAGTTCTTTGCTGATACAATTGCCACAACCAATGTTTTGTGGTCCACAGCTAGTATTTCATTGTGTAGAATGGGTTGAGCTATATTGGTACTGCATGCAACATATATGTGGTAACAAGAAAGGAAGTGAAAACTTACCGAAGATTTAGTTTTGTAAATCACCCAAATGTTTCCTTCCATCAAGCATGTAGAAGGGAAAAAGGTAATCACAGAAGCACGTGTTTCAGCGTGTATCTCCTGGGCTGTGCTCAGCCTCCACCCCTCTGCCTGAGAGGTTGCCTGTTGGTGGAGAGTTAGACTTAAACAAATAAACAGACAAACAAACAAACCCCATAAAAATCCCTGTTAAGTATGAGAGTAAGTTAATGACTAAATGTCTACTCCAGACTTGATGAATTTTTGCTTTCTTACGAACGCGTTAGTCTGAGTGTTCAAAAACTGAAATAACAACCAGTAGAACTGCTGTTTCACTGGGATTTTTACTTTGAGTATCAACAGATTTGTGTAAAAATCTCTTAACGCTTTTCATATGCGGTGTAACTCCACCTGACTGATAGGGGAGGAAGAGAGAGTTTGGGCTTCTTACTTTATTCTTTGTGACCTCCAATATAGCTATCTTAAGAGCTTGTCTAAACTATGGGACAGGTACTGGACACCAGCCCTTGCTTAATTGCCTTTGTGTCGCTTTGGAGATGGAAAGGAGACTACAGCAGGAGGCTGAGATTGCCCTCGCTGTTTCAAAATTCCCTAACAGAGCAAAGTCACAGCTGCGTCCTCTCTCCTAACAAGTGTGAAATCTGAGAGCGTCAGCAGCTGGCATGAAATGTTTTGCAGCCACTGTGGTAGTCCCTAGAGTCATGGCAAATTGTCATGCTAAGATTGCAGCCAGTAAAGTGTCTGGGGGCCCACAGTGGCACTGGTAATGGGCATTTATTTTGGCTTGTCTAAGGATTTCTTTGTAAATGAATTGTGTGCCTGTTAATGCTGCAGGAACAATTCTAAAGCAATTAGTATCAACCAAGTATTAATTGTTGCTAGCCGGGAGTTCTTCATGAGTTATTCTGTAGTTATCTTCTTGTTAGCAGGCTATTGCCCTGCCATTTGTAGTGCAGACAGGAATCCCCTGGTTCAAGCTCTGTAACAAAGTTGACGTGATCCTTGTCTTCCTGGCTGTCTGTGTCACAGTAACCCCGGTAGTGTTCCAGAGTGCACTGCTCCGTAGTGCTGCTGGTGCTACTCTAGATGGGTCTTGTGAGTACCCCATCCTTCAGCGCAATATTCTGGAAGCACGTGTCAGATATTTTCAACCCATGCAAACACATGCTTGCTTAAATAGTTTGGTAAATGTGAAAAAGCAGACAGTTATTAGAAAGCTGTGTTTGTGCCAATTGAGCACAACTAATGTTTACTTGCTATAACTGTGTCCTGCTGTTACACCTTCCTGCTAATAAGTAGCTGATCAGTAAGATCAGGTAAAGGTAACCTAACTTGATAAAGTTGTACTTCAGCTTTCTTTAGGCTGAGATATTCTAACTGGTTTTAGCAAGTGTAAGACAGCTTCTCCTGTAGTGATAGGAAGGAACTAAGTGAAGCAGAAGATGATCCAGCAGTGAAACCAGCACATAAATGATACTGAGGGTGTTACTGGCTTTGCATCTCAGGCACTTCACAAGCCCTGCTCTGTTAATATTGACTACTATCTCTGATGCCAGATGCTGTTAAGGACAATAATCTCCACAAATAAACTTGTCAGTATCTTTAATTGTTACACACGTGCCCAGTTGCAAAGCATCCTCCTGGATTGTCATTGACGCTATCAGAACAACTGTGTGATTGATTCCAATGGTAAAATAGATTTAAAGCTTCTGTTCCACATAGGGCCCCTGCAAACTTTCCAAGTTATGGGGCTAAGGTGTTTGCTTCTGAGAGGGGGAACTGTTGAAAGTCTTTAGGAAGGTGAGAAATTCTGTTATCTCTTTGAAAAGTTTTTTTAATATGTATAGTTTGTGCCATTTAAAATTAAAACTGAGCAGCCAATTGATGTATTTCTTAAATGTGAGGTCTTCAAGGACAAAGGTGCAGTGTACAATTTTCCATCAGCAAAGGTCAAGTAGCAAGAGTGGCATTATGTATCTTACTGGGTTTGATATGAAACTGCTTTTTCAGTCAGCTGTGCAAATAACCATGTTTTAATCAATACGTCTGTTCTGTGGCTTAAAAATAAGCTCCCCCGTGGAGATATTGGAATGCTAGTGAAATTGCGATGTCAGCGAGAGCTCTGCAGAGAACATACTTCTTTTATTCTTTAAGGGTGTAGAACGGTGTGGCGTCCTGAAATATGAGTTGCTGCCTCTAACAAAAGATTTTCTCACAGCTATACTGTGTTTCCTCAGTAATTGCCACAGGAGCAGCAATTCCAGAATTAAGCAGAGCATTGGGCAGAGGGCTTGCAGAGGGAAATCTTGGCGCTTAGAGTACAGCCGCCTTGATACACAACCAGAGAGCAGAGAGCAAAAATCAAACTATTGAATGGCTTAATAGAGACACGGTCTTGTTTGGGTATGCATGGTCCAACAATATGTTTGCTGTCTTCTCTTCCTTCCCCTCTAAAGCCTGGAGCAGATACACAGGGGACTTCTCTATCTGCTCTTTATACCTTCAGAGCAATTATTCAAATGTCAGTGTAATTTTCCTATAGAGAACATAGGTGCAGCTGCATACCAACTCCATATAGGCAGCATCTAAACCATCATTTGGTCCATTTAAAGACATTAAAAATGTTCTTTCAAACATCTGGTTCACGGAACAAAAAAGTTAAGATCGTTCCGAGCCCTGTTTTCCAGAGCTTTGTGCAAATAGATATAAATATCTCTAGTGGTGGGCCTTCTGATTTCTTCCTCTGAGATAATACACCTTCCCATTAAGGAATTTTGGTTCAACATTGAGCCTGAAATAGTTATTACTCCTCTTGTCCCATCCTAAATAGTTATTCTCCCCCTTTTCAGTTGCTTAGATTTTAGTACCTGCTCTAGCTAAATTCACCCCACTGTATATCTCTTAGTCCTCAGCTACCATTAGCAAGTGGGCAGGTTGACAGAAAAACTGTAGAACCAGTTCTCTTCTAGGGAGTCCCCAGGTGGCTTCGATCTCTACTTGCAGGACAAGTGCTAACTGTACAGGGAGTCTGCCGTAGGCAGTCCTGTGCTGCCTTGGTCCAAGCACTGTTTTGGCACCAGTGGGGTATCTCATGAGGTTCTTAGAGGAAACTAAGTCTCCTTCTGAAGAAGAAATCCCTGGCAGTGGAGTGCAAAATAAATGCTGGGGTTTTTATTTTTATTTTTTAAGATTTGCATACTAACAGATAGCCACGTATCACTACACTAGAGTGGCATCGTTTGCCTGTTTCTCCCCAGTTAGCCTAAGGCTAAATATTGAAATCAATTTTTTCAGTCCTTGTCCATAAATTTATTTTTAGGAACTTAAGGCCTTCTAGCACTTTATCATTTTGGAAACTGATAGTTAACTTATTTCCAGCTAATTGAGCCCCTTTGATGTTGAGTTCATGATTCAATCCACTTCCTTTAAAAATTTCATTTGCTGTCCCTGAGAGTAGGTTAAACATACATTTTATAAAGTCAGGTACAGAGATAAAATTGATGTCGTGATCTGTTAAATGTCATAATAAAGGCACATTATCTCTTAGCTAATTAAATCTTAAGCAGCTTGTGAAGATTTTATGCCTTCTCCTTTGTTGCTGGTTGTCAGGATTCCTTTTATATGTCATCTGTTGAACACTGTTCTGTTAAGGTATATTCCTTTATCATGTTACCTCATACACTTTGTATTTCATCACAGTTGGTTGAATTTAGCTCACGGTGTACAGATTTCTTCAGTCTGCTAGTGTTCATAAGACTGTTCAGTAGAACTGACTGTGCAACACTTCAGTAACATAAATTACATTAATTCTACTTCAGCACGTGGCATCTAAATGAGCTACTGTTGTAGCTGGTCTGCACCCCACCAAATGCCGGAAAAAATCTTTTGTGTAATCTCTGTGGTGGTATCAGCAAAGACAAGACCTGAGAAGCATCTGTACAAACCATTAAAATATCATAGCTGTTAATAGACTACAGGGCAGGTTTTGTCAGCTTCCTTGCAGTAACTTCTCATTGCACATTTTCATACGCCTGTTACAAAATGAAAACAAACTATGCAGCAGACCGTGGTTGAAATACTAAAAGGGATGCTCTGTAATCAACATTGCAGTGAACAAAAGTTTTGCATTCCAGGCTGAGGTGTGATTCTGTTTTTTCCCTTTCAGTGTGCAGAAACTGAGTGAATTCCTGTCAAGTGAAGAAATTGGAGAAGAGCATGATAAATCTTCAGAGCTAAGAAATGCAGATAATCACAGCAAATACCAGGCGGTGGTGAGTAGTGCTGTTTAACTGCAGGTGAAGTGGCTGGAGTAATTTGTACCCAGAATAAATTTTTTACTTTTCCATTTCCTGCTGATTATTTCTTGCAATTGCAAAAACTCTTTGTAATACCCTGAACTGTATAGGTCATAACATGGTTGCTTGTGTTTAGGACATTTTGCTGGTACTGCCACCAATTACTGCTTATTTCTGTCTTTCTGATTTTGCACAGCCACTCAAAGTTGTTAACCGCAAGAGGCCTGCCAGGGAGGACTGGAACAATTACAGCTCTCACATGAGAAGACCCATTAACATCACAGAAGCAGATGATTTTTGTGTAAAGGTGATATGAAGGTCACTCTAATAACACTGTTACTATACCTCACTAATAGTTGCTTTTGTATTCTGATGGCAGTTTCAAATTCAAGAACCAGCATTTGATGTGAAGTGTCAGACACTTGTGCTCATGTCAGAGATTAACCTCCACCTTTCTTTTCTATGTCTTCCATTTAAGAGTTGACTACTGACCTCTATGTTGTGATTAGCTGTGTATATCCCTCTAGATTTCTCTCAGCCATTTTCTATTTGAGGTGTTTAAGTCATTAGCCCTGTTCTCATGACAAAAATTTCCAACTTAGAACATAGAACAGCCCAGGTTGGAAGGAACCTCAAAAGATCATCTGGTCCAACCTTTTATGTATGCCAGACTCTTTCTTCCATTTCCAATGCCTGTACAGAAAAATGGCATGAAGAAAATTTAAAAGAATTTGTTTTAGACATTCTAAAATAATCTTGTCATGCGTCTTCCCTTCCTCTTTTGGAATTCCTAGTAGCCTTTCAAGATGAAGTTAAAAACTAACCCCCAAAGACCTAACTTCTTTGAAGGAAAAATTAAAATTACCCATGCCATTTTGAAGACTGATGCTCTTGATTTGCTATAGAAATGGCCATAAGTAATAAAAATCTGCATGGTTGTTATAGTGATGATGCTGTTTATTTAGGAAGTCTGCTATTACATTTGCATTTCCGGCACAAGAGAATGAGTAATTCAGTTTCATGGGACTAAGTAGGACAATTGGTAGTGCTTTCAGGTTTTTTTTACAGGCTGTCATCTGACATGCTGCTTTGGTGCAGGATCCTTCTTGAATAGACTTCCAGGAAAATAAGAGGAATATTGGAGAGAGGGTTTTGGGTGGGGTGTTGGATTAAAAGACCACCTGGAGTGACAACAAAGGAGTTTGTCACAAAGGAGAGGCCAGAGCAGTAACCTCTGTAAGGACAGTATTTATAGGGTCTTGAATAGAAAGCCAGGACCAGCTATAATCTTTGGCTCCATCTGCTGACATCGTTGTCACGGGTGGAGCCCGGGTCAGGGAACTTCTGCAGTTACCAAGTACTGTCTGTCTGCAGCTCGTTGCCCATGAAGGGGCATTTTTTGAGAGAGGATCCTCTGGCTGCCTTCGGTAATCTAGAGGGAGGAACACTGCACTTTCTTTTGCTCATTTTTTTCAGGTTGTTTCCCAAGATAAGAGTATCACTTTTTTCTCCAGGGTAGGATAAAGRTGTCCCTTTCCACTCTTCTCAGATCAAAAAATGTTGTACCTTGCGTTGCTGAAAGGCTTTGAAGGCTTCAGTGGCTCTGAAAAAGTGAGAGAAGAAGGTCCTGTATAAATACAGGCCTTTTAAAATTGTCTCCTGTTTCCTGTTTTTCACAGTATCCATGGAAATCTCCTCCATTTAAAGTCCTGAACAGGCTTTGTTTCTTGTTTTTAGTCTTTTTCAGTGAAAAGATTTCTGTATTTAGCAAAGCCTAGGTTATCTGAGAATCATATCAGAAATACAAAGGAAAATACTGTAATAGGCAGCAACATCTAATTTCTGTGGAAAGTTCTGCAAATCTGCTTGGAATTTGGACCGTGTAATTGCTGTATATGCTGCAGTGTGTCTAGAGTGACATTCAGTGCTCTGCAGAGAGCAAACCGTGACCCTGTATATAATTTAATAGTGTTGTAATCATTTAACTTATTTCATGTGCCCACCTTATAAATAACAAACCAAAGAAACCCTAAACACCAACTTCTTTTTCCTCAGGAATTTTCCATAATTTTCTAATTGTTGTGCTTGTTTGAGTTCAGAGATTCTTGCATATCAGAATACAGGCCTTTACAAAATCAGTCCCTTGAAGATCTGTTTCCTGCGTTGAGCAAAGGCTAACTCTGTTCCTATGCTCAGTGTAATGAAAACAGAAGTGCCTCTGATGTTGAAAAGTCAGCTCTAAAGCTGGTTCTCTGTTTCTTATTTCTCTCCATCTTGGCGTAGATCACAAATGGATTTTTCACTTGGACACCTGAAGGTCCTCCAGCATTGTCCAACATTGATATCCGAATCCCTCAAGGTACAAAATGACATCAGATATACAGAATAAGATGTTTYTCCATGAGCGTTTGGTAAATCGGAAGCTTATTATACCCTCCTCTCTCACAGGTCAGCTGACAATGATTGTAGGACAGGTTGGCTGCGGTAAGTCATCTCTCTTGCTAGCCATACTTGGTGAGATGCAGAAGATCTCTGGGAACATATTCTGGAGCAGGTAATGCTATTTAAAAATTCAAGCTTGAGTTGAGTAGTAATGCAGAAAAAAGCCAAAATCTATCCTGGGAACCTGTTTGTGGAGTCAGGGATTTTGTAGGTGTACAGTCAAGATAAAAACCTGACCCTAAGTGGTAGGGGAGCACACCAGTAAGAACCCCCAGCCAGGGTCAAATAAGCTATCTATTCCATTAATAGGAATAGATAACCATGCTTGGGCATTCTGCACTCCAGCGACATAACCTGAGTGAAATTGTAACTAATTTGGAATCAGAATTAATTAGCTTGAAGTGTTGTGCTACTACAGAATGGCATTTGCACTTTCAGGCCTGAGCTCGTGTCTTTGAATGGAACTATAAAGAGGTACCGGCTCACCAGGAGCGGTCCCTGGCTGTGCTTTTAGATGTGTGCTCCATCCCAGCACTGGTCTAGTGCCTGAGAAATTGAAGAATTTTTTATAAGTGGCAGTGATCTCGGGGTACTCCCCCAGTGCATCCCGCCTGATTTGACAAGAGGGAGATAGTCATGTCCTTCCCTCCATTCCCAAGGGGACACAGCAGCTGCGCTCTGACAGCCAGTTATAGATTATACTTGTGTCTGACTTTTGTACTGGCCGTGAAGGGAGGAAAAAAAGAATGCTACTGAACTCCAACAGCTGTACTGTTAGGGCTTGGTGTCTTGGCCCTCAAACTAAATGACAAGTGGTATAATATATTGCAACTCCTGTATGTGGTTTCTGGTAAATTACTGCCATCTCTAGTACACTGTCTGATCAATGTGTGTGAACATTTTTGGCTTGTTTATTTTACAGTACTAGACTTCCTAGCCATACAGACTACACTTCGCCTTTTGGGATTCGATTATTTGTAGGTAAAGCTTGACAAATTGTAGAAGAACATAGAGAAACAATTAATTTTATTTCCAACTGATTGGGAATGAAGGAACAACAGTGCAACTGTAAGTCAAATCCATGCACTCTGATGGACAGAGGGTCATTGTTACCCAGTGGGTTCTGCACTGATTTCGTGAAACAATTCTCACAAATTCCTTCAGTGCTTGCAGAGGGATATTCTTTATATCCAGCCTTCATGCGTAAGCCAGTCACACTACTCAGAATTGCAGATGCTTTAATAGTAATGGTACAAAGAAGGAAGGTTCCCTATTTTATAGGTGGGGAAAATGAAACATAGGAAGGTGACCCTTTCAACTGGTGAGGGAGACAAGAACAGAAGCCAAAGTTCCAGAATGTGGTGATCTGTCCATTAAAACATACTTCCCTAAGCAGAAAATCAGAGTATGGTGAGGAACCATACAGAATCCCTGCAGCCTTATTAGGTGAACTAATTTCATTTCAGCAAGGCTGTAATTTTTTACAGTTGACATAACATGATTAAGAAGTGTAATTTTGAATGTCTGATGCTAAACTAAAACAGATGACATGATGGTTCTGATCAGACCGTGTTTTTAAATAGCACTTGTTTAGAAGTATGTGCTTCACAACAGTGCAAAGGTCAGAACTGGTTTTCATGTCTCCTGTATGTGCCAAAGTATCACAAGGTAAAATTCAGTTGTTATCACATTTGCTTTACTATCTGTCAGATATGTATAAAGGGGCCCGTGGCTGAAACCATCTTAGCACTGTAAGTGCTGGCTGAACTGGGACAGATTATGTTTTGTCTCATCTTTCAGAGCTGCTACCATGTGCACTGGTCTATTCAGAATGATAGATGCAGTCAGTGTAGGCTGCACACCTGTCTTGTAAAGCTATCAGATGAAAGCTCCCTTAATTTGATAAGAAAATACTAATGCCTGACGAGGTACATGCAACATTATCCCAGGTTCAAGGAGAGTAGTCTTATCAAGTAATCACCAGAGCTCGTAGCCTTAGCTCAGGCAATAAAATGTGTCATCAAAATCAGCAAGATCCTTGTTACAGCTCTTTCTTTGGGATGAGACGAATGCTTGGCTTCAGTCATCCACGTTACAGAGTAGTCCTGAATTATTTCGTTCCAAATTTCCTTCCCCTTCCCTTCCTCCAAGGTCACAGCTATGAAGACGAAGGATACATCCTGCTGACATGTCACTCAGTTCTCAGGAAATCTAGATTCTATTCCTAGCCCTCCCCTTGGTCTAATGGATAACCTTGCATAAGTCATTTCCCTTCTCTGTGCCTCCATGCTCTACTGATAAAACAGGATTAACTGCATTTCATCTTTATTTGCTTCCTGTAAAAATTATTTGTTTCAAAACCTTAAAAAGAAATGTAATTTATTCCTGGGCTAGGAATTGGCTAATCAGAAGTGAGCACTGGCTTATTTGTGATTTTATTTTGTTGTTTGTATTACAGTGTGTGCCTGGAAGATCCAGCTCAGATTACTGCCCCTTGTCCAAAGCAGGCTGAGAACATCTCAGCATAAATATTTTATAATATGGCTAGAGATTAACAAAAATAGAGAAATCATTATTTACATTCTCAACAGATGGTAAATAGTATTGATTTGACTGGTTATTGAGTAAATAATTATAGTATATGCCATGCTAATTTCTTCTGGGCAGTATTCACTTTAAATAGTCCCAGTTCAAGTCCAGGGAGCAGTTTATAGTACAAGTCTTTTTGGAGTAAATAGTATCAGAAAATTGACCTAAATGAGAAATAGTCTGCTCAAACAAAATTATGTCATTTGTTTCTAAACAGGACATATATACTCCCATATACTCACATATATACATGTGAATCTGGAGTCCTTATAGTGTAAAGGAAGTGCTRGATTTGTTAAGGTTGTTAACAGTAGATTTTCTTCGACTCGATGTGGAGTTGACTGTTTTCATCAAATGACAATATTTTTAACGTTATTTTGGTGCCTAAAAAGTACATTGATTTTTATAAATACGTGTTTATTGGAGTTTTCAGAAACATCCAGGTACTTAATTTTATTTTATTTAAATTGGAAATAGAGATCTGAAGGCTTGAAAATCTCAGTAGGCACATATTTGCATCTTTAGACATCCATGTGCCTTGAAAAATTAGATCTAGACCTCATTATCAAACATACATTACTTTGACATTTCAACACTGGTAGGAGGCAAATGCATCCTTAATTGCCAGGAGTATGCAGGAAAAGGGGGAAAGGAGGGATAAAACAAAGTCAAAGAGGGAAAAAGTGGGTTGAAAAGGCTGAGCTAAAACTCCAAATGGAGAATTAATTTCTTCCAGCTACAGAACAGAAACACAGATCAGGGAATTGATCTACCAATACTTGCATAYGAAAATTGTGGCACCTGTGGCTGGATAGCAAAAGAACGTGGTAAACAGAGGAAGTCAGGGCATTGCTGTGCGATGTTACTTCTGTTACACTCTCGTGTTACTCTGAGAATCATTCGTGCCCTGTGAGCATGGCGCTTTGCTCCAGTTTCTGCTCAGAAACCAGGGCAATGTTGCACACCTGCAGTAAGCACAGGTAAATTCTGCTAGCCATGAGGGACCCTGGCTGATCTTTGCTTCTTGAGCTACGTTGATGGATTGTACGAGCTGCACAGTTTTCTGCCTGTCTCGCAGGCTGATGTAGGAAAAGAGCACAGTGGAGAGGGAGTTGCTGTCATGCACAAATACTACATGTGGCAAGTTATCAGAGTGTTCCCCGGGGGAATGGATGCCTGGCCTTACTATGCATAAACTTTTTGGAAGGGTATCAAACCAGCCTTTTAAACTGCAGGTATAGTTTTCTTTCCTGGATATTTATAAGCAAATGGTGTTAGCATAAAGTTAATGAGACTGTTCTCTTTAAAACATGAAAAACTTTGTTCCTCCTTGATTTTGTGTATACCACTTGACACACAGATTTTTCATTCTTTCCAACGGAACTGAATTTAGCATCAGTAATAAGTATGGCCAGTCATCCTGTCAAAACAACTCTGTCTGTGAACATCTTGGTACACGTTCAAAAACAGCAAAAACAAAACCTGTCTGTCCCTTAGACCTGCCCACGCTTACTTATACAGGAACATCCCCCCCAAGGATAGGGCTGATACAGAGTGCAGCATGTTGCAAGTCAACTGAAGGTGGGATGTGGGGTTCAAACTAACCCWTTACATGCTGCAAAGGTGTAGTTACTGGCATGGAAAAATACAGTATCACAAATTACCAGGTTTTTTTCCCTGAGCATGTCCTTTTTTTTAATGGAACTGCATTCTTGTCACACTAGGTCTTCTCAGTTCTGTTAGCACCTCCAGGACAGAGTGGAGGTGATTTTATTTGTTGAGTCAAATTAAATGTTTATAAGGAAAAAAAACTGTCACCAGATTTTTTTGACTGCTAAAATCAAGTCAGTTTGTGTAGAAGGAACAGATGCTGCGCTGCAGCTCTGTGATAGTACTGTTTGCAGTCTGTGCACTAAGTGGAATTTAATAATTTTTCTTTCTGGGGCAGATTGCCTGTGCTTACTTAAGTAAACAATCTTTGCTTTCTATTTGTGATGCAGCTGTACTTCTGACAGTGAGACGGGGGAAGATGTCAGGTATGGTATTGTATGCGATTATTGGTCTTCCTACTAAATTGATTGCAATAGAAGGAACCAAAGGTTTCTAAAATCTATGCTTAAGATTTTTAGAGTCAGAGTTCTGAAAATCAGTGAAACTTTCACTGCATTAATTGGCTTAGGATACAATTTTTGAAACCACTTATGTGACTTAYAAAAATAAGAGCTGGATTTCCTTTATGAAAACATGGCCATTTGGCGATTTTGAAAATCGTATCCTAACTTTCCTGTATGTCTTTGAAAATCCTTCCCTTAAAGTCCAAACTAGATTATTCCCTAATGCTACACTTCAAAAAATAGTATCAAGTATTGCTTTAAAGGTTTCATTTATTAAAGCAAATTCTCCCCATTGCCCTTCTCTTCATTTTTTACATCCTGTCATAAGTTTATCTTCTCACCTAGCATTCTTCAGGCACACACAAACTGAGAAGTGTGGGGAGTAGCAGATCAGTCCATCTGCTGGCAAGGGATCCTTGCATGGAAGTTATTTTTACCTGATTAACATAGCTCAGCTTGGATTTTGGGAATATCTACCAAACCAACTGAGAGCAAAGCTTTGTGACATGGTTGTCATTTTAATGTGGCACACAAACCTCCAGAATGGTAAACCTTGTAGAAGTGACAATCCTATCCCTGCTGAAGTCAGTGACAACTTTGGTACTGAAATCGACAGAGGAAAAATGTCATGGGACGTCCCTTTTCTTGACTTCTGTGAAACTGTGTGTCCTGCTGACCAGAATATTTTCTTGGTTCTGTGAAGCACCAACTATTCTACTGCCTTTTCTTTAGATTTATCAGCCTCTTCTCTCCCGTTTACCTTATTTCTCAGACTTGTTACCTGTTTATCAGACAGAGTCCCGCAAAACTTCTGCTCCCATCTGTGTGTAGTATAAGAAGGAGTTTCATGTATCTAACGACTAAGCCTCATGGTAAAAGATACTTGGAAACCTCACAGTTCTTTCTGTATAAGASAGACTGCAATTTCTGGGCCCAGTTAAAGTGAAACCATTTGAACCCATTAAGGTACAAGAGAAATATGATCAGAATTAGACATTCACATGTTTGAAACTGTTATGGGGATGGACAGCAAACAGTGAGATAACATGCACAACAGTATGGCAAGCATATTAAAAAGTAGGAAAGAATATTAGACTGTATGAAACAATTACCTACCTTATCACAGGTTCTGGGAATCCTAGTTATGTTGGGTAAGTGCTGTAGGAATGTGTCTGGTGGTTTTGTTGCACTAGCATCCTGTAGAACATTTCTGGTGTTCTCAGAACAGAGTATTTTGGGCCAAAGTCTTGTGAGGTCTTGAGCATTTGCTCATAGGTGTTGAATACTTTCTACAAGGTTGTTCAGTGCTTCTCAAAACTGAAGCTTTAACCATACCTTTTTTAGGTCAGTATCACGTAGTACAGAATTTTAGCATACTTAAGAGAGTTTTATTTCTGTTATGTGGTCATTTTGTGTATTTTTAATTATAGCATAGTGATAGTACTTTAAGGTATTATTTGCATTGTCTAAAATAATTGAATTAAAAAAACCAAAAACCAAAAACAAAAAAAAAAACCCAGACAAAACTAACAAAACCTTGTGTTTGTTTTCTGCAGCCCAGAGAAAGAATCTCCTGTTGACACGGAATTCAGGTACAACACTTTAAAAACTAATGGGAACCTCCAGAGGTCCCTTCCAACCTCAGCCATTCTGTGACTCCCTGAACATTCTTCAGAAGTGTCTGCACTTAATGAGTTGTTTCTCCTTAGAAGGTGAATGGGTTGTCTCTGTATGCAGCTACTGCAAGATTTAGAAGTAAAAACAAGCAAGTGACCCTGGCAGTTTAATAATGGCAAAAACGTATTTTCCTGAATACTCAGGACTGGTAATATCAGAATGTTCTATTACCTACCGTCAGGCTGAAAATAACGGAAGCATATTTTTTTGTTCATGCAGTAATAGCATAGCGCAGGACAGTACACATTTCTCTCGTATCTGGAGAACATTTGATTTTGAGTTGTTGACTGATATTAGAAATTCATGAATTGTGCAAAATAATCAAGATAAAGCTGTAGTCAGCAATCCAAAACACACAGGAAAGGCTTTGCAATGTATTATCTCCTCTACCATTATAATCATAACTCCATTGCATTTTAAATGCATCTGTTTTCTTTTAAAAATCGCCAACATTTCAGACTTGGTAGGTTTATTAAGGCATTGAGATTCATATATGAATGGCCCTTAACTAGTCTTATTTTCAGTGATCTTGAATGTGTACTGAGCCTACTGGACTTAAAATGAAATGTGAACATAGATTTAGATCAATAACTTTAAACAAACAATCTTGACAATGTTGTTTCTGATTCTCAATTAATGAACAGGCTTGAACCTATATTAGCCAAAGCGCATAGTCTCCAGGGAGCTCAGGGAAGGTTTTCCTTATTTATTCTAAGGTTGGATTTTGCTGTCTACCTCTTTGTGGTAATTAAGAGGCTATGGGCAGTCTATCTTGTGTTATCAGAGGAAAAAAATTACACTCCATTGATGAAAATACGTGTTTGTTTATGCAGTCTGGGGGTAGGAGGCAATTACTTCCACCTGCAGAATAAATTCCTCGTAAGTCTTTGTCTGCTAAGCCATTTGTTTGCATTCAGTCTTTTAAGCATGAAACCTTAGGTAGGTTCAAGGCTTTCAGAGAAAGTGTTGCACACTCCATTTCAGAATATTTTGTTTTCTGGATTTTTGGCCACATGTTTCTCACAGTTTCAGTAAAAGTTTTGTTTGACTGCCTCTTTACTGTAAGAAGCACTGTAGATATGCCATAGATTTCTCATATGATCAAGCACTTAGAAGCTTTTTGCTTATGTCAAAATATGATCTGTATGTCATCCTAGTGTCAATTTGCAATTAAGATTAATTTAAGAGGGGTTTACTAAATTCTAAATCCATAATGAATTTTGGCAAGCTCATTGCTTGTTCCCAAATTCCTTGCAGTAATTAATTCTCACTGATGTCCTGAAAGCAGAATGTAAGCCAAACATGAATGGTATTCCCAGGCATTGTTCTCATTCTCAGCATGGAGAGCATCTTACTGGCAGCGCCTGTATCTTCACTGAATGAAAGAACACTTTTTACAAAAGTTGTAAAACATTTTCCTCAAAACTTTGCTATTATTTTTCAAAAAATAAATTAGAAGTAACTTTTCAATCACATTGAGAATTAAGAGCAGCAAAGGCACAGTTTCAAGCAATGAAAAGGAGGGGAAGGGAATACATGCTCATCCTGGAATGCTCAGAGCAATTTTTTCTCAATCAGTGGGATAATAATTTCATACTAATTGAAAAAATGCTTCCCTCTTGAGGCTCTTTGAATTAGATTTTAGGACTGCGGGCTGGGCTGCTTAGGGGATTTTTTCTGTCTTTTTTTTCTTTTTTTTTGTTTCTGTTTCATTTTCCAATAAAAAGAATTCATAAAACATAACTAAATTCTAATGAGCCATCAGACATTTGAACTTGGAAGCATGTTAGCAGGGTAGCGTAACTGTGTGTTCTTTCAGGCCATCAAGGAAAATTGGATCCTATAATGACTTCTAAGCAAGCTTGGTGAAAGCCTGAAAAAATGAGCAGGGCAAGTGACCTTAACTCCTGATAAAAAAAAGATAAAGCACCTGGTGTATTTTGGCAGCTCATGGTTTGAATTGCGTTCAGGTCCAACGAGAAAGAGGCYGCTGTAATGGCTGTCTAGCAGACAAAGGCTACGTTTGGGTGAAAGGTCCTATCTTTTTATTGGATTAGCTGATACAGCTGGAAAGAAAACGGGTATGCTTTTAGGCATATGATCCCTCTTTTGGCCCTTTTATGGAGAAACGGTGATATGCCAATGAGTTTTCCAACAGTATCAGTTGCTCTAATAAAAAGTGTTGCCTTTCTCCTAGCTCTGCCCTACTGAGCTCCTTAGTGCACAACAGCCACAAAAGCACTACTACTTCACTAGCAGGCAGATACTTTTATTTTTAAATAGTAGTAATTATAATCCCTATGAAATAAAATATGCATGGTGAGATCCTGTTGACCATACCCTTCTGATGGTACATTATGGGGGCAATTCCACAGGGGGAAATTTAGCAAATATTTTTTGTTTGTGTTCTCTCTTCTTGTCTTTATAGACATAAAAAGATTTTACCCATGGCTACCCATTTACTTTATGACTCAAGTTCTCTTCTTAGAATGGGGAAAATAAATGTGTTGGAGAGAGGGAGGGAATTGCCTTTGTGCATGTGTGGAGTTGTTATTTTTTTTCAACACCTTAAAAATATCTTTTTAGAACATCCCTCCTGAAATGTGTTGCCTAACTAGTGATCTGCTAAACCTGTTTTTATTAGTCTACCCAAACAGAGCTGGAATTCAGTCTTTGGTAATTTTCTCCCTGCCATCTGCACTGTTCAAGAGGCAGCTTTACTGAGCTAGCTTCTCCAAAACCCACCTCAGAGCAGAAAAAGAGGGAACAAACTGAAATTCAGTTAGGTGAATAATTTCAGTATTCTGGTGGAAGTTTAACATCTTGTATATTTCCTTGATGGGAGACTATTGATTGTCCAAAAGAACAAAAATGAAAGTGTGTTTTTGGAGACTTATTACCAGTTTCTTCCTTTACAAGAAAATGGTTTCCAAAAACGCCTACTGCACTGGTAAGCTGGGAACACTCTTTTTTTTTAATTATTTTTCTTTTTTCTTTTTTTTTTTTTTTCCCCTCCAGGAGAAGAGGATCAGTAGCATATGCATCACAGAAGCCTTGGTTGCTCAATGCCACAGTGGAAGAGAATATCACATTTGAAAGCCCTTTTAACAAACAGAGGTAACAGGTTTCAGCACTGTTACATGCTTTACTCCCCTTTTTGCTAAATAACGGAGTTGCATAGGCCTCGGTTCACGCATGTGGGTCCCCATCTCCCTCCAGTAACAAATGTACTGCACCTGCCTGAACATGACAAAAGACCTTGAGTTCTGCACGGTCCCCCTTTGACCACGTTGTTCCTGAAGGACACAAGGGACAGAATTCAGTCTCACTTGAACTTAAGTGTGGAAGGGTTTTCATTTCCCAGGACCGTATTTGTGCAGCATGCGGTATTCTCTTCTTGTACCTAATTGACCGGTTTAACTGTCTTAGAAGGACATTAGCCGTTTGGGAGTGGGAATGTTGTTTATTACAATTTCAGTGCTTGGTACATTGTGAAGGATTAATGGGCTGCCTTTTTATTCAGTATAAGTGCCCACCAAACATTCTGAAATATTTAAAAGTTAATTGCTGGTATTCCATCCCCCCTGCCCTTAAGAAGTGGTTGGCTATGTATTCACATCCTACACACATTTTTTCTGTCATCCTTGGATATTGAAACAAGAAACAAAGGCCCTGGGCATGAAAAAAGTTAAATGCTAAACAATAACAACATACCATGGAAGAAGTTGTGCTTGTTTTGCCTGGTTTTAACTATTAAATGTTTTTCATTGGGAAGCTGACCAAAGATGCTTTTTCTTAGCTGAAATATTATTTACTTGCCTGTGATTGAAAGAGATCCCATTAGAACAATTAGTGGGCAACAAATATGTTTTCCACTGTGTGATTTTTCCAGCTGGTTAATTTTTGTTCCTCTGCAGGTAGGAAATGTGCTTCTTTAGCAGTATCTGTGTGGATTTTGCATTACCTTTTTTGTTTCCGCAGGTACAAAGCAGTAATTGATGCTTGTTCCCTCCAGCCTGATATTGACATTCTCCCTCATGGAGACCAAACCCAGATTGGAGAGAGGGTCAGTAAACAGCTACAGGCTTCTATTTTTGCTTTAAATATATAGAGGGGTTTTTATTATTTTGTTGTGTTCTTAAAATCTTACTGGTTATTTGGCAACAATGGTAATCTTTTAGTTGAGTGTACGTTTGGGTCATTAGTCTGAAAGCTCGTTACTCAGTAAACATGGAAACATTGTCATTTATGTGAGATGCAATAATTTAAATGTGCTGCTGTCAGAATGTTTGACTAATTCTGTGGCTGCTATCTCAGATATCCTGACCTCACAGTGCATTTTTTGGTTTCTTTCGGAGTAACATATAAATAAATAATTCATAGATTTTTAGAGCCCCTTCATTTAAAAAAGAGCAGGTGTTTAATAAACAGCAAACTAAGCTTTATCACATCAGGGAAGATTAGGGAGTGACAAGAAAGGAAACAGAAGTCACAAATTTGTAAACAATTTACTCTGGCATATACGGGCACTGTCACAAACAAAACAAAACAAAACAACCAAAAAACACAACAAACCCCCCACACAGATACATTTAAGGATACATTTCCATGCCTAATCTCCACACTGGTTACCGTGTTAATTTTAAATGGATTAGTTCCTAACCCAATTCATTGTGTAGCCAAACAAATGTTTTTTGGCAGGAGGAGGGAAGCGGAGGGGAGGGAGGAGGTGGGGTAGCGTCTTTTGGCAGCAGTACTGGCTTATGCCAGCTTGAGGAGTTTGTGAAGCTGCAGGTGGATCACAGGAAGGATAAGTGACTTAGAGCAGGGTGGTAGCAGGGGAGTAAGGGCTGAAAACAAGTACAATAGCAACCAGGTAATGTTCACCTCAGCATGGTCTGACCTCCCAGCTAGCAATTACTGATTACAGTGTATAATGGAGCTGATATAGTATGACAGCATACGATTATAAAAATAAATAAAACCCAGGACACAGCCAGACTCACAAGGCTAACCTTTGAGTAGAAGTCTAGTTTAGACTGCCTGCAGAATATCTATGCCACCTACACCATTATGTCACCACAAACCATTAAACGTTTCCCGTCCCTCTGGTATGTATGGAGTACAGCTCCGGATAACAATTTTTGTACTGTGTCCCAGCTGAATTGCAAGCCCACACTTTTGAAAAATTGCTCTGGGTTTCTTTGTCCAGAAAGTCTTCTGTGGATAATCCGATCAAAATATGAATATTCAGTTGATGTTTTTACAACTGTCTGATTGTTTTTCTCTGGCTTATCTCCAGGGTATTAATCTGTCTGGAGGGCAGCGCCAACGTATCAGCGTGGCAAGAGCACTTTACCAGCAGACAAATGTTGTGTTCCTGGTGAGTAGGTGCCATTATGTTTATGCTGCAGACATGAGCACGAGATGTGAGAATTTAGAGTGTTTCATGGGTAACACACACAGAACACTGTGCTTCACCAAGCTAGGCAGATGTGCACTGTTTATTTTTTATCCGTTGTTAGCTAGCCTGCAGGTAAGAAGCATTTTGTAAATGCTGCAGACAGACAGATAGATATTAGGATACAAATTGAAATGCTGATGCTTCCCCTCTCAGTCTACTGAAATTTCTTTTTGACCTTTGTGTTTATCTTTGGTACGTAGAAATTTAATACTCAGCTGTATTCATAAAATTCCTAAGCTGTCCCAGGCCTAAAATTAATGTTGTCCTGTGTCTGGGGTGTTTCCTTTCTGGAACAAACTAAGCTGTCTTCCCACCCTGAACTGCTTGATGTATATCCTGTCCCAACTTCAACAGAAGTGCTATGGAAAAAGGAGCGAGAGCAGGCTCTAAAAACTTAGTAGGTGGGAAAAAGGATGCATCCTACACGCTCAGTAGTAGTGAGCTTGCTGGTTTTCCAATTTAGGACTTCCTTCTTAAGCTCGGTTTTCAAGGAGCTTTGAATCCAGCTGTTATGACAGCCAGACATGAGTCACATGGGATTAGAAAAGCTGTGCACGTTAGAGGTCATCCCTAAAAGTCTGGGAGGTTACTTAGACCTTTCCCTGTAATTAGGCTGATCAGTATGTGCTTGCTTCATGTGCAGGGCATTTCCAGGCATTGACCAGAATGCAGGAGGGTAGAGAGCAGTTGGGCCAGGTGCTGCAAATCAGCAGATCCAGTATTGGGCTGTAACTTGGTTTTGCCACTTTTGTCCTTTTGTGCAGGACACTCAATAATCTCCTAATAGTAGCAGGTCCTCTTATGGTTTGGTAATGTAAAAGCACCTACAAAGAAACTTTTTTCCAGTTATTAATCTTTCAAAAATAATCCGGAATCCTATATGTTAGTATTTGCAAACACTTAGTTCTTTTAAGACTGATTTTGTAAACAGATGCTTATGAAACTTCTCTCTCACAAGGGTGCACCTCGTATTCAATAACCTTTTGTGTTCCCTAAAATTCTTGTGATCATTGCAGATATGAAAAAAGGTCATGTGATAATTCATTAAGTATTTTATTCTTAATTACATTCATTCATTCAGCATGTTTTATTTGTCACATGTCAGACTAGTCCTGTAGCGTGAACTGATTTTTTTTTCAGGTGTCTTGTAATCARTGCATCAGTATAATCGTATATGGTGAGTGCCGCCTTAATGAACAGCCTCGCCTGACTCCACAGTGCAATGTCATGTTCTGTGAACTGGCATTTTCAGTTCGCAGAAGTGCAGCATTGCATACGAGGTGGCTGTGCACAAACCCGGGGCTCAGAATGATCTTTAGGTCTGTGCCAGACCAGAAGAGTGCAGCAGTAAAGCTGACAACATACATCCTTGCTCAGTGAGCACAGGGCACACACAGTTGCACACACATTTTTGAAATAAATTCTGTATCACAGTCTGAAGTTACTGTGTTGCAAAAGCGCTTTTTAATAGCGCTATGTTATGATGCTCTGATTTATTAGAATTTCAGTGGTTATATTTATCTTACTGTTGATTTCAGATATTTTTGGTTTTGTAGATACATGAAAGCAACAACACTGAAGTATCTAATGCAGTCACAATATAAATTGTTGCAAAATTGAAGGGAATAAAATCTCAAGGGGATTTTCTAAAGCACTCACTTTTTTGCTTATACCTCTCCCTAACTATCCGGTGGCAATGATGTCACTCAGAGAAAGCAGAATTAATTCAAATTCAACCCTACTTTATCAGCAAACATCTGGACAAAAGAAAACAAAATTTGATTTTTAAGAAATCCTGGGTTTAGTGTAATATAATAGTATGAAATAATAATACTAAGTAAATCCTACAGCCAGTATTAGTAGGCGAGCAGAAATAATAGATTTGTGATTCCATATAAATAGGATTAAGTAAACAAGTCCCCCAAAAGATGGTACAGATTAGCTTATGCCTAAATTAATTGCATATAAATCATTGATTCAATAAGATAATCTAGGTCGTAAATCAAGCATCTGAGCAGAGTCATCAAACTGTTCAATAGTTCTCCTTTTGTGATTCATTGTTAACAGAGTTTTGATTTACGGATCAAAAAAAAAATAATCAGAAGGCAATTATGTACAAGGAAAGTAAAAATGTGCTCTTTGTCACTGTCCCTGGAGCAGTTTGTGTCATATATGCCATAGACGTACACTGCTGCGCTGTCTTGAGTCCGACAGAAGCAGTGCACTGCAGTTATGTCGGCTATGAAACGCATCTGTTGAGAGGAGCAGTTGCCAGAAAGCCTCAGGAAATCATAGCATTGACACAGCTGACGTTACCATATGTCCGAGCACTCACTGCAGAAAGACAGTTCAAGGTTTGTTGTTATGTAATTTAAGAAAACCATTCCTCAGAACAATTTTGATCTTCTGATGGCCTCTTTTGATTGTCTATATTGGTCTAAGTGGTTTTACCGGTATTAAAATCTGTCAGTTTCCTTGAATCCTGTAAATGCTGGCTCCAAAAGCTGCCCTCTTTTCCTTGTGACAGGATGATCCATTTTCTGCACTGGACATCCACCTAAGTGACCATCTCATGCAAGAAGGGATCCTGAAAATGCTACAGGAAGACAAGCGGACCATTGTGCTAGTAACTCACAAGCTGCAGTACTTACCCCATGCTGACTGGGTAAGAAAGCTCTTCCCATTTTTTCTGAGGAGGCAAGGACGTGGCATGATTCTGTCTTGCTACAAACAAGGCTTTCGCTTCATCTTTCCACCAAGTGGTAGGGTAGTGAGAAGAGACGTAATAAAGATCTTTCGAAAATTAGCCAGTGAGTTTGGGGTGCCATAATTTTGGGATTCCCATCTTAGAACACCTAAATAGGGTGGATTTTCATAGAGCTGATACTTAATACTCTCATGAAAACAGGCTGCATTTAAAATATATTGAGTATCCAAAACCATTAGTATATTGGAAAATTTTGCTCGTTTTTTCATCTTAAAACAGTGGRATGTTTGAGTGAGATATTTGCCTCTGCTGGGATGTTACTAGGAATTTGTCTGTACTGTCACAGAAAAAGGTGTGTTTATGGATATTGAGGTGCATGGAAATATAAGGAAAAAAACAGTATTACTTTGYGGTTAGTACTAGTACATAATGTGTCAAGAACATCTTTGCCCTTTGTATGTTGGCAAAATTTTAAGAAATGTGTAGTATTCAATTGTTTTGTTAGGTTTCTTTGTTATATCTTGTAGTTTACAGAAAAAAAATGAAGGTATGCTTTCCATAACAGTTTGCAATTGCAAATGTCAAAGATGAAGCAAATCAAGCAGGGTAAGGAGGTTTGTTTTGTTGGATTTTTTTAGTTCATTGGTTCACGCTGGCCTCACACTTAGTTCTCCTACAGTTATCCAGCTACAACATCACAGGTCGTCTTGCCCATGAGGATTGATGACTGCAGTTATGCCTCCTAGCAGGACTTCTCTGTCATTTTCATCTTGCACAGACTATAGCAGCAGTTACTCTGTCTCAAGAAATAATCGTGTTTCAGCTGCTTTCTGTTCTTCATATTGGCTTGCTATAAAGTTGCAGATAGACATTAATCTTGTTCTTATCATGTTTTTGGTGGGCAGCATTTATCCTTTACGGTGTCTGCTGTGACCTTGTCCCTCAGTTATACACCCTTAAGAATTACTTCTGTTCTAAACACAGTTCTGGTTTTCCGGTTAGCRTCTCTCAGGATACAGGAATTTTCTGCCTCCTTCCCCTCCCTATGAGATCCATCTTAGCTTCCTCCTTTTCAACTGTTATATATTGGCGTTTTTTTTTAATATGCACAGCCATGGCCTTGTGAATGTCAGACCCATTTCTAGGTGTTTGTGTTTTATGAGATACTCTGTGAGAGTTATTTTATTTTTATTATCGTCTAATTGGCTTTCAGTGATGTTTTATGAAATATACTGTTCCGAACAGCCTGTAGGCCAGGAAGGATTTGTATTAAGTTTATAATTAAAAATTATTTATTAAGAGATAGTTCAGGTTTTTTTTCTAAGCACAGTTCTCATTAAGCCTTAGCAAATTTTACCCAATGGAGTGCATCAGGAATATTTATTTTATTTTATTAAGGAATTTTAAATAAAAATATAATTTGAAGTATATGTGATGGCCCTCCTAAATCTTTGTAGCAAAACCCTCAGAAGAATTCAGGGTCCAGCCCAATGGGTTTCCTGAATAAATTGACCACAAAAAGATCCTTGTTTGCTTTATTTTTTCCTTTTCTCTGGTGTAAATTCTTAGCAATAAGTGAAATAGATTATTTCCCTCCCACCCCCCCATGGAAATTTCTGAGTTTCCAGGGAGAGAGAAAAATAAATACTGCATTAACTATTTTCTAATGATGTCACGTGGATTTACAATCCACACGCCTCATTTTCCAATTCTCCTTGTCAGATCTAAAGTGAAGGTAGTTACACTGTGTATATAATGTAGTTACACTGATATAAACCTGGAAACCACACCCTTCAGACTTTGTCTTTGCACATGTGCTTTTTTTTCACACCGTGTCCACTATTTATGCTTTTAAAAGCTTTAGAGATTCAAATTCCCTAGCTTTTCCTTATCAGGTCCATGATATCAAACAGATGGTGGAGCCAGCATGCTCATATCTAATTGCCTGAATGAGGGCAAAACATGCTGCGCACAGTGTATTGCTAAAAGCCTTTTCCTTTTAGGAGGTAAGAGAACTCGAAAATCTTATCTTGCTAATGACTTGTATTTAGGAAGAGTAATGCACTCTCCTGTCTGCTGATGGGGACCCCGTTCTTCTTCTTTCTTACTTAAAAGCAGCTTTCCTTTCTGAAAGCATGAAGTGCAGGAAGTTTCTGGTTTTGCAGCATCTTGATTTAAGGGGATAGAGTTGAGAGAGAACTTCATTGTCTTTCTAAAAGACAGATTTGTTTGCAGAAATATTCTTTATTTAAGAAAAGAGAAAATTCTGTCCAGACACAGCAACATAGCTTTAAAATAAATAGAGGTACATGGCCATTTATCTCACCACTTGTGTTTCTAACTTTTTAGATAATTGCAATGAAAGATGGTAACATACAGAGAGAAGGAACGCTCAAGGACATTCAGAAATCAGAGACTGAGCTCTTTGAACACTGGAAGACGTTAATGAATCGGCAAGACCAAGAGCTGGAGAAGGTGTTTGATGGGCAGGGCAATCGACATTTGAAAAAATGTGACAATTTTTTTTTTTCTTAGGTCGAAAACATTAGCAAGGATTGACATGCTGTGCGTGATTTCTAACTTAGTATGAAAGTAGTATTACTATTACCATTATTATTTATCTATTAAGAGAAGTTCCTTCATCTGGACATCTCATACCTCCTTGATACTGTTGCCTCTGACCCATTCTTGTTAGTGAAGCCCTATCAAAATATTCTTGTCGAAGGAATATTAAATTGGGCCATTTTAGGGGAAAAGCATTGGTAATGTGCAATACTGACAACTGCTTCTATAAATACGCCTGAATTTACTCATTGCATTAGGTAGAAGTTTTTCAGATGTGCCTATATCAAGCTCTCTAAATCATTAACACATTTTGTCTTTAATACTACAAGACAGGAAGAATGAGATATTAATCTTAGTTCTTTTTAATTCAGGGATATCTGTCCAAGTTAAGATTCCAGGAGGGTTGGGACTGACAACCTGAAATTAATGTCAGATATCTAATTTATGTCTTTTGGTTTTACACAGAGGTAGCAAATCAATTACTTATGACTGCCTGCTGTAAGATTCTCACTTTTATTTTTTCTCTGACATTTTGATTGGAAACAAGTTTTGTCACAGCTAGTAATTTTTTTATTAATTCCCTGGTTGAAAACACACGAACTGTCCCTTTTTAGGAGACCATTATTGAAAGAAAAACTGTTTTGGAAAGAACAAATCTCCGGAGGACCATGTATTCCCGTGAAGCTCTGCTGAAAGATGATGAAGAGGAAGAAGGTAAAAGGGCACCCTTTGAGCCCAGTGCCACTACATTACTGTTTCACAGTTAGATAATTTTAGAATGAATTAACGTAATTAAAACTGGCAAGAGAATAATCATTTTTCATGTGGGTCGTGATTCATAAGAGTGCCGTTTCCATTGATTTTACCTCTGGACTACAGTGATTTCAAGCATTCAGAAGTCATAGCTTCCTCCAAACTTTTGAGGTTTTTTTTTTCTTATACTTGAACGTGATTTGATAACGAAAGAGGAATAATATTGAATAATATATGCTGGGTGAGCTTCAAACCTGTCAATAGCTAAGCACACTTAGTTTAAGGTTTTACCTAGGAAAAAATTGCAATTAATTTTTATCAAGCCAGTACTTTTAAATTGCAAAAACATGACCGGAGACATTGATCACCTAGTGCTAAGTTTTTTTGCATCTTTTTAGCACGCATTACTACTAACTTTAGCAGGCTAATACGTGCATGCCTGAGCAGGTAATTTCACCTTAAAGCCACTCTTTATCCTGTATAAGACGACCTGTTTTGTAGCTGCCACTTGCCAGTGTCTACGAAAGGTGTGTACGAGTAAGTCAGTGTGGCTGTACTTTTTTCATGCACGTTGCAGAAGAAGTAACAGAAAGTGATGATGAAGACAACCTGTCGTCAGTGCTGCATCAGAGAGCAAAGATGCCCTGGAGAGCCTGTGGCAAGTACCTCAGCGCAGCAGGAATCCTCCTTCTGCCGCTGCTGGTTCTGTCCCAGCTGCTGAAGCACACAGTGATGGTGGCCATCGACTACTGCCTGGCGCGCTGGACCTCGGATGCCATTTCTGGGAAGACAGAGCTAGAGCTGAAAAACTGCTCTCGCTGTGAGGTATGCAACGCCTCATTCACCTTCCTCTTGTGATTTAACCGGTGGTGATCTCCCACTGTCAACCTCTGCTCCAGGATTTGTATGCCATGTGCTGTATTTCTAGTAATAGAGCCACTCCAGAGTATTTTGAGGGTTAATGCATTTTCCGGTACACAGTGCAATAAAACTAACAGTTAAGTTTTGTGCGTTGTTGTTCTCCTTTTGCTAGATTTGTTGTATTTTCATCATCTAGCTGGTATGCCTAAACCTTGGTCTCTAAAGTAATTTTGGTATCATAGTTCTTTTTTCTTTTTCCTGTACTGTTGCATTCTCACCGTAAGTAGGGCTTTCAGGTTTTGTAACATATGGGAAACACAGATATATTTTTTTTGATGAGCACGCTTTTTTGGTTGGTTTTTGTGTGAATTCCACATGGAACTGCTGACAGTGTTACCTAGCAGGGTACTCTGTATGTATAAAGCAGTAGTGGAGGGATTTTGTTAGAACTGGGATTGTTTTCTTTATCAGGATTTAGTGCCTACAAATAATTCACATTGATGTTTGGGAGGTGCATGTGTGATTTCACTGGAGTCATACTTGCATCTCTGAAAGATGCATAATTGATGCTGGGTTTTAATACAAAATCAGTATTTCAAATTAAAAACTATTATATTCTCTTCCTATTAAAAAAATAGACCAAAACAACAAAGCCATAGAAATGCTTTGAAGATGGTTTTTTCCTTCAGATGAAATTATCAAATATATCTTTTCAAGGTTTTTTGTAGTATTCTATGATTTTAAATTTCTGATTAATCTCTTCCTTTCATGCAAACACTCCTCTTTCCAAAGGATAATAAATTGTGGTTTCAGATGGTTGAAAATCATTGGCAGTTTAATTTAGGGTGTCCTGTGCTTGTGTGTTTACTATAAATTTTAAACATAATTTACAGTGAATAATTTTGTTACTCTTTCTTTGTTTCTTAGGATTTCAACCATTCTCCATATTCAAAAGTTTTCAGCATTCTCTGCTGTCTTGGGATTGTATTATGTCTTGTCACATCAATAGCGGTGGAGTGGACTGGCTTGAAAGTCACCAAAAAGCTACACTCTTCTTTACTAAATAAAATTATTTTGGCTCCAATGAGGTATTCCTCTGATTGTAATACAAATTGTATTGTAGTCATTTTGTGTTCCTTACTTCAAGGCAGTCTTCTAAGCACAGTTTTTATTAAGAAGTGACTGTGAATCACATTGTTTTAATTTGTCATTGAAAATCACCATGTATCAAACTACTGAGCAATTTTTGAAAATGTTACCCAGGCTGCTTGAGTTCCTAGACACTAGTCAAATGCCTCTCCTGCGACTTTAGAGTTTTACTTCCTTGCATGTTTAATTTCTCTTTGCTGATTTTAATTAGGGAGAAAACACAGTTATTGGTCAATATGCTGTACGGTTCGTTTATAGCGTGCATCATAATCTTAATCACTGGAAATATTTACTGTCAGGCAGCAATTGTGCAAGCCTATGAAAGATAATGAGCTTAGACAAGTGTCATCACAGGCATCATTAGAGTACACTGGGGTGCACAGATACCGGTGAAGGCTTTTGTTGTCCTGCATAATAAGTTTTATTTCTGAAGCATGAAAGGAAAGTTGTAGCTTGATGCAAACCTGCAGCTGTTACTGAACATTAGGAAAAATACCTTCTTATTTTTAAGCTAACTGTATTTGACCCAGAAATCATGGAGAAATAAAATACGTGGAAAACCTCAGATATTTTTTTAAAAACTTTTTTTTTCAGGATACAATTAGACTTCAGGTTCAACATGAGTTATGGAACAGTTAACAATTACAGAGCAATAATGAAATTTGTATTTTGCATATGCAAATGTAAAGGAAAGGTCTTTTAATATATTATTCCAACAGTTGTTCTTAGTTATGCATTTCTATTCCCAGAAAAATGCAAGACTTGTGATTTAACTTCGTTTGCATTTTTCATGAATTGAAGAGGCCTCAAATTGCAAATCTGAAAGGATTTTTTTAAAATGTAGTCATGTGATTTGCATAGCTTTGGCGGTAGAGGGAGCTGAGGACATGCTTGCTGTTGTTGGGTTACAGTCAAGACTGCCATTTTATTGGAAAGCCGTGGTTATGGGGAAGAATGACAAACTTTACTGTGGTTGTCAATTTATTTACTTGTGTCTGTGATACAGTACCTAGCTTAAGGAAGACAGAAAAAAAACATTTAAAACTATTCTAGTATCAATATTGTAATCTTTCCCATTCCTTGTCTCATTTTAGGTTTTTTGAAACAACACCTCTGGGAAGTATATTGAACAGATTTTCAGCTGACTGCAATACCATTGACCAGGTACTGAATAAATATGTTCAAGTTCCCAAGTTATCCTATCTTTCCCAGTCTGAAAGACTGGATTTTCATTTATTATACACTCATTAAATGAAGTTTACTGATGATCTATAATTTTGACTACTATATCTATTTGCGTCATGGTTTTCTAGGTTCAGAATGAGTTCCTCATCTTAAATGCACATTGAAAAACCATGTATTTGATTAAGATGCCCTGGATAGAAAAGGGAAGTGAAATTAGATCAATAGTGATATCCCCAAATTAAGAGGATCTACTTTTTTTAAAAGTGGGTAGACACATTCACTTGACACATATGAGCAAATGAAATGAGAAAAAGGCAAATGCTGTTGCCCAAAATAGAAATGACTGAAATTCAAATTATCAGTATTTACCCCGGACTGCACTGCCAGTTCATAGGATCAATGCAGATGCTGAAATCATCTATTGCATCCCATCTGTAATCCTCTGACACGAGGATTGTGGTCCGCAATGCAGACATGTGAAACAGCCCCACAGAAATCCCTTCAGACTTTCCCAAAACCCAGCAGTCAATTCAAAAGCAGACCCGTATGCTTAGGGCTTCAAATCCTCAAATTTTTTTTCCTTGTGCAAGTGGGAGAAAGGAAAATGAAATAATGCTGTTTTAAACTTGATATGTTATGGAAGATTGTGTGTGCTTATTCTTCTTTATCTATACAGCACATTCCAGCTACCCTGGAGTGCTTGAGTCGTTCCACTTTGCTGTGTGTATCTGCTCTTGCTGTCATCTCATACGTCACACCAATGTTTCTCATTGCCCTGGTTCCCCTCGCAATCATGTGTTACTTCATCCAGAAGTACTTCCGAGTCGCATCACGGTAAGAGCGTAAACCAGTATCATTCTGGCAATAGAAACATCTTCTGCAATGCATGATTGCATTGCAGAATTGCACTGCTTGGGAACTTCATGTTTAAATTCGGTCCTGTCAAAGCCATGGCCCTGTCTGAAAGTGAGCCAAATCCACTATAGTGAAAATGTGTCATTTTACAAGTGCCTTTGTCTGCAGCTCTTCAAGCAGAACTTCTGGGAGGCATGAGCAGGGTCTTTGTCCATGATCAAAGTTTCTTAGAGTTCACAGGACACAAAAAACCAACTGGATTCTGTCCTCCCCAAGGTCTGCGTGCTGGGTACATCCAAGAAAATGCGGTGACAGAACAGGGAAACTGATGTCTGCCTATCCAGGTGGAAGTGGAAATCTGTAAAGCCAGGGAGAGGCTGGACAATGCTGCCCATTAAGGATCCAACACGCACGAGCATCCTCTCTTGTTCTGAGTGCCTTTTAGTTTTTAAGGAGTTGAAAAATTTTAGCCATATCTGTGATTTTTCTCCTTCTACGCTCATACAACTTCCCCCCGGTGACGCTCAAGAAGCGTTTGCAGCAACGCTGTGTTTATCCCTTCGTGTATGCATGGATCCAGAGGGAGTCTGCAACCAACTTACTTCCTGCTAGAAGGAACTGAGACTAAGTAGAATTTCACCCCACATGTGCTTCCACTGATTTGACGACTAAACATGAAATTGAGAAGCGCAACCTAATGATGAGTGCAGGCTCTCATTTACTTTACTGAGTGTATGAGTTACACTGTTAGCTCAGTGAGAAGTTGTGCTGTCATCTGGGGAGAGAGAGAGGAAGTTGCATTTTTACTTTCTGCTTAACTCAAGCTCTTATTTGCAGTATCCCATTAAATTTATATTCAGCATAGAGCCAGAATGGTGTTTAAATGAATAAACAATTGATATAAGAAATAGGAACATAGGAGAAATGAGGGAAAGCAGTGGAGGGAAAAGACCCGTTCAGAACTCCAGCACTGTTTGTGTTCAAATGTTAAAAGAAAAATCCTCCTGGGGTCTTCATTCCCAGGCAGCACTGCTTTGCTATCTATCTGAACCTTACATATATAATTATGGTGATGAAATTCCCTTTCACTCCCTGGGCCTGTTTCAAGAGAATAACTGCACAACAAAACTGGCTGTTTACAAAATTCTTTTCATAACTCTCTCCAGGGACCTGCAGCAGCTGGATGACAGCACTCAGCTACCATTACTCTCCCATTTTTCAGAGACTGTTGAAGGTCTTACCACCATCCGAGCCTTCAGGTACAGTTTTTTAAGAAACATACATTACCTCGCTTTTGAGTATCTATCTCTGATTCTGTTCTGCAGTTGTGCAGTTATAAGTAATTGTTATTTGGATCACCTGGAAAATCCAGAGTCCCCAAAACACTGGTAAGGGGGAGCTCCAAAACATTGAAGAACTTTAAGCATTTTGCACGTGAAGGAGTTACTGTAGAAAAACAGGCTAATGTGTGTCAGCTGCCTTGCGGTAACTCTCCATACASTTGCACGCAGCCTAAAAAAAACTTGTGGGCAAATGTGATTTAAGAGCTAAATTAGCTTGCAATTACCACAGCATGCAGTGTGGCAGACTATGCGCTTGGACAGTTTCCATGGAACAACTAATATGCACYAACATGTTATGCCAGAGTAATTTGTGTTATGAGTCGATGTCCTGGTAAGATAAACTGTGCATGCTAGTGACTTCAGAGGACACAATAGCACCCTATGTTATTTTTCAGGTTGCTAGCTGAAAATGTGGTGGTTTATACTGATTTTGAAAATACACATGCTGGAGACAAGGTCTTTGATCACCTGTTTTAATTCATTTTTCCRTCCACATAAGCTCACGGGAGAGCAGCCCAGGAATACCTGATAACGTGCCTGGGTTTTGTATCTATGTTACAAAAATGGCAGTCACACTGATACTAGTAGAGGTACCAATAAAGCTACTGCTGAGCTTACCAGCTGCTTTTCCTATGCTAGTGCTGTTCTTGTCTTTTCCCAGTTGACTCAAATGCGGTCAACTGTCTTCCACACCCATCTCATCTAGATGTCTACATGTTTTGTCGGTTAATTATTACTGTTACYGTTCTATCTTTGAAATGGTAGTGCTTATTCCCCCTAACCTATGATGTTAATTTTATAATAGAAGTAATGCACAAAGTTAACTTTTCTTAAACTATTCTAACTAAGATCTAAATAGCTCAATGAAAGAACAACCAATTTAAGAGTTTGTTTCTTTTTGACTGAAGGTAGCTTCCCGAAGAGTGGTAGAACAGCATAGTATTTTCCATTATTAATTACTGTTATTGGGTATTTAATTTGTTAAGTGCCAACAGTGTTCTCTAGTTTGTAGCTATGTCTATGTTCAGTTTTAATGAAATTCAATTTCTCTTTTAACTGTTGCTTTTCTCATTTATCCATATATTCTTCTACTTCATCAAGAGGATCTTTAGAGTGTTATGGCTGTATATTTTCAGGTGTTGATACAATAAATAATATTCAATGCCATCTAGGTAGCATTTTCAGTCATTTGGAGCATTCCCTCTTGATTCTTCCTGTCACCTTGAAATGAATTCCTCTGTCAAAGAATTGTGTTTCGTGCCTCCTTTTTCTTAAACCCTGCAGTAACTGATGTGTGTCTGACCCAACAGCCGTGTGCGTTCAGTAAGTTCTGTATTCCATCTGCCTGCCAGCCTCCCACATCAGCTGGTAACCTAGCTATTTTTAGGACTGTGTAGCTTTTCAGCTGCCTAACATATTAGCAGAAGTAGAGTTTAGACTTGCTAGCTCGAGCATCCCTAAAAATAAGACTAATTCAGGAATCCAGCATAACGTTAGGAGGTGCCAGTTGTTCCTGGAGTGTCCTTACCCTTGGTAACTCTCCGTCCTGCACTCACTCAGAATGCATAAGGAAAGAAATGTACAAAAAATCCAGGGGGAGATCAGAAGGACAGCTACTGCTGCAGCTATAAATACACCTTCAGCAGATGCCCTGGCCTGATTTATAATTTGCTATCTAGCACTTCAGATAGCATTGGTGCTAAATAATCAATAAAATATAAATGTGAAGACTTCTGCAAAGACTGGTCTGTATTCTGAGAGGCCTGCTAACTTGGGGACACCTTCTGAAGAGAAATTCTGATATTTCTGCAGTACTCCACCAACAGTGGTAACTTTGTCTGCATTCCCATTCCACGTGCATATGCAYGACTGACTCATGATGCATACCTCACATCTTCTAAGGCATATCTGCATCACATAATGCTTCGTGGTATAGAGATATGAAAGTTAAATGTGACTGAATTGTTTCCAGAAGCAGTACAGCCATCTCTGTATAGTAGGGCACTGAGGGTAATTAGTCCTGAGGAAAGGCAGGGCTCACTAGCTCTGACGCTGCGTGACGCTAATGCTCGCTTTCAGGAACAACCATTCTAGGCTATGCAAACACACCAACACGCTCAGAGCCAGCCCAGGCCATTCTCCATTGCACACAGCAGACATATCTCTTATGTCTTGGCACGTGGCTAAGTTGTGAACAGCTAGATTATTTCCACAAAGTGGCATTTATTTCTTTTCCTCAAAAGCATAAATGATTTATGTAAAGTTGTAACTTTATTATACTTTACTCAAAAGAAGAATTAAGATACTCTGCAGTGAACAAATTTGAAAGCTTCTCTAAGCCATGTACTTCATACTTAGAATCATAGAATTATAGAATTGTTTAGCTTGAAAAAGATCTTTAAGATCATGAAGTCCAGCCATTAACCTAGCACTGCCAAGTCCACCACTAAACCATGTCCCTAAGCACCACATCTACACATCCCTCCAGGGATGGTGACTCATCCACTTCCCTGGGCAGCCTGTTCCAGTGCTTGATAACCCTTTCAGTGAAGAAATTTTTCCTAATGTCCAATCTAAAACCTCCCCTGGCACAACTTGAGGCCATTTCCTTTCATCCTATCACTTGTTGCCTGGGAGAAGAGACCGACACCCACCTCGCTGCAACCTCCTTTCAGGTAGTTGTAGAGAGCGATAAGGTCTCCCCTGAGCCTCCTCTTCTCCAGGCTAAACAACCCCAGTTCCCTCAGCCGCTCCTCACAGGACTTGTGCTCTGGACCCTTCACCAGCTTCGTTGCCCTTCTTTGGACACTCTCCAGCACCTCAATGTCCTTCTTGTAGTGAGGGGCCCAAAACTGAATGTATAAACAAAACACTGTCATAACTTTCTCTCATGTCAGTAAAAGGAGAGCTGAGTTTATAAATAAGTAGTGCTTGTTGCAACCATAATAGCTAAGGATATAAATAGGGCAAAGTTTTATAGGGAGAGATTAGCAAGTTTGTTAAACTTGCTAATGTAATAAAGGGGGAAAAAAGGCAAGCTTTGGGTGCTTAAACTAGATCTTCAGGCCTTCAAGCTTCTATTACTACCCTGGAAAAGGCTTTTGTGCCAGACTTCTCCTTTATTATTAGACATAATTATTGACACACTTTATTAGTAACATCACATTAATTTACACCTATGCAAATAAATGTGCCCAGTTGAAAGGAGTGACTGGCTGACTTGCATGCTTGCCAAGACCCAGATCTAAATAGGTGTAGCAGGGAATCATCTTCCATATCTGCTGAATTCAAGGCAGAATTCATTGTTGCAGCTATTCTGATGAGTGGGTGCAGATCCACTATAATAAACTGTAAACAGACCTATTTGCCATTAATCTTATTTTGTATTCTGTGGCTAATTCATTGGGGGCAGGGGAAGGAACACAGTTCTGTCCAGTCTGTTACTTTTTGTTGCACCATGTGCTTGGACTTTTGTTTTCCGAAGTGCTCCATTTGTTTAGCGATAAGGACAATCATGTTTGTCTAACACTGGAGCTACCATGTCTGGAGGTACTTTGAATTTATACTTTATAAATTATTACAATTTCTAGGCACTACAGTAATACAAATTTTAAAACTTGAGTTTATATGATTAAGTGAGAAGAGGAACTGCGTTCTGCAGTACTAATACTTCTTTTCACAAGTACATGCATGTATTATTTCTCTCTCATATAAATTTTTAATTTTTTTAGTTTCAGATTTGTCTTTTTTAGAGTTACCATGTAATAAAATATATTTAGAAAATGCCCAGTGTGATCCAGAAGTCCCACATAGAGTTTCATCAATGCAATAACATCCATTTACTCCTGAAGATACTTTACAAATACAGTTTGCATGTGTCTAATACAAGTCTACAGATGATGTCACTCTGAACTATTGATAGGCTGATTTAGACCCTGTGTCAAGCTGCCCATGAGCGTATACACCCAGAAATTAAATTTGACTTTTCATTTTTCCAAGACTCCCAAGGCCTGACCCTTTTTTCTTTTTCCTTTTTTTTTTTTTAGGTATGAAGCCAAATTTCGACAAAAACTTCTTGAATACACAGATTCCAACAACATTGCGTCCCTTTTCCTTACAGCTGCCAATCGCTGGCTAGAAGTCCGCATGGCAAGTACATTATGTTTGTGTTTACACAATGAATTTATTTGACTTCATTCCAAGCAATCTGGTGAGGCACCCAACAGTTATCCAGCCTCATTTGGGTTTCAAAGCTATGCCTTTACCCTTTATATCTCTATCTCTCTGTCTGTAATGAACATGTGCCCAACCCATCCTGGAAACTGAATGGAGTATGAATTTTCCCCATAGCCTGCAGCTGTTTCTCCAAGATAAGAATAGTTTTTATAGGTCATGTTGGCTCCTCTGTGTGTGAAGAGTGATCAGAGCTGGTCGAGCTGTGCCGCCAGCCAGGATGCCTCTATGGGACTGTGTTAGTCAGTGTCAGCAGACCTTTGCCTTGTGGCTCCCCAGGAGTATTTCAACATCTTGGAAGCTCTCTTAATAAGCAGAAGGACGTAGACAGGTTTGTGCCTGTTTTGGGTCATCTGAAGAATGCCAAAGATATTCACGTGCCTGTTTCCTTAAAGTGCTCAGTAAAGTGGCCTGGTATGAGAAATTATTTATTAAAAATAATTCCTTGAGAAGCAAATCAAGGAATTTTACGTTGTGGATGGTGATATTCGTATCAGGCTTTGTTAGATACAGGTGTAGTACCACTGTTGTGTAACGTGGGCTCCTTTTATATGTGCTAAGTGTATGTTAACTCGTATTTCATGTCACACTCTATACCTCCATTTTGGACTCCATTTCAGCTGGTACCTTTTGCTACTTAAATTCAGATGTTGAGTATGACTTAAATAAAATGTTATTACCCTTTTATATGTTCAGTCCTAGACCATCTGAAGTCCCTAATTCTGATCATTGCCTCTATCACTAAACAGTACAAACATAGACGAGTGACAATTTCCCTCCTACAGAGTTCATTTTCTAGTCTGTTACCTAATTTTACTCAGACTTGTCTGTGGGAAGTCAAATCACTAATGATTTAAATTAAAGCAGCAAAAGCCCATTATGGGTGGACACAGTCCATACATGCTGTGCAAGAACAGCTTGTTTGAACAAATACGGATGGTTGCCACCCAGCAGCAACTGCAGTGCCTCCCAGCAGTCAATCATCAGCCGCAGAGAGGATCCCCTCACAGAGGGGATCACATGAGCATTTCCCTCCTACCCCAGGTAACATCAGCAGCATGGTTTCAGCCACCTCCATTACATGCTTAAGATATCTGTGTTGTCTTCTCCAGAAGAAGATTAGAAGTGTTGGTACCACTCCTGTGTACAACAGCGTTTCCAAACAGCACAGCCACGCTAAAGGCAATGAGAACGGGTTCCTAGGCAGGGTCTGTATGGAGTTATGTGGTGTCTTCTGCCTGTATTTCAAATGGTGCAATGGGTTTGTTATTTGGTATGCAAAGTTATGAGAATGTTTTAATCATTTGTTAGACTTACAGTGATGGAGCTTATTCATATTCCTTCAGGAGTACATTGGAGCATGTGTGGTACTCATAGCAGCTGTCACTTCTATTACCAGTTGCCTGTATAGTAAACTCTCTTCAGGACTTGTAGGCTTGGGACTAACCTATGCTCTTATGGTAAGAATCTCAGGACCCTTTTTGTCTCTCCCAAACATTTTTTTGTAATTCTTCAGGCACAAAGATGAACAGGAAGATTGAAGGTGTCTGTACATCTATAGTGGGTACTGTAACATCACTGAAACCATGCGTTAACTTCAGTTCACATTCAATGGTTGACATATTTGGGTGTATGCTTTCTTCAGTTTTTAGATAAAATATTATTTGAAGTGTTAGTTCAAATATGTCAACAAAACATGGCCAAGTTGCATCATATTTTTTATATTGTCTTCCGTTGTGAAGAAGATTTTTTCAGTGCATCAATTGTAATTATGCTCCGGTACATCATTCCAGACAGTCAAACCTTAAGTTAGCAAGATGATGTCTTTTCACCTGTCTTTACTGTTCCCCTCCCTCTTTCCTGTTGGTGTAGATCAGATCTCCATAGTACCAAAGTATCTGTGCACTGCAGTTACGAAATTTATCCTTTAGTCGTTGTTGTCACCCTGATGATGTGTACCATACAGTTCATTCACAACTTCAGCTTATTAAGGCTGAACAAGTGTTGCTGTGGAGGAATATAAACTGCATGCTGGTCAAATGTTGCAAACTACTAAAAATCTGGAATTTAGTAGTGTATTTGCTTTATATCAGGTGTCTAACTATCTGAATTGGATGGTTCGTAACCTGGCTGACATGGAGATCCAGCTGGGTGCAGTGAAAAGAATCAATGGCCTTCTCAAAACAGAAGCTGAAAATTACGAAGGGCTCCTTTGTAAGTGCAGTTTTGTGCAGCATGCAGAAAGAGCTTGCTGAAATTTTAATGATTTTGCAGTCTATTACCATGAAAAACATAGTAAATCACTTAATGAGCTGATTAATTTATTATGAGAGGGTTGATTTTTTGGTTTTTTGTTTTGTTGGGTTTTTTTTTTTCTTTTTTTTTTCTCCCTGTGCTCCTGGTACAGCTTCCTCACAGATTCCCCAGAACTGGCCAGACAGAGGGGAGATCCAAATCCAGAACCTCAGTGTCCGATATGACAGCAACTTAAAGCCGGTGCTAAAGCATGTCAATGCCCACATCTCTCCAGGACAAAAGGTAAAGACTGCAGTGATTCTGAGAAGCTCTTTAGCCTAGCACATCATAGAAATCACAAAGTTAAAAAAACATACCACAGTATGTTTTGATGACTGAATTACAGATTTTTTTCTGCAAAAGAATGTAGCGCACTGGAAAGGAGTCTGTGGGTTTCTTAGCTTGGTGTGTTTAGGCATGCGTTAGAGTGAGAAGTTAGAACTACACACCACTTCTCAGTATCCCAGTGCTCTGCTGTTAGCACACAGTGCTGACAGAAGTGCCAAAAGAAGCGACAGTGACCCCTTACTGTGTTAGACCTACTTTCCATCATTCCCATGTGGCTCTCTTGCCTTTATTCCCATCGTTGCCACTCTCCTATTGTTCCTGTGTATAGGACTGGCCTTGATTTATCCCTAAATGCTCAGACCCCTAAAGACAAAGAGTGAACTTGGGGATTCTGTTATGGCCAGTTCAGTTTGACTGAACTGTCAGGAGGACGTGAGGATCACGTGGATCAGAACAGCTCCTCCATCCACTCATCTTAATTGTCAAATACAGACATTACCCACTTCTGCTCACCTGACGTTCATCTGCTTTCTGTGTCACAGATTGGGATCTGCGGCCGAACAGGCAGTGGAAAATCCTCCTTCTCTCTTGCATTTTTCAGAATGGTTGACACTTTTGAGGGTAAGATTATGCTTTTGCATATCGGTCAAGCTTAGCTCCTGAAAGTGCTTTGATAGTCCTTTCCTTAACAGCAGCAGCTTTGAAGTGCGATTTTTGAATCTGCAGGACACTCTCTGGCCTTGTTTAAATACGATATCATCCGTCACCTAACAGCTGTGCCATTGGGTTGTGGTTTAACTCGGCAGGCAGCCAAACACCACACAGCCGCTTGCTTGCTCCCCGCCCCTGCCAGTGGGATGGGGGAGAGAATCGAGAAAAAAAAAAAAAAGTAAAATTCATGGATTGAGATAAAGACAGTTTAATAGAACAGAAAAGGAAGGGAAAATAATAATAATGATAGAATATACAAAATAAGTGATGCGCAATGGAATTGCTCACCACCCACCGACCGATGCCCAGCTGGATGAATAAAAATTCCACTTGACAGAAGCAAAAGTCCTTTTGTGCTGTTAAATCACAACAGTAGGAGCAAACCATAAAAGGGGAAGGTGTTCGAGTACAATGAAGGATCCACATATAAGGCACAGATAGGACCCACTGGGCCCAGAAAACTCAGCAACTGGGGATTGCAGTTTGGCCTGCTGCCCTGGAATTTCCCACCATATTTCCTGCTATGTGTGCCATGTCCATGTGCCTCATGGAGTGTCTTCCTGTGCATCTCAAAAAATTTTAGCCGCAGTTTCCCAGCCACATCGCCCACAGGGCCCTTATGCAGAGCCAGACAGTTGTACTTGGAGATAAAATTTCTAAGTGCTCAATAGTAATTTGGCTTTTTGAAACACTTGTTCCCCCTGGTAACTAGTCCCTGCTTGAATTAACCTCTTACCTTCTTGTTTGATAGATGTTTGTAATGGTCAAGCAGATAAGTAGTGTGTCTAATCATTCATAAAATATTACAGGTATACTTCATATTCCTCCCAGCTGAGGCTTAGTCTCAAGATGATTGTGCTTGCTGCTTAACCAAAACTTGTTTCATTAGTGAATAAGGGGATGTGCAATTCAAGGCCTGTTCCTGCTGTACTGTATTGCAAGCTGAAAGCGAGCCATGTCTTTGCCAGCAGCTGTATGGCATGATAAACAGTCTAGCAGACTATCGATTTTCTTTTGAATAGGAAGGATTATCATTGATGGTATAGATATCGCTAAGCTCCCCTTACAGACGTTGAGATCCAGGCTGTCAATCATTCTCCAAGATCCTATTTTATTCAGCGGAACAATCCGGTAAGCATTAAGCACCAGCAATAAAAACCATATAATGACTTACATGCCATTATATATTATAATTATACCATATAATGACTTTTACAGAATTGCTGATAGCAAACTGTTCAATTCCGATCTCCTCAGTTGGAGTAGGGAGGATTACTGCCTTCTGTCTGTGCTTTTTACCCACCCCTGCCAGACTGCACCTTCCCACTGCCTGAGCCTGCTCAGCACGCTGTCGGCAGAAGGCATCCCGTGCCTGGGAAGTAGGGAAAGTCACTATTTATTCCTTCACGGTCAAGTAATCATTTAGCTCACTGATCAAATACCCATAACCACCCAGCACTTCTTGAAACCTTCTTCCTCCTACATCTGTTTTCATCTGTCTGCCTTAAAAAATGAGGTGGAAAAAATGCAGACTGAAAAATTAATGTAGAAGAAGAGGAAGCAATAGAACTATATGAGAGGTACCGGGGGAGGTCTGGGGTATTTTACCCTGGAGCCTCTATCCGTGTTGCTCTTCTAGTCTTTGAGATGTTCTTTCATCTGTGAGAATATCTGTGAGAATCTTCTTTCTCTGAGAGGATGATGCAGTAGAAACAGTGGCAAAAAGCTCCACAGTTTCCAGCAAATGTCCCTCCCTATGTCTGTGGCATTTACCTTAGAGAGGAACAGTACAATCCTCAGTGCAGAGTTACATCACCTGCAGTTACAGTTTCTACATAGAAGTCATTAGAGTTCACTGAAAATGATACAGCCTTCTGTGGTTTGCTGACTCCACACTAATACAGATCCCAAGATTMTCTCCTGAACTTGCCTGAATAGAGCATGATTTATTCATGTCAGAAGATGAGATGACTGTGTACCTTTGTTTTATTAATTAACCTATTAAAAAATTTATTTAGGCCAGCATCGGTCATTCACAGCTCATACAGTAGGAGTAAAAAGTAAAAATAAAAAGTGTTACGCACCATTGAATCTTTTATTTCTGATTATCATTCTATATATGAGATTCACATTTGTTGCTATCATTTCTGGGCTCCAGCAAGCTAAAATAACATTCATCTGTTCATAAATCCAAGATTCGTTCAGTTGTAGTGAAGACTTGCATATCATAATTCAGTATGAAGCTTGATTGTTCTGCTTAGCATTTCTATAGCAGTAAAGAACAAAGAGACATTGGATTTAAAAGGAGAGATGGTAGAATTTTGGCCTTTTTTAAAAAATGAATGTTGATTTAAACTGATTATATTCACAGCTTTTTTTCTGCAGAGCTTTTTCTAGTAAAACATGAGAATTTCTTTACTTTATTCAGAACAAAATAAATTCTAAACCCACAAAGGTATCTGCAAAACAGGAAGCTTTTCCCGCTCTGCTCAGCTGAAAGAGTCAAATTTTGTTCTTAATCACATTGGTATAAATGTTGACCGAGTCTGCAAAATTCAGTGGATTTATACCCATGATAGATCAGAATCAGGCCCAGATCTTTAGCATATGATTCTGATTATTTGCAAGTTTGTTTCTAAGCACACTAAAAGAAGAAATACATTGCAGAAGTTTGTATTGACTGATATTCTTGAATTACACATAACTGTAGGTTTAACTTGGACCCTGAGAAGAAGTGCACTGACAGCGTGCTGTGGGAAGCACTGGAAATAGCACAGCTCAAGCATGTGGTGAAAGCGCTCCCTGGGGGCCTAGGTAATAAGACTTCCTTCTTGAGAAGATTGCTTCCAGTGTTCACAACATTGCTGTTTCACATTTGCTATTTATTAAAAAGGCAGTTGCTGAAGAAAAAGCTTTTTACGTTTATGGAAGGTGACAAAAAGTGCTTGCCTGCAGGCAAAGGTCCTATATCCATCTAACTCCCTTACCAACTGCACCTGTGGGACAGAATCCTATTTCTATTCAAATCAATGGTAAAATTATTATTTTATTTCTGTATGTCTTCGTTATGAAGCATTGAGGTTTACGGGTCTTGTGAATTCAAATAAGGTGTCAACAAGTCAGGTGTTATCTAGAATATATACTTTTGTATTTTCCAATAGTCTTGTCCGGGGAGGAAGATTTCAAAAGCTTAAAGGTGTCAATCATTTGGCCATGCAAAAAAAAAAAAAACAAACCCAAACCACACTAAAATCTTAAAAATGGTAAAGCCTTAGGGTAAAGAAATGATGGATGTCACTTTGACAGGGGGATGCAGTGTCCTAGACTGCACGTGTTCTGGAGAAACTCGCTCTTAAACATCCTTAGCTACTTTGATGTCTAATAGATATAAAGAATATAGTGAGACAGAAGTACTGGTTGTTTTGAACAATGGAAATAAACAGGCAAAATGGGGTCACCAGCAGCTGTAGACCTAGGAAATGTTACTTTGAAAATCTTTATGCTGAAAGTGAGTCATTATTTTCCAAGCATATGCTCCACTCTGATCTGACCCTCTCATACACACACACCCCACACAAATACTGTTTTTGCTATATCATTTCCAGATGCTATAGTCACAGAAGGGGGTGAAAACTTTAGCCAGGGCCAAAGACAGCTGTTCTGCCTAGCAAGGGCTTTTGTGCGGAAGACGAGCATCTTCATCATGGATGAAGCCACAGCATCTATTGACATGGCAACAGTGAGTTTGGAGTGTTTCTGATTTCTTGCTTTCCTTGAGGGGGGAGACAACTGCTAATATGTGAAGAAAAAGGTGGAAAGCAATTCTATCTACTCTGTAATATGCTTACGCCATATTTAGTGCAGATGTGTTTACAAGTCCAGGTAGTTGTGAGTCATTGCTAACTAATCTAAAGAGCTTTTAAATCATTTTACTAGGGGTTTAATAGTTATTCCAGCATTGCTTGCATTAGGAAAATGAAGCATGTTATTTTCATTGGCAGTTTGATTTCCTAAAGTAAACAAAGCTTTGGAAGGTCAGCTGGGATGGTCAGTGAAGGATAAATTGGCAAGCAGACAAATTTCCCCAGCATGGTGGACAGGACAAGTCAGGAAGTTAGAAGGCTTGAAAGTAGAGTCAAGGAAATAAACAGGGACATAGAAAAGACATACTGGATTATTGCATTAATTGCCTAAAATTGCTAGACAGAGGTTAAACCACACAATAATAGTGCACTGACTGGATTTTAGCCAAATAGAACAGTACATTCTTAGGATTTTTTTTTTCTCTGTTATGTTGTTATGAGAAATGTTTCAGTCGTCTTCATTCTATGAGTAAAAAATATAATTGGAGGGGTTTATTATAACAGCTACAATTTTTAGTTCTGTAAAATGTTAGTGTGTTGGGTGTCAGTAACATTGGGAATTATACTGTATGCAGCCCAGTTAAAACACATTTTGAATTTTGACGCATTGAGGATATAGTTCCTCCCTTGAGATACCTTTATTTGCTATTATCTGTTCTTTAGGTATGTATCTGGACTAGTGACATTTCTAGGCAGTTTGTTACACAACAACGTTTCTTAAATAGCAAAGGATGAGTACTTGTTGAGTGAGAACTATGTATGTTAAGACCATCTTAAATATCATCTCCACCGTTAAATATGCCAGGTACAGCTCACTCCCTTGCTTATCCCTGCCACCCCTTGGTGTTAGATATTCCCAGTGTGCTGGGACATTCCTGGGCTTCCAGCAGGGTGAAGAACGCACCGCAGAGGCGCCTGCATGCAGGCAGCCTGGGAGCACCCTGAATTCACCTTTGATTTCCTCACTGTAAAACTGAGGTCAGGATAGCAGGGGTTTGGGAGCCAGAGCAAAACTCTCCTGTGCGCTGAAGCCCAGAGGCAGTGGGGGTGGCAGGAGCGAGCAGGGCTGTCTAACTGGAGACCAGGCTCTGACTTAGTTCTGACGTGTAATTACTTTTTCATTTCTGCAACAAAGGATCAATAAAAGCATGGAATAATCAGTGGTTACTTAAGCCTTCTTAGTGTCTGTGTGTCTATCATGTAACTTTTGTTGTTTGAAAAGCAACAAATGTTTTTCTTTACATAGGAGAACATACTCCAGAAGGTAGTCATGACTGCATTTGCTGACCGTACTGTGGTTACAATAGCAGTAAGTACAGTCTCTGCTGCCGTTCTAGTGCAAACAAGAATCATTAGTCAATTCTTGTCAATGTTAATAAATGTGTTAATTTGGCCATTAATCTTTTTTTAATGCAGTGTTTAAGTGTAAGCTTTCTTTTCCATTTTAAACTACTTTCTTATTTAAATACATAACAACAGCTTCTTAAATGTGTTGTGTGATGCTAAGTCTGACTGCCTGTAAAGGCATGTAATATAAGTATGCAGTCTATTTTCTGTTACCCATTTTATCTAATTTAAATATAATGTGATTTGACCACTGTGAAATCTAAGAATAAGTTTTATCAAGCTACAGTAATCATTTAACTAAGGACAAGTAAAATTGTGTGATAGTTCTGCCACTGGGTAAAGCAATTATGTTTCAAAATTTAAACAAATAAATGGGAATCTTACTAACTTTTAAAAATAAACATTCCATCCCTGTTGACAGTGATTGAATTTAAGTTTGCATATCTTGAAGTGCTTATACAAAGATCTTGAGTATCTATAAAAAAAATGTTTATGAAAGAGATTTGACCTGAATCCAAGCAGTTGGCTCAACAGATATGTCAGAAGCAGTACATATCTTTCAGTCCTCTATTTTCTAAAAATACACATATTTCAGGGAGGTGAAATAAAGTCTTTATGCTTCTTAACATTTAAAAATTAAACACAAGTCAAGAAATCTATGCTCAGGAATCTTACAGCATCTTTTTATTTTCACCTAGCAAATGTGTAATAGAAAACGTGATTTATCTTATGGTATCCATTCAGTGTGTCATTATAAAAAAAGCAAAGGAATCATAAGCATGAATTTCCCTGATTTCTCTGCATGAAAATTCTGAGTTGCACTGCATTTTGCATTTATGTATCTTTTTCAGTTTGTTTGGGGATAGGCTGAGAAAGTTTTATTAGTCTTTCACTCTTTTAGTGAGTTTTGAACTGCACAGTTCAAACAAACAGCATTTTGGAATAAACTTACTTTGAATGTTTTTACTTCCAAATGTAAATGTGGTTTACAGCAGGTGGGTTTGTATTCAAAACTCTCTGTAATAGAAACATAACATGGGGTTTTTGGGGGGTTTTGGGTAGTGGTTTGGTTTTTTTTTTTTCCCCAGAGGAAGCCATATATTCCTAATTTGTGTTTAGGAAGAATAGGAAGAGGAAGAGTATGGTACTGGGTCTATATTATCATCTATGTTACTTCACCAGGATGGCAGTACTGATTGTGTTAGACTGAAAGAGATCAGACAACAAGGGCAGCAAGTACAACTGGAATGTGATATTTCAGTCCCCTCCCCCTGCCTGTGGACTGGATAAATGTCACAGAAGGACTGCAGCAGAGATGAGATTTGTAGATGCCATCAGTGATTATTTCATGGAACATCTGGCCAGGAAGCCACAGAAGGAAATTCAGAAGTTGTTTTGGTACTGAGGGTGCCTAAGATCTGATTAGGAACCTCATGGGTGAAGAGTGACTGTGTAACAGGGACCACGGTATTCTGAGATTAAATATCCCTGCAGGAGTAATGCAGACCCAAAAAATCCAGTGCAGTTACACTCAACTTTAAAAACTGGAATTCTGTAAAAATGAGGAGGCTTGCTAAAAACAAAACCCAAAATAAGATAAAAGAGGAAGTGAAGAAAATTGAATCTACAGGGATCATGGAAATTACTGAAGGATTCTATTCAAAAATCCCAGAGCCAATGCATGCTATTTATTAGGAGAGGCTTGAGTAAGGATAGAAAGAAGCTGGTATGGCTAAACAAATAAAAAAGATTATTAGAAACAAGAAGGCATTCTTGTAAAAGCTGAACKCATAGCCAAATAAAGAAAACAGAAATGGTCATAAGTTCTGGCATGTTACATGTGAAAATGCAATAAGGCAGGCCAAAAAAAAAAAAAAAAGTGTAAGAGCAGCTTCTGGAAGCCATCAAAACTAATAATGAATCCCTGAAACACACCGGGAGCAAGAAGTCTGTCAATCTATGGGGCCATTTGATGATAGGTACATGAAAGGAATGCTCAGGAAAGATAACGGTATTGCAGAAAAGCTAAATTAATTATTTTCATTATTTACTGTGGAAAAAACTGGGGAGGTTTCTTCCTAATAAAATAAACTAATCAAATGTTAGGGCTTACTAGGAAAAGGGTAGAGAACAAAAAAGAAAACACCATACCACTGTATAAGTCCATAGTTCGCACATACCTTGAATATTGTGTGTAGTTCCAGTCTTCTCATCCCCAGAATGACGCATTACAACTGAAAAATGTTGAGAAGCACAAGGATGATCGGAGGTGTGGAACTGTTCCTTAAGGGGAGCAGCTGAGTAGGCTAGGCCTCTTCTGCCTGGAAGAAGGACAACATAAGGACATGTGAGAGAGGTCTGCAAAATCATGAGGCAAGGGGGAAGAGGCATCAGATGAAGCTCTGAGCAGCAAGGCCTAGAGCATACAAAAGGGGGTACTTGTTCACGCAGTGGGGAGCACACCTGGAAAAATCTTTTCCAAAGGATGTGGATGCAAAATGTTTTATGAAAGCTCAAGAGAAGACATGGGCAAGGTCTTAGAAGAGAGATCTATTCAGTTTTACAGACAGACAAACCACACCAAGCTCAGGAAYCCCCCCTGATCTAGACCTAGTCCAGGGCTGGGAGAGTACCTGCATGCAGTACCACACTCGCTTGCCCTGTTCCCACTCTTCCTGGCTACCTTCTTGTGGCAACGCTTGGGGGCAGGACTCTGGGCTAGGGACATTGTAGTCTGAACTCATATGACGATTCATACTCAAGTACCTATGTGCAATTTAGGTACTTGAATATCCACGTATCTCTTGGTCTGTATATTTATCAGCAGCATTTGCACAGTAAATTAGGATGAAAAGTAGCATAAGTAGCCTTAATCAAACTTGAGCTTGATAGGAAAATTAATTTCTGGAAATCTGTCTTATCCTGGAATATATTTGATAGATACACTGAACCGGCATTTTGTTTATTTGTTTTTCAGCACCGCGTGCACACGATTCTCAATGCAGATTTGGTTATTGTAATGAAGAGAGGGGTTATTTTGGAATATGACAAGCCTGAGGTTCTGCTAGAACAAGAAGACAGTGTCTTTGCTTCTTTTGTACAAGCAGATAAGTAATAAAAATAAATGAAGCATTTTAAAGTACAATTGTATTATTTTCTAAAAATGTAAAATACCTGTAAATAAATATTATTTCATAATAAATTGAGGTTTTCCTTTTTTAATAAAATGAGCCATTTTTCTCCATCTTAAAAATTAATGAATTATCCATGTACTTTCCTTTTTTTGTATACTACTACTATTCTTTTTGTTTACTACCAAAGAATCATGAAATAYAGTTGAAACAAACTACATGGGTGACATATGACAGGATACACATCAAACAAACATAGCCARCATGGAGTTTTTATGTAACTCTTAAACCTCTCCTGTCATTTTATTAACATGTTATTTTTTATGCATCATAGCCCTACTGTAGATAACACTCATGACTGATTAAATGCAGARGGAAAAATTATATACCAAAGTATTTCTCAAAAGCTTGTATCTCTTTTAATCATATGACTCTGTAAAGCTTTAATATCTAAATATAAAATCTATACAACTTTTTTTATATTGTGGTTTATTGATAGTGCCTGTGTCTCTTGGTCTCTCCTTTAATACCTTTTAGAAATGAATCACAATCTGATTCCTTTAGTCTTTCTTAGGCTGCCTCACCTCTACCCCCACTGAATCATATCATACTGATTCCAAATGGGATTGAGCCAGACTCCCTCCCATACTGTGAGGAAGCTAAGAGGAGGCAGGCTGTGGTAAAGTATCAGTGTTTAATGCACACTGTTTCCAGACCAGTGCAGACGTACCAATTCATCTAGAAATTATCCTTCCAAATCTGATAAATAAACAGTATTAAACCTTTCACTGTAGCTCAGAGCCATGAGAGCCTGACTCATTGTCTCCTAGTCTCACATTTCACCCACTGTCACACTGTTTCTAGATTCACTGTGATCCTTACCAATAAAATATGTATACTTATTAAGATAACTTATAACCACTGAAATTATCCTAATTTGGCTGGACAACTATTTATCCCTGCCCTATCGATTCATTGTGACAATCATTCCAGGATTTATTAATTGCTAAGGGGTTAGAATGTCAATGACCCAACAGAAGGCTGCAATGAATTTTTCACCGTTATTCTTTTTGTAGCAACTTTGGCTTTACATCCGTTTTTGTCCTCTTYCCCTTTTTGAAGAATTCCTAGTGCTTGGGAAAACTCCTTTGTCTTTTTTTTTCTCTCTTTAGCCTGCTCAATTAATTTGGAATCTGTTTTTTAAAGGCTTTATTTTCTAGAAAAAGACATCCCTATGTTCTCATGGGATACATGATATTTTTAATGCATTACTTCTCTCCTAGCACTGCAGCAGAGAGCAAGGAAAACTTAAGAACTGTTGTTGCTGTTTAAGTCGTGTTACCAGTTCCACAGTGGAGTATTTGCAGCATCTGCCTGCTGTTACTTGTGCAATACCTAAGGGCATTAAACTGGGGACAGAGAACATGTAACCAACAACAGAGAGTAGGACGAACAACGGTAAAAGTGGGGAGGTAGAATACAGTTATGCAGATGAAATGCATGAGCTCTGTCATTGCCTACTACAGACGAAGAGAGAAAATGGGCAGTTGGGAGATACCTCCTCCTCCAGGGAATCATTTTGCTGGGCAGCTTCAGAGAAGAAACAGCTGCAGAACTGTTGGTGTGTTTTCACCCTGGGATACCAGGCATCCATTAGGGCTAAGAGAGAAGAAATGGGAGGCAGGTGACTATTCTTCCAGGGTAGCAGGAGGGCACAGTGAGTGCAGAGCAGGTTTCTACTGCARCTACTGTGTGTGCTGTCTCCTAGCTGCCCAGCACTTGTCTAAGGCATGATGTGATCCTGTGAAGGCTTAGGAAGACACCACTCTGCAGGACATCACAAACTCATGCTGCAGAGAGAGATCCTCAGAAGCTTTGCAACCACCTGTGGAAGATCCTAAATCCTAATGGCAAGAGGAGAGATAGAGAGAAGTGAGGTTTTATATGCTTTTAAGAAAGTGCCTGGGTTTTCACGCTGCAATTTGGACTAGCTCCTATTCCACAAGCTTCCGACAACCTTACTTTGAAAGGAATGCAAGGGAGTAAAGGACACAGCATATCGCTAAGAAGACTGTATTATATCTCACGGTATTAAGAAATAAGAACTCAAATTACAAGTGTCATACATTTCCATTGTAAATGGGGCTTATATTTCACAAAGCAGCATTGCAGGAGGGTAGGGTGAGCGAGCTGGTTCATATCCAATGATTATATACCTTTTTAATGGTACCACACTGCTGGATAAATATGTGTGAACAGGGAGGCCTCTTAGCTACCACTTGGACAGAATACACTTCACATTTCCTCAGCACATTTTATCTAGTCTTGTTTATATGGGGCCAAGACCCAGGGAGTTTCTGCCCCCTAACTCCAAAGCGTTAGAGTCTCAACGGTGACCAGAAGCAGTATCCAAGAAAATAATTCTATGGTGGGAGGCTCACTGCCATTATCTGAGGCATTAAACCTGTTGCCTTGAGATAGGCKTTCCAGAAGTCGCTATTGAATCAAGCTCACAAATGTATTTTGCATGGCAATGAAGCATTACTAAGCAAAGTGGTGTACTAAAATGGGTGCAAGACAGCCCCAGAGCAGCCATGTCAAGACTTTTTCTCCTCTGGGATGGGACTCAGCTCAGTCCCAAAGGTGTTAGTGGGATAGGCTGCCCATGGAGATGCAACCAGGGGCTTTTTTATTTTGTTTGTTTTCTATAAATGCTCCCATTATGCAAAAACCTTTATAACATTTATCCCCTTGTCTTAGTGTGGCCATTTCATCCTGTTCTACTTATTTCTAAAGGAATACTGTTTCCTTGGAAGGCCAGGAAGCACAGCGTGCCTGCTACATTAGCCCTCATCCCAGCTCTGCTCATGCCTTCCCCTGTGGCTTTGCATAACCAACTCCAATCTCTTTTCTTCTGTCTACCCACTCGTACAGCAAGGTGATTTGTGAGGCTTAATTCATGTTAGACTAACACTCTGTAGCCTTTGAAAGAAAGGTCTGCTTCTAAAGGCAGAATAATACCATGGTGCCAACTAAATTTTAATTTAACAGTTATAGTAATATCTTCTTTGATAGCCATTAAAATTAGGATAAATTGGGGGGGGGGGGGAGTTTTGAAATGTAAAACCTATTTTGTGGGTGGAAAAACTTACCCCTCACGATTCAATACCACAGAGTGGGATTGTTCGTTCCTGTGAGCCCAATTTGTTCAGCAGCTCTTAACAMAAATATGTTGGCTCACTCAGAAGATCTGTCACTTTTTTCTTTTAAGTATCTGTCACTTGATCCACAAAGACAGGGCTTCTTTTTATTCTGCTCTAGAAATTCTTCAGCAGAAGCCACTTGCTTTGCTGTCCCATCTCAGCCAACAAGTGCTCAGAGGTGAAGGAAAAGAAGGCAAATGACAGTCCCAATAAAGAACAGAAGTGGAAACAAGGAAACACCCTTCTAGCTCTATAGAGTTCAGGATTCCTAAAACCAACATGGTAAGCATGTTCATGCAACTGTAGCCTCGCTGTAGTAGGCTCCACGGTTCGCTCCTAGCACCAGACTATGAAGCAACTTACCTTTCCCTTTAAAACACTCCTCCCCGACACATTTTTTTTCAGTCTACGTTCATGTAGTTACCGCCCTCTGGAGGAAAAGGTACAGAATAATACAACGATTAGAAAAGAGTAAGGAAAAATGGCACGAAAGGCATGACTGCCTCTTGAATACCTATGTCCATCTCTGCAAAAGAGGGTGAAATGTTACCAATGAACTGCATGGTGTTCTGAAGCCTCTTTATGCTCACTTCAAAATGCTGGAAGTAACTATGAGCTGCCATCAGCTGGAGAACCACACCTTTGACAAGTAAATCTTCAAATTACTTCATCCATTTGGGGTTTTTTTAAATGTTTAGAAAGAAAAGTATAAAAATTACAATATTTTTAAGTTAAATTGTATATATAAATCATGTACTTAACAAAGTAAAAGCGTAAGTGCAGGTGACATATTCACAGCAAGCACACAAAAAATGTCTAGCAAAGTGATACAGAGAAAGGTGAAGTATCTTTGGCTAAGCTCAGCGGCCTGGCAGCCAGGTGCCAGGGCACCTTGTTGTCATTTTAGTTTTATCAAAGCAGCAAGAAAGATGACACAGAACAAGAGAAAGCATGGAGTATTGGGAAACTGACCCCTCCAAAAGGAATGGATGTGTCCAAGGACATGCAACTATTCATAAATAAAAAGTAGAAATAGTCTAAAGTAATAGTAATCATTTAATTACAAGACCTATAACGACTGCTCAGAGAGCTCAGAGTGATTACTTAAAAATACTATTCTGAAATCCCTAGCTGGGCCACAATAAGTAGCTGTCTGTGGTGAAAGTTAATTTCAGCCCCAACTGGCTGGCTCCCAACCACCAACTGGGCAATTGCCTTGCCCAGGCAATCAACGCCAATAACTGTTTACAGTATGTACCAGAGCACTTAGAGCCAAAACTGAAGGGAAAGTCCATGGACACATACAACTAGAAAAATATAATCATAAATCCACTGGCACTAAAGAAAAACCTCTTATCCAGAACATCCTAGGATGCTTTAGCAACTCTACAACTTTGGTGTCTAAACTGAAATAGAAACAAAATATTTAAATCAGAGTAAGTAAACACGTGAATGAGCATATTGCTATTTAAACAGTGGAGCAGTCACATCAGAGTGCTTTTAAATAACGCATCTTGTCACAAGGGTACATCCTTATACRCATGCACACGTGTGCATTTATACGCACACGGACATCATACAGCCACACACAAGTTCTAGCGTCCTGCCTCTTTTTGTCGCCTCTTCTGGCAATTTTCATGTCTGTCTGGAAGTTCATGTCMCTGTGGGTTAACCATTTGTGGATGGATCATTCGTTTGCAACATTTACTGCTATTTGGACAGTAGACATTTTCCTGAGCAGTCCCAGCTTACATCATTTCATGACCTCCTTCTTTCAGAAAAATCCTTCCTTAGCCAAGGCTAAATAACTCTAGCAAATTTTGTAAGTGGGAATGAGCCCCTTTAGTTCCAGGTCTCTGTTTAACCATTATGTCCTTGGACTTGGCCTCTTCAAGCAAATTTCCTACCACTGCCTGCCCGATGCATTAGATCAACGCTTTCCTCCTACTTACAGAAAGACGGGCAGCTGAATTTCAGGGTTTTTTTTGGGGGGGGGGTTTGCATTAAAGATTTCCTTTTAAAAAATCCCCAGCACCATTTTGTTGTCTATTTCACGGAATAATTGCCCAACCTGAAACCGCACCATCCTGCAAAGTAGCAGCGTTAATGGAAGCCAGGTACTGGCAGCAAATCCATCCTCGAACAAATATTTACAGAAATCGGCTCCGGGGAAAGGCGATCACTCACACCACCGCGGCCGGAAACCCGACCTCCCCCTTCCTCAGAAAAAAAAAAAAAAAAAAAAAAACTGAGGAAAAAGGTAGATAAACGCACCCAGCGCTCACCGGGGAGCAATCCGGGACTCGGCTCCCCCCTTCCCTTCCCACACGGCGACGTTGAGGAGCGGCGCCCAACAGTTTTTAACCGCCTTCCGTTGCGCCCGTTGCCCAACGACCGTTACGCGGAGGCGCGCGCGGGAACGCCTCAGACCCTCGTCCCTCCGCTGCGGGCTTCGCCGAGGGGTCGGTACCGGGTCGGGGACCGCAATACGGAGAAAGGGAGCGGCCGAGGCCGGCCCCACACGTCGGGAACCGGCGTGTGGGGCCGGCCTCGGCCGCTCCCGTCCTCGGCGGCGCCGCCTGGTGGCCGCCGCGGACGCCGCCACCTCCCCGTCGCCGCCGCCGGCTACGGCGGGGGCTGCGGCGGCGCCGTGCGCCCGCTCGGCCCCCGCGGCGCGGCCGTCCCCCCCACTCCCGCCCCCGGCAGAACGGCGGCCGCATGGGGCGGCGCTGAGCGCCGGAGCGGCGGCGGGGAGCCATGCTGTCGAGGAAGGGGATCATCCCCGAGGAGTACGTGCTGACCCGGCTGGCGGAGGATGTGCCGGATCATGCCCGGTACCGCGCGCGGGAGCGGCGGGCGCGTTTTGTGGGCAAGAACGGTGCCTGCAACGTGGCCCATAAAAACATCCGGGAGCAGGGACGCTTCCTCCAGGATGTCTTCACCACCCTGGTGGACCTCAAGTGGCCCCACACGCTGCTCATCTTCACCATGTCCTTCCTCTGCAGCTGGCTGCTCTTCGGCATGGTCTGGTGGCTCATCGCCTTCGCCCACGGAGACTTGGACCACAGCACCCGGCTGCAGCGTGACCCCAGAGAGGGGGCGGCGGGGGCCCCGGACGGCTTTGTGCCCTGCGTGACCAGCATCCACTCCTTCACCTCCGCCTTCCTCTTCTCCATCGAGGTGCAGGTGACGATTGGCTTCGGGGGACGCATGGTGACGGAGGAGTGCCCGGCCGCCATCCTGGTGCTGATCGTGCAGAACATCGTGGGGCTGGTGATCAAYGCCATCATGCTGGGCTGCATCTTCATGAAGACCTCACAGGCCCACCGCCGGGCTGAGACCCTCATCTTCAGCAAGCATGCRGTCATCGCCATGCGGGAGGGCAAGCTCTGCTTCATGCTGCGGGTGGGTGACCTCCGGAAAAGCATGATCATCAGCGCCACCATCCGCATGCAGGTGGTGAAGAAGACTGCCAGCCTGGAGGGGGAGGTGGTGCCCCTCAACCAGATTGACATCCAGATGGAGAACCCCGTGGGGGGCAACAGCATCTTCCTCGTCTCCCCGCTCATCATCTACCACGTGATAGACAGGAACAGCCCCCTCTACGACATCTCCCCCCTGAACCTTCACCACCATGAGGACCTGGAGATCATCGTCATCTTGGAAGGGGTGGTGGAGACCACCGGCATCACCACTCAAGCCAGAACCTCCTACCTGGCGGATGAAATCCTTTGGGGCCAAAGGTTTGTGCCCATCGTGGCAGAGGAAGATGGGCGATACTCTGTGGACTACTCTAAATTTGGCAACACGGTGAAAGTGCCCACCCCTTCGTGCACTGCTAGGCAGCTGGAGGAGGACAAGAGCATTATGGACACCATGCCATTGTCTCCTAAAGGCACAATAAGGAAGAGGTCTGTCAAGCTAAAGCCCAAGTTTACCATAAGCAATGAGCCTTCCTGATGCCTTTTGACTGGGAAACTCTGTTAGGGCTTTGTGTCTGAAAGATCTCATGAACTCAAAACACTGAGGTGGCCTCTTACCTTTTTTTAAATTCAGGTTGGTAGCACAAGGTATGTTCTGGTGTTATTTATTGTGGGATAAATCTAAAGCTAATTATATTTTTTTTAAAGGTGTGAGAGATTTTAAGCAGCAGTGGAAGTAGGAAAATCATGGTCTGCAGCTTTAAATTTCAATTCAGACTGTCCTGTTTAATTGCACGATCATTTTGCATTGATTAATCTGCAGGTAATGACATATTTTCTCAAAAAATAAATGTATATTTATCTTCAGAGATTGCAGTACTTAGGGTCTTGCAGTGTTCTAAAGTCAGTAGTTTTTAACTTTTTTTCTAACTTGAACAATCAATATAGCAAAATAAAATATTAATAAATAATAAAGTAGGTTGGATTTACATTATAACAAAAAGGTCAGGCAGTGTTATGTATGACACAAGTCCAGATCTGGAAGTGTCTATGTATTTTACTCTATGTCTCAAAGAAATTAACTGCCAGGTCTGCTTCATCTGTATTGTATTGTATGGAGCCACTTCTACCACATGCATTATGAAATGTATTTGAGTATTTACTTTTGTTTATTTTAAAACCCTTTACACTTCCAAAATAAAACATTCAGGAATACCCTTTTGGACTGTACATTTCTGATAGTAAGCAATGCTTTGCCTTTAAAAAGAGTAGCAGATAGTATACAACTGAAATTAATCATAAATAGGAAAAATTCTGTATTCTAGTTGTCTAACGAAGAGAAGCAACATCCCTCCCCCCCCCGCCCCGAGCCACATGGCAATAGGATACCCAGTAAAAAAAAATTAATCTCTCCCTTAAGTCAGAGTGAATTCTGTTAGATAATCAGGGAATATAAATAGAATCAGATATTTTAAATGAAAGGGCAATGCTGAATGCTGAAATTATATCTGCATGCAGTAGGAAAACCTTTCACTCCTTTCCCTTTTGTAAAAGCAGCAGAGGGTTTTGTGCTTAGGGAGAGGGGTGATGTGTAAGACAGCGTGGTCACTTCTGGGATGCTGTGTCACAAAACATACTCCCGCTGAGGAAACGATTCCCTTTCCATTTACATCCTGACCTTCCTACACAGCCGGTGCCTGCCCTGGTTTTTAGCTGAATTCAAGATCTGGCATTTACCAGCAAACACGAAGGGGCCACGTTCACCCACTCAGTTCCACAGTGACAATAGGAGCAATTCCCCTTAGCACGCTCCTGCAGATCCTCCATCTGGGGATATTAGTAACAGCAGCAATTTTATTTCTATGCAGGGTTATTAGGGGTAGCAGCAGTATTAACTACAGTGTGCTATTAACAGGGCAAACTGCCACTCAAGTGAAAAAAGATAACGTTGTCCAAATAAAACCTAAATAAGCATTACAGAACTGATCCAACACCTGGTTACACAAGCTGTGCAGAGAGGCGCCAAGTTACTTTCAAACTTAATTATTCAAAGCGTTGAATAGTTCACGTTGACACACGTCACTTGACACGCGTCAAGTTCTTGTGTGTTATGCAGTTCACGACAGACACCTGAACTGGTTTGTGTTGGCAAAAATATGGCAAATTTTTGATGCCTTGTCAGTGTAACAATATGACAAACTCATTCAAAAGTGTGACAAAACTTCCATACTGACTATGGAATATTTTCAGGCATCTATAATGAAATGAAATAATGTTTGGGTAAAATCAAAGGTTGTTTTAAAATGATAAAACAGTAGTTATATTTTCAGTATCTATGTATTTCAGTTTTATGAAGACCTGTATCAGCATTATCAGACTGCCAGTTAAGAGAATAAACGCCTGTTCAGTTTCCAAATTCTCAATACACCAATACTATTCTGTGAACAGCTCTAAAAATGTGGTATGTGTTTCACAATGAAAAGACAGTCAAACTGGCATTAACAGGTAGTGAGCACAGAAAATTTGGAAAGGCATATTTTACATTTGTAACCATAAAAAATCCTATTTTTTAAAATAGGGAATGATTAAATGCCTTTGATGATTAAATTTCTTCTGTAAGACTGAGTCTAATTGTCACATTATTTTCCAGCTTTCCCTTTTACTGCCTCTGTTCCATTGCCCATCGGAGGGGCACTTACAAGTAGAGCTATTTGCATCTCCTAGACACCTTTGTTCCTTTGGAAGTTCATTGTTCTTTATCACCTGTGACAATACTACTGCTCTATTCTTACAAGAGTCATAGACAAAATCTTAGAGTTAGCTTTCCAGTGACTTGAAATCATTGGCTTCTCCTTAGCCTCCTTAGTGCCTTATTTCAATGTGTAAGATAGACCTTAAGGCTCTTGCATAAAACCTCTTCAGCTCTGGTAGCATTTTAAAGCTCTTGTCAAGATTTGACCTAAATGTGAAGCAATTTCAGTAGCACTACCATGCAACTATTTTCAGGAACTGATGCAAGCCTCTTTTTCCCTCAGGGAAATCTGTGCTATGGAGAGGTAGAAAATTCTCTTTGTTCACTGTGAGATGGGAGGGGAAAGACGGGAGGAAACAGCTTGCGTTCGCTGGGCTGCTTTCAGGACCACCTTTTATGTCACTTCTTTTACAAGAATCTGCCTAATTTTCTGAAGTCTTGCAATAAATAGGCATCATAATATTGTGAGGAAGGGAGGATTTGTACTATTAAAATCACCATAGTGAATTATTTCAATCAAAGTGTTGGTGATTTTGAATCTCAGGATTCTTGTAATTTTAAACTCTTTTGTTCTTTCACCATTTAAAATATTCTGAAGCATTTCAGGGGCAGAGCAAGGAAGAATAAGTGTATTTATTTTGTACTGGGGATATTACTTCTTTGTGAGGATCCTTTCATTTTTGTCATTTACAAAGTATTTGGGAACACAAATATCTGAAATTGTTCTTAAAGTTGTACTTACGCTGACCGCCCCCGTTCTCTGTAGGAAGGTTCTGAAGAAGGCGTCGTGCTATCATTTGACATAGAAAAGTCCTCATTCTTAGCAATGAGCAAATGCTGTGTTTTCCATAGTTGAAGTCCAAAGTGAGTGGGCTTTTGAACTTTCTTTCTCAGCCTATGTCTGCTTTTTGGTAGGTGGTATCGCAGTTGGGGTCCTGCCGAGCAGCTCGGGGGAGCGTGCTGTGGCTCCCACCACTGCTACCTCTCCACGTTTCCTCTGCACAGAAACCAGGGTGAGGGAAGCTGGGGGCTGCATGCTCGGGGCTTGCCCTGACCGAGGGGAGGACATGGACACAAGAAGTGGGAAGCTGTAGGTTTTGTAGTGACCCGTTGCTGAATTTAGGGTGCGGTGGAACCAACTGTGTCCATGGGAATTGCCTTTCATGTGCCTCAGAGTCCGGAGACCATTATCAGTTTACACTCATAGTTCACACTGTTTAGTGCATTCGAATTGGAGTTTGTTAAGCTGTTTGGATGGACAGAAGGCTCACAGAGCTTATTAACCAGAAACAGAGACTGGAGAACACTTATGTTCTATGCCATAGTTTTAAAATACTTGTAGTGACTGCTGGTGAGAACATAGCCACTGGGCGTATCAGTTTCATGTTGCRTTTTCTAATGAAATCAAGTGACATACATATAAAAATTAGAGTATAACAAGGTCTGACTTTGTCTCTTTATCCCCCAAGGCACATGATAAGTATAGTATTATAGCAGCGTACGTCAGTAGGATAATCTCCCTGTAAAATAGATACCAGAAGTGAACTCAAGAGGCTGCATATTAAGGCAAAAGAGGGTCAGGGGCACAAAACAAGTACGCTTAAAATCCACAAGCGATGACAGTGGGAAGACAATGCCAAGAAGTAATAAATTATTTTCTTTTGAAGCCCTTCACACCAGCAAAGGTGTGACGATGCTGAGATGAGAGATCAGAGATCTGAAAAGCAGATATGAGAGGCTGGTATAAAAGTCTTCAACAAGGCCAAGGTTTACATGCTAGCATAGATTAGCAATGGGGTCAATGTCAAAATTCAGTCTGCCCTGTAAGGCAAGACTGCAGGCTGGGCGTGATCAGCATTGCTCAATCCAGTGGGTAAATATTGCTGCGTGTTGAGCAAGGTACAAGTCACAACAGAGCTCTGTTGGAAGCACTGTTAGGAGGGCTTTGTGGCGACTGATTCTTGTGGTTAGTTATTTTTAATAGTTAATAATATCAATCTAATGAATAATTAATAGTTCTTTGAAAACTGAATTTGTTTCTTCATGTTTTCCTTTCTCTTCCACTCTTTCTTTGAACATCAGTCACCCCTAAAGCTAGTTATTGTAGATCTGCTAGCACAGATTGTTTTGATTTGGGATAAAGCACAAGAGTGCTTTGGGAAGTAAAATACAAAATAAAATAGGTATTAGAAACCCAAAAACCTCTGTGAAATTGCCAAGCTTGCAACTTTCACAGTGATTCCCTGTACAAAGCATGGAAATATCTATTCCTAGGAACTGGATATTAATAAACTACCATAGATTATTCCCTGTTGTTCATTTTGCAGGTCCTGTGGAAGGGAAAGTGGTTTAGCTCTTCAGGTTAGGGTTGAGGGAGAAGAGAAGAAGGTTCAAAATCACTGCATTTTACACTCCCTGGTTATACTTTTCTCTCTCCCCAAGCTCAAAGTCATACTGGTGTTGCCACTRAAAATGGGCAGGGTCAATTCTCTTTGCAGTGTATGTTCCCATGTGGCCCTGCATTCATCCAGGGCCAGCTGCCCCATTCCAAGATGGACATCTCAAACGCAGCAGCCCTGACCCAAGGTTCCTGGAAGGCAGTAGAAAAATTCCCACCCATTTCAGTGGATTTTTGGATCAAAGGACATAATCTGCCAACGTGCTGAAAGCATGTGCTGCAGCAGAAAGAGGGATTTAAACAGCGCTGCAGACCTTACTCAAGCAAAGCTGCTATTTGAGGTGAGAAGACCCTTGTGTGAAGGAAGCCTTGGTAAGCTGGACCAGAGCGGGCGGTGGGATGTGTGCTCAATGTGGCTGGTGACTGTCTAACTGCCTGTAACAAATGACTCAGTGTACTATTTTTGATTCAGCAACAGGAGAAAGATATGTGATACAAACCTCCACACCCCCCCAAGGAGAACTATTAAAAGAGCAGAAGACATTCTTGAGCGGCTGCAGATACCACTGCCTCCATCCCGCTCTTAGCACTGCTGGGTGCCTACAGAGGACAGTATGCTGCATGTTCTTCTGGCTTACGCCCCTATTTTAATACATAGTGTGACTTTAAAGAATCATCACAGGGGAATGACTCAGTTTAAAAGTAATTTTCAAAAATCAAAACCTGCAGCCCCTCTTTGCCGCTTGCCCCGTCAAGCTTTGTGCCTGATTTGTTGAGTTTAAATGCAGATGGCAACTCTATGAGAGGTTTCCTAACCAGGTCCCTTACTGCAAAGCTGAGCAGCCTTAAATAATCAATCCCATCTGAATTGGAGGGGGCCCAGAGGCCTTGTGATGGTGGCCCTGCAGAGGAACATGTCTCCTCTTTCCTCCCCTCACAGGAGCTGGGGCCTGCCCTGGCAGGAGGCATCGAGCATCCCCTCCCATCCCCTCCCATCCCCTCCCATCCCCTCCCATCCCCTCCCATCCCTCTGCCCCTGCTGCCGTGAGGGTGGTGAGGGCCTGAGCTGGGAATAGGGCTGCCACGTGCTATGGCAGGAGGTGGGAGCCACCTTTTTCCTTCCCTGGCTGTTCCTTGTTCATTTGCTATTCTAAGTGGCAAATACCTGCTTATTGTTTTGCATTTATGTTTTCTCTGCCCAAGAGAGGGTAGGCACAGTGTATAAATAGCATTATTGTTGTTATAGTCATAATAATGTTATTCCTGAGCAGAGCTGAGACACAGAGATTGGCAGTGAGCATCAATGCCAGCAGCAGGAACCCTTGACTTCAGTGAGCTTCAAATCAGGCCCCCATGTTAAATCCTGGGTCTTCAAATCCAGGAGAGCTTGCCAGGGAGTTCATTAGCACCAGGATTTCCCTCTTAGGGTTGGGCACTACTAGATTAATGGGGTGGGCAGCTGATCCAAACAGTCCCTGATGGTGCCTTTGCTGCAACAGTGATGCTGTTCCCCATGTTTTATGTTAAAAGTCTTCTGCTTCAGCATCTCCTGGGAACTTCTTCCTGTGCCTTGTAAGTAAAATCTTGTTTTATTTCCTTTTCTCTAGCATGAGAGAATATGGCCCTTGTGCATATTGTGTAATCCTATATGCTGAGGCATTTGAATGACTTGAATGTTTATGTCGTGGTCTGAGATCAGCTTGCCCTCTTTGTAAAGTACCTGAAAGGAGGTTGCAGCGAGGTGGGTGTCGGTCTCTTTTCCCAAGTAACTAGTGATAGGACGAGAGGAAACGGCCTCGAGTTGTGCCAGGGGAGGTTTAGATTGGATATTAGGAAAAATTTCTTCACTGAAAGGGTTGTCAAGCATTGGAACAGGCTGCCCAGGGAAGTGGTTGAGTCACCATCCCTGGAGGTATTTAAAAGACGTGTAGATGTGGCACTTAGGGACGTGGTTTAGTGGTGGACTTGGCAGTGTTAGTTTCATGGTTCGACTCGATGATCTTAAGGGTCTTCTCCAACCTACGTGATTCTATGATTCTAAGTTCTCATTGTCTCCTGGTGAGTGCATACAAGTAATGGGGACAGTATTTTCCACACCCTGCCTTTGCCCCAGATGCATTTTTCCAGTGGTGTTAGCTCTACTTTAGCTTTAAAACTTGAGAAAAATGTTAGCAAGATAATGCTTCTTTCATGGGATGGGTGGAGAAGAAGAGCAGTGAGATGAGCAGGAAGATCGGAGTGTTCTTCTTGCAAAATGTATGGATTTTGTTGGAGCAGAGTGCCCAGAGAGCAGCTTCCTTATGTAAAATAATGGTTAATTTTGACCCTGAGGGTGAAGAAGCTACCCTATGCAGCCATCCCCAGTGATGTTTTGGAAGATGACTAGCACTCTGTGGGTGTGCTGATCGCTGAATACACAAGGGTGGCTTGATTTGAAAGAACTAATGGCTGGCTTCAACAACTGTGGAGAAAGCTCATGCTTGCTGAGAATTTATCTAGAATTATAGGCAATAAACACATATTTTTCCAAAGGCAGTATCTATCTTTAGAAATGTCTCTGTAGGAAGTAGCCATTATTTTTTCACAGATTTTCTTCTATCAAGCGTTKTCTGGACATCCATAGCTGAAATCTTTACACTTAGAATCTACCTGCTTTACTAAATGGATGCATTCGATAGTGATGTTTGATCATTCAGTTTGAAAGGTTGTTCTTTCATGTTTCCTTTTTTTAATGGTGGCAAAGTTGTAGATTTTTTTTCTACTTATTTTGTTCATTACTGTACATAGCCTGAAAAGTATGTCACTTCTGTTGTGTTCTTGAACAGCACCTGTTTAAGGAAAAAAATGAAATAAAAATTTCCACAGCGTGCCATAGCCCTGTGACCCGCAGTCAGAACTCTTAAATTACAGTACCACCATTCAAGATATTTCAATGGTATCACAAGTGTTTCTACTGTTATGTGCAGTTCTGTCTTCACTGAAGAGAGTCCGTTTCCTTTGTTAAGAGGAGCTCAATCAAGTTTTAAAATGTAGGTTTGCTGAAAAGTTTCATCTTCAGTAGAAACCTCACATCTGATCCTACATTCTTTGCTTTGCTTTTCTGTTTTGCAAGTTACACAGGAGATGAAACCAGATCCACCCTCATAGTCCTTATTTTCTACTTCTTCCTCAATTGGGAATAGTCCCTTAAACTAGGTAACTAAACTCACCCTGTTTCTGTTCCTTCCAGATACACAGCACTGAAGTATCACATCCACGCTAGCCTTCGGATGTGCAGTAATGCACTTTATCTTCAAAGTGGTAACGGCTTCTTGGCTAGATGGACCAAAATCTTTCATTTTATTTTTTTTTAGAGAGAAGAGGATAAAGGTCTTGGCACCAAAACCACGCCATAAGTGTGTCATGTTGGCTGAGTGGTTTGTGTTCTACTATTAAAACTGTAATTTTCACATTTCATTGATGTCCCGTAACATTAAATAACCACCTGAAGAGACTAGTATAAATACAAGACTCCCTGCCTGCTTATTCCCCTTGTTTGGACTTGGCCTTGAGCAGGCCCGATGTGAAACTGTCGTGGGTTCAAAAACCTTCTCTGTACCTCTGTGAACCTCTGTCTGGACTGCCAGAGAGCCCTTACTGCCTCCTTCAGGTGACTTCCATATCAAAAAAAGGTCTTTGTGTAACAATTACTAGTGTTAACTTGGGGACAACTTCTTCGGTGGTGGTGGACAATACACATCCTGCCTATTTCTTCCCCTTCTACACACACATTGCTGATCCCAAACCTAGAGTCCTGTAGGAGATACAGGGGCATGCGGCTGCTGCATGAGCCATCCTGTCACTTATCATACCTTCCAGGAATGTTTGCCTGGTGAGGCGAGAATCATGCTCAGGAATGATGTTCTCAGAATGGCCTTTATAATTTTGTTCTGTTTTAAAATGGCCTGTATAGTTCTGTTCTGTTTTAAAACTAATACTTTAAGGGTTCCGTGTGGCTCTGATTTGCAGTCAGAGACAGTTTATTAGCAGCTCTGTTGGGGGCTAACCTAACCTGTTAGGTTCTTCTACAAAGTAGGAAGAAATACAATTCTTTATAATAGTAATAACCTTATACTGACCTATCATAAAGGGAGTTAATGTATCCATAGAAAAATCTACAATCTTGTATTAAAAAGTATTGCCAAATTTACACCAGTCCACAAAATTTTTAGTAGTATGTTCTCATTACTTAATATTCAGTCATCACTGGTTTTCACATTGACTCTCAGAGAAACAACTCCAAAGTGTGTTAAATTCAACAGATGTCGTCTTACTGACTTAAAAAAATCCGGATGCAGTTCAGAGAATGCCTGACTAAAATGGTGTGCTGGCACTCGTATTTCATTCATTTTTCTGAAACAGTTTAAATTTAAAAAATTACTTATCAGCATTAGTTGAGAGGTTTGATTTRATCCTTAGTGAGTTATAGGGGGGAAAGTTCTGTTAGCTCATTTTTAAAGTTTACAGTGTAGCTGTAGCTCATTCAGTGCATAACTGTGGGATGGAAAATTCGATAATTTCCACATCATTCTGACATATAGAAATACTTCTTTAAAGATATGATCTCCCTCAGGTAAGACTCCAATACCTCTAATAACTTTGTGGGGTGTCTTACTCCATTATCCAGCCACACTAAAAGAAGCTTGAGTATTTGCAAACTAGTATCCAAATTTAAACTAACTTCTACGAGATAACAAACAATAATAAAACAATACAGTTTACCTGCAAGTTTGAGTTGAAAGGCTTGTTCTACACAGTGTTGACTTGCTGGATGAAAAACCTCACATTTTAATATTTTAATATTGTCAGATGCCTTTGGAGAGAACTGTAGTTTGCTCATACAAAAATATAATTCATTTTCTCCAATATTAGTCTTTATGACTTTGTTGGCTTCAGGTAACTCAGGTCTTTGTGGCTCTGATACATACATACCACTCTTGATGTTGTCAGGTATAAAATTTGATATAGAAAGTTCAAGACAGACGGTCTTATTGACTGAATATAGAAATACCTCTTTTGTGATGGGTTTCTCCAGGCTTTGTACATTACTTTGAAAGCTTTTTTTTTTTTTTTTGCCAAACATGAAAGCTGTAGGTGTTATCTGAAGTACAGATTGTAGGTAGAAGCAGTCACCTGAGTTACCTGGTAGCTCTTGTCTGACGTTATCCTTGATTATATCCTCCTCCAGTAACCACTGGATTTGAATCTTTTCAGGGCAGCAATCACTTACTCTATACATACAAAGGTACAGAGAGATGTTATAGTATTCGCTAATGCTAGATAAGCAGATAAAGGTGTGAAAAGGAGGTCAAATACCTTGATTATTTAGCTCTTTATAGCCTTGGTAGTTATATATTTGGTTATTTATATAGGAAACAAGAGGGATCCAATCTCAGTGAGGAATGCAGTAAGTATGAGAAATAACATTCTTTTGACAGCTTAAACACAACGAACTTTTAGTCCTCTGGATGTGAAAATGTACTTATTTATAATAATTTAGTACTTGTCCAGCTACAGGGCTTCTGTAACAAATGTAACTTGTAATTACATATTTTATTATATTTTCCCTGGCTTATGAAGTTCCCAGTTTCCCTCTGCTAGTCCTCCAATTGTGCTATGCCAGCACAATTTAAAAGGTGGTGAATTATGGAGTGCAAGTGCTTTCCCTGCTGCAGAAGAAACAATCTATTTACTTTCTTGTAAATCATCAGTGTCATCCTATTAAAAAATATTTCCTCAGGAAAATACTTCACATACTCCAAGACCTATTCTTTCCCTTTTTTCTTTTTTTTTTTGTAAGAGTTTCTTGAAACCTTCAAAGAGATAGAGACTGTCAAGTCTGCTCAAGAGATTAGGCTTGCAGGGGTAGGCAGGAATACAGATGCTGTGGACACTCTGAAATTCTCAGGCTAGCTCTGTTTCTCAAACTGAATTAAGACTTCAAGCTAGATTTAGATCTATATCTGGAACATTTTTCTTTCTTTTGCATGCATTGGTTTGCAAGTGCAGTGCTATGTAGGTGTCTCACATTGGGACAAACAATCGGATCTGGATGGGATTCTTTTTTTCTTTTTAATACTTCATTAAGATAGTTCATGACAAAGCCTGTGAAATCTTATCAGGAGCAGTACTTTTGTTCCTCCTTAGATTCAGCCCTCTCAAAACTCTCTATTTCTGGCATGTCTATGCATATAAAGCTGGACGTCCAGGACACAGCTGCACTGATCTCGCTCCAGAGCAGACTCTGAGCGAATCTGACTCATGGCAGAGCTAACACAGGTTTAAAGGCAGTGTGTCCTCAGGGAGGGGCTTGGAATGGTACATGGCTTGCTTCTCCCTTGCCTCTGTCCAGGCAGCCGATGTTGTGCCAGAAAGGTCTTCTCTACTGCCCTGGAGATGTGGCCGGAGGCTGCTCTCTGCATTGCAGGGCAGCTTTGCCCCTTCCTTGCCAGCTGTGGGCAGATGATGTCCTCCCTCTGCAGCTGTGAGAGTGCTGGGAAGCCGGTGGCAGGAGCTGCCCCAGGAGCTTTCCCCAAGCGTTGGACAGACTGCAGCCAGCTTCTGAGCAGCGTTGAGGAGCCATGCACCAAGGAGAACAGCTATGTGAGAAGTGAGCTGCATTTACACAGTGCAAATGGCTGCCTAAAATAAGCTTGAGTTAGCTTTTATTTTTTTTCAACTCATAAACACAAGTTGGTTCCTCCCTTTACAAAGGTTTAGATACTATACTGTGATAGTGCATAAAAATATTTTGTTGCTTTATTACTTAAAACATGCAATTAAATTCTCTTGATTCAAGAGCTGCAATTATTTAAATAATGTTTAGTCCACCACTGTTGCCAGATATGTGGCTGTACAGTCAAGTACAGCCAGCCAGCCTCCAAAGTTTCTTCCGCATGAATTTGTTTGCGAAAGGGTTACTTAGATGCATAAGTTTGTCACTGTTTCTTTTTAATAATGAAGAAACCATATCGTGAAGCAGTTGGGAGTTGCCACTTTGAAGTTCTACTGATCACACATGTGCATCAGGCATGAGCAGGATGTAATGTATTAGCCGCTTTCCGAGTCAAACCACGTCTTTTCAGTTTGTCCTTTGTGGCAGTATGTGAATGCGTTGCATCTAATCCCAGCACTATTTTTTCCCTATTTCATAACTACTATGTTGCAATTTGTTTAAATAAATTTAAAAAAATGCTCTGTACATACTTGGTGCAACACTGGTGCAACGCTGGCTTTGTCCTGAGGAGCCTGAGGGACATCTGAAACAGTTAGGACATGTCTAGACTGAAAGATGAGCTACGACAAAGCATGTATAAGCTGGCAGAGATCAAATGGATATGATGCCGACTGGTGATCCCTGGCTCTCAGTGAAGCTGATGCTGTGCGGGCAGACAGCCGCAGGATCCAACCTGAATCCAGCCAGCGCAGGTCTGTGGTGCCACGTAACAGCACCGATGGCTTAGCAATCTCCAGCCTGCCTGCAGCCACCAAAGTACCAAATGAAAACATTGCTTTTAAGCAAATGGGAACAAAAGCATGTGAGCGTTGCTTTTGGGAGCAGTGGCTAAAGATGACAATAGCGGTAAGGAGTATTCCAGTGCTGGCTGTAGTCGCTCATCTCTCCTATTAGCCTTAGAATAAAATCATTTGCAAAAACAGTTTTCAATGTAGAAATTGTAATACAATCAAAATAGAAATTTAGACACTTGAAACCACTTATGTGGTTTATAGTGCTTAATGTACAGGAAAGCAATCAGTCCAACCAAAAGACAGGCAGCTGTTAATCCAAAGACTGAGCCAACTAAAATGCAACTTGGGAGCTGTAAATAATTGATAGATAAATTAATAAAGACTCTTCTGATGATACTGTAATTACCTGTAGATGGAACTAAATCTACCCATCAGGGCAGATGACTGGCTGGTTATTTTTCTTGCCTGAGAATTGCAAACACAGTAGAAAATTAAAATACAGATACTTATTTAGACTATGAATAGTCTAATGTGATTTATTAAGTTCTTGATAATTTTGTAATACTCAGTGAACACAAATAAGTGAACATTTACAGCACTGAATTTTCTTCTTTCCTTGCTAAAAAATAAAATGCATAGAAAGAGGGTATTTCGACTAAGAATTATAAAACTATTGTAGTTGAAAACGAGCCATGGCTTTATGTGTAGTAAGCAGCATAACATTGAACACAGACAATTAAACTAGAGATACAGGGAAACTGATCAAAAACTTAAGGCATGCCTTGATGACAGCACCCTATTCCTTTATCCCAGTTCTCATATTTAACAACATGATTTTTATCAGTTTGCCTGGCTATTCATTGGTGATCGTGCTTCCCTGGGAGCTTCAGAGACCGAATGAACTGGCATCCTTAAGCTGCCTCTGATATATGCAATTTTTACCTTTAGAATTCCTGGGAAAAAACGCTAATATAAAACAACTTACCAACTACCTCCAAAGAAACTGTTCCTTGAGCAGYATCAGGAGTGACAATGAGTTGGCATCTGTGTAATCCTGTTTCCTGCAGCTGTATTTTTGGCAGAAATAGTGCAGCATCGCCTTTTTTTATTTCACTGTCTAACATGTAGGCTCCTACTCTAGGAGGACTATGGTTTCCAGCTATAAATGTAAACAGTATCTTTTCCTGGTCAGTATCTTGGGGTTTTAAATACCAAGTGATTCTCATATTGTTGTTACCCAGTTGTGGTGTACTGCACTCAGAGATCAAGCATGGTACAGAGGTGTCTGTATTCAGGAAGAGCATCATTAGCTTAGTGCTCATTTGCACTTTCAGGTTCTCTTCCAAAAGGAAACGGCATAATGTAAGAAATGCATTATTGTAGAAGAAAAAAAAAAAAAAAGCCCTTTTGAAACATGGCAGCTGTTTGGCTTTTGAGGGATCATTCAGTTTTCAACATGCTATTTTATTATGCCACCACTCTGCTTCTTAATTAGGTTTTAAAAGTGCTCAGTAATCCTTGTCTTAGACTCCCTCTAGTGAAGAAACGGTATGCAACTGTATGTGCTGATCATGTGAAAAATCGTGTGTTATAATAGATGTTGCATCACTTCTCCATGGTGCTAAATGCGCTGGCAAGGTCTGCACAGCCTGTAGAACAGACGTGGGCTCAGGAACTTCACTCATTGCTACTGAAGTATCTAGTGTCTTTCTGTGACTGTGGAAATTCCCATATATACAAGTTTGCATAGGACTTTTTACTCCATAGCTGGATAACTCATCCTCTCCTCCTAGGTGGGCTCTGAATTCATGCAGCGGGGTGGCTTGGTATGATGCACAGTGGAGGTGGAGGGCTGCCTGCACCTCCGTCCTACTTTCTCCACTGTCACTGGTGATAGGGAGCACAAAAATTGAAGTCCTCTTCTCAGTGTAGTATTAACAGCAATGATAAGCTAGTGGGAGAGGGTGTGAAATGAGATACTAGAGGGGAAACTCTGTGTATTGTACGCACCATCACCTCCTGTAACGCAGAAATGACTCTAGGGGCAGTTTCTTAGAAGATACCAGCTGTGAGCTATTATGTGTTAAGGAAATGCATGTTTGAGTTAAATACAAATTGTTTGCAACAGAGACTGAACAGCAGTCGCTGTGCAGTCATTCAGACTAACAGCTTCTTGAATTGATGGAAAAGCTGTGAAGAATGGAAAGGTCAGCTTTGTAGGCTGCTCTATCCCTACATTTGTCACTGAAAAATATACTAGGTTTAGAAACTTAGGTATCTCTGAAAAAAATTACTTTCCCTCATTGATATTATACTTTACTACACAAGCAAGTATGCAGGCTGTTATTTAGCATAGTATTGGATAGTATAATTATAAAAAGTGTTTCTATTGGGTACAAAGTGATCCTGGCAAGTATAGCTTTTAAGCCATTAGAAAACATTAGGGCAACTGTGGATGGCTTTGATATTTGCTATCTGTGGATGCATAAATAATAGGACTCAAGCTAGTTCCCTATTTCCCATTATGTTTAAAAAAAAAAAAAAAAAAAAAAAAAAGCAGTTCATTTTTAGAAACGTAACTAAACTACAATGAGTGTTGCTATGCTTTCAGATGGGACTCTCATTTCACTACCTTGGTGCTACTGCCTCTTAATTTCAGTAAGTAACAGATATTTGAGGATGTAAACAAGGAAGTACTTCTGGGGCCAACCTCCGTGACAGCTCCTAGCATCTGCTACCTACTTTTGCATAAATTACAAAAGGACAATCCATAGCTCAGAGCTTCGCTTCTTTGCAAAATGCCACTATACATCAAAATATTCTTAATCAAGATACATTTACAAAATGGAAAAGTCTAATGTGGCTGGGTATGGCAACATGCCCTGTGGATCTCCCCAAGAGACACATTGCCACAGCAATTCTGACATCCTGAAATGGCTGACACCTGGCTTTGAAGGCAAAATCTGTAAGCAAAGAGAAAGTAACCTACAGCAAAATCTGTTACTAAACCTGTGAGTGCTTGACCTTCTCTGGGATTTCTGTTTTGAATTTGAACAAGTCAGGGAAGCGTGTGGTGTTGTCAAGAGTTTGTAATGCTGTTGCAGTAGCATTTTAATTAGTTGGGTTTGTATTTTTATGAATATGAAAATTGAGCATTCAAGTACCTAATTAGTGAATAGCTATTGCAGTGAGGCAGCTGGTGCCAGGGAAGAACACAAGATACTTATATCTTTTTATAAATTCCTTTTCACGTTGTTCCAGAAAGCAAAAAGTGGAGGGCAAACAGGAAGGGCCTCTAAGCAGAAATACAAAATTGTGCATACAGACAAGATCTAAACCCGCTTAAAATAAAACACTAGACGTCTGTCACTGCGCTGAGTTTCAGTTTAATCCAGTTAAAAACTAATCTATACAAAGTACGGAGTGGGGCATTTTTTCTTCCTACGTATATTGCACTGGAGGATATGAATTTATACAACATTGACCAAATCTTACCCCTTCATCCTCCTACTGAAATCCCAGCCAAGTACAAAACCAAAACTCTGCATCTTTGTCTTGGAACTGGTGTCTGTATGAAGTTACATTGTTTTCTTGTAATCACCTCCTAAATGAAAAGCAGAGTACAGGTGAAAGCACTGGTGCCCATGATATTCCAGTCCCTTATTTATCTGTGATTATAGCTTTCTACTTCTGCATTTAGCTGTAAGCTTAGTTTAATAATTTTTTTTCAACTTTAAAAAGCTCCTGAGAAATCAGTACCATGGCAGAAACATGCTTTTAGTGGCTAATACTTTTAGTCTCTTTTATGGAAGAGAGAACCCAATTAAAATAAGACATCAGCATCGAAAACAACAAACACATTACAAAGCAACAAATCTGCTAAACATTTCATGTGTAAGCATGACTTYAGCACATTGCATAACCTCTAAGGCAGACATCCCTCACAGTGAGATAACTCTTATTTAAACCACACTTCAGAATTTATCCACAAAAATAATTTGGTGACTTTATTACACTGAGACGGAGACCTATTTTAGCCTGAGCCTGAAGAACGATACCCTTCCTCTACAGGAGGATGAGATCGACAGTATTGGGTGAGCGTTGTCTGTCGATAGACCAGACTTGATAGACCATCTTTTGAAAGAACATCCACTCAGTCCTTGCTGTCTTTGTGGACATGTGATACAGGTACCCCTGTGTATGAGATTCTTGAATCATGTGGATGAGCATGAAGTTGTAATTTGGGCTCTCATCTCAAAAACATTTAGGCAACAAACTTAAGATGTGTTCAGTAGGAGTTCAATAACTTAAGTGTTACTGAGGACTGAGGCTCTGACTTCCACATAATTTAGGGCAAATAATTGTCAGTTTGACTAAACCTTGATTATTGTTAGAGATAAACCTGATCACCAATTCTAAGGTTTAAAAAACTGCCTGTTTCCACTTCTAAAAAATGAACAGAAAGTCTGTAGTATATTGCTAAACTGCAAGCCTACTAATTAAATTAACACTGACAAGAACAACATTTAGGTATTTGAAGCAATTGAAGGAAAGATGCACACCATTTTACACTGAACGCACCTCAGTGGCTAGTTGAAATGCAAAATGAGGAACTTTTGCTAATGCTAACTCACGATGAAATGACAAGTGAAAACTCTGGCTTCTCACAAGTGGCTTCCTCAGAGTCACCACTGACGCTCACTACACTGTGGCATGCAGAAGCTGAGTTCAGCACCCAAGTTACAACAGTTCTTTACAAAACTCTGGATGTTTCGAAGGAAATGGGATAAGGGGGATATAATGCCCATCTCCAACAGCAGGGAGAGTCAGGATCTTACAATCAAAATGTAAGAGGTTGCACTGAAACCAAAGCTTGAGCATTACATTACAAAGCATGCCATTACATATAATGACATTTGTTAGGAGGCAGATGTAGCCTGAAGGAATGACTTGTATGGTAGAAATGCCTTCACACCAAAGGTTTCAGTCCTTGATTCTCTACAAACATCTGTGGCTGTATCATTTGTCCTTTGTAAACTTTCATGTGGGATGAAAAAAAATTTCCCCTCGCCTTTTCCATGACGTTTGAATAATTCCCCCTTTGTTTCCCTCCTCGCTCTGTTACCCATTATCAAGCTAAAACCCCAAAGCCAGGGCTGTGCACTGAGAAACTCTGTTACTCTGGATGTCTGGGCCTCTTAGCAAACAGATGAAGTTGTTGAAAGGTATTTTAGTCTCCTGACAAAGACATAATCAAACTGATGTTAGAATTGCATGGAAATGACAAACAGTGGAGACACTGGTTTTGGAAACTAAATTAAAATGTGAACCACTTGTGTAGAGAACAAAAAAAAAAAAAAAAAAAAAAAAAAGGTAAAAGAAGTCCAATTGTTTGAGTGGTATAAATGAAGGAAATGTGACATGACAACTAAAAAGATGAAACAGATAAGAAAACCTAATCTGTTCTGGCAGTGAGTTCTATTATATTGTGTGGAGAACAAGAATGTGCTCAGTCCTGATGAAAGAAGCCTTAAACATGGAAGGAATAGGCCTAGTTTCTATCAATCAGAGTTCTTCAGAGTGAGAAACTTCCCAAATGTCAATACAAAACGTTGGTAATTGCCTCCTGTCTTCTTTGAGTTTGTCTAAAATATTCAAGTCTTAATCTGAAAGGAACATCTTTCTCCAACAGAGGCTTGCCTCTGTTTCTTTGCTCAAAACCCAAATGATCTCCTTTAATGACACTGTCAGCAGTTAGCCACAGAACAGGAAGGAAATGCAAAGGGTGCTTGCCAAGGTGTGTTATCAGTTCAAAGCCAGCATTATACAATCAGAACAATTCATGTTTCAAAAAAACCCACAAAACCCCAAGCAAACAAAAAAACCCAAACAGGGTTTATACTTTAGGATACTTTCAGTCTGAAATGAATGACAAGCAAGGACAAGCACACAACTTTTCAACATTATAGTAAAACCCACAGGAAAATCAAGTTATTCACGTAAAATCTTGGCTTACAATATTAGGGACCTATCCTGGTTCAATACCAAAATAATACAATCAAGTAGCACCCCTGTTTTAGGACACTTCATAAACTCACACCAACTGCTGAAAGACTAATAGGAGTTAATAGTGAGATTCTTAGCAAGTCAAAGATTCATGTCTGAGAAGAGCTTTCTGAAGCACACGGTGCATTTTGAAAAATCTGGTATTATCGTAGGAGGTAGGATAATCTGTACAGAAAAAGACAGTAAGTCTTGTTCTGTTTTGCACAATATTTCCATCAACATAAAAAGCTTACTTAATAACATGCAAAATTTTGAGATCAGCTGGCACCTGATGAAAGAAACAGGGACAAAAGTACTGTCCCAAGAGCCAGTTGAGTGTTCAACTGCAACACAGAATGAATCTCAACAAGGAGGACGGTTCAGATCAATACACCGGAAGTACAGTATTCCTTTTGAAGGCTTACAGTGAAATTCTTAGGCTTCTGTAAACATGAAAAATATTCACTGTTCCACATAATTCTTTGCTGTGTTTAAATTTTAGAAAGTGCAATTTTCTGTGATTAAGGATTAGAAGTCTGATTTTTATTTGGTCTCAAAGAAGAAAGGGTTTGGTAGTGCTGGAAATGGTAGGCCTTTATCTATGGTCTTCGTTTCCCTGTATTTTGCTTCTCAGCATTTCTGGAAAGAGTTTCTACATAAAACTAGACCTAACTTGACATTCAGGCCAGTTCCCTGCTTCCTCTCTGAGAAGATTCCGGTTCGTGCCTAAACACAGAATGGCAGACATCTCCTCCCTTTTTGTAAGAGAAGAGTTCAGCAGCTCAGTCCCCTGGCCATAAAAGCCTTTAGTATTAAGTTTCCTTAATTCCCTCCTCCATTATAGCCTCTAAATGATCCCCTTGTTGTGTTTCTCACTGATGCATTGGAGAGAAAATTAGTTTAATTTATTATTCAAATCTGATTGATACTTCATCTCTAACATTCCCAATGATTTTACAACCTCGGGAAGAAAGTGGAGAGTTCATGTTTCACTCTGATTTCCTGCCTCCCCCCTTCCCCTTCCCCCCCCCCTCCCCCCAGCCCCCCCCAAATAATAAAGATGCTATAAAGGTGAGGCACAAGTGGTTAAGGGTGAACTTGATCAGTTCTAGCAGCTGGTTCTTGGACATGTCCTGGTGGTAAAGGCTGATCACCTCCCGCAGGATGTTTTGGTGCATCTCCAACTTTGTGCTCCCCAGCTGTAAAACAAGAATAAAACCATTTGTAAATTCTCAATTAAATTGGCCCCAAATGTGAAAAGTCTCTAAAGGAAAGTTTCTAGTGTAGGGACAATCAAACAAAACCTTCTATTTTTTGGTTTGTAAGTGGAATCAAGAATTTTGTATGTGACTAACAATGAAATCAGACTGAGATTACCCAATAGACTGCGTTATTATAATATTCAGAGTTTCCTCTTAGATTACTAGTTGTTTCTGTTTTCTGTGAAATGTTTTACTTACATAACACATTGGTTCTTTGGAGATTGTTCTTTCTGAAATACATTATGTGTTTATGAAACCTTTAATCCCAATATGGGAAGCTTGGAAAAAAAAATGAACAACTTCCTCCTGTATTTTACTCCTCATTGCGTCGACAATACTTACAACATTCTCCCTTTGCCTACCTTTGAATAATACTGATTTTCATAGTTTGCTGAAGATTTCAGAACTTGCAGCTGCATTTTTGTGATTTTTTTTTTTTTTTCCCTTAAATTACCCTTAGTAGCTCCAGTAGCCTACAGATCAGAAATACTGTATACTTGGATCTCCTTAACTCAGTGAACAAGTAGTGACTAGTTCTGGCTAATATAATGAATTCTTATGACACCTGATTAAATGACTTTGCAGAAAGTTTTTACATAAAATAATGTATGTGTTAAGAACAGTATCTGCTATAATATTGCCAGTATCAAAAGATGTATCATTAGTCCAACTCCCAGGGCATCTGCTATTACACATGATGTTCTTACTGAAGGTGAGGGGAAATGAGGCTCTCAGAACTAAGGATCATAAAATGAAATTATCCATAGGCAGTTTTGAAGCAAATGAAAGACAAAATTAAATTGGTACTGAAATCTCATTATTTCTCTTCACAGAACTGAGTGGCTTAGGGATAGAATTTCAGGGTACTCAACAAAGTGAGCTGTAATCACTGAATATAGCATTTAAGGTTTGAAATCCCACTGTTGGCCCTGCAGGAGCAGTTAAGAGCTTCCAGTATTCAAAAGGCTGCCTGGATATAGTCCGAAGCCTTATATTTGAGATGAATGTCAAGAAGTTCTTGAGCTCTACTGATAATGTTAGCACATGAACATGGAAGCCAATAAAGCCATATTTGTTTCAACCTTTCTAGAGAGGGAGAAAAAGCTATGTTAGGATGTATGGGAGAGCGGAGCCCCTTTAAAGTACAAAAGAAACATGGACAATGTGTTACGCATAAGAAGTGCTAATATATACCTGACCATTTTGTTGCCACCAATGAGCAAATGCAACGATTTATTATGACACTGTTTTCTTCTGAGGGTGTTGAAGCAATTGGTCGTTCATACTGTCTAAAACTAACTTGTCATGTCATGTTGTGCCCAACTGCTGGTAAATTGGTGACATTCTCTTTACATTGGAGATCTTATTTTAAAGTTTGTGTAGCTACACAGAAAGATACATACGGGGTTGGAATTTCAGTTCTCCAGCTGGTCCTGCAGGAGGATTTCCTTGCTGTAGTTTCTTTTGTTCCATCTGTTTTACAACCTGGTGAAAAATAAAATACCACAGTTGAAAAACTTAAATCTGTCAACTTTCTCTGATGTGACATAAATGAATACACTTAAAAGAAATTTTGCAGTCATTATGTAAAGTCTTTGTTAATGGGTATACTACTGAGTTGAGATGCTTGCATTGTTTGCTATAGTCCTGAATACTAGATTATGTTTTGCTGTGGTACCATTAGTTTAGGATTCAGCTAGGACTCATATGAGAAATCAAGGTGAAGAATGCTCCAGAGTTGGGGATTGTCATCAGTCGTTACATATATAAGGATACAGAAAAGGAAAAAAAAAATCTGTTCTCCTAAGTCTACCTGCTGAAGCTCTTGTTTCTGAGCCTGGAGCTGGTCATGCTGCCTCTGTAGCTCTTCCTTCTGTTTCTGAAGATCTTCTGCCTTCTTTCTAAGTTCATCTTCCTGCTGAGAAATATGACTTTCAAATTCCTTCAGCTCGTCCTCAGTGAAGAGCTGCTGTTGATCTAGTGTCTGCAAGAAAATACATACAAACATGAATACTTAGTCAGGAATGCATATATATTTTTATTATCTTCCCACTGAAATTATTATTAGCTGAATTGTACAATTCACCAAACAACCCTCAGAATTTTCATCAAAACACCCAGACATGACACTGTAAAGGGTTAGTACACTCACTGTAAGAAACAGCAAAATAGCCGTTTCTTAGCTATTTTCTCAGCAAAATTCTACTACAGATTTAGAGGTAGGAGAAAAAAATTCCTCTTGCTTCCAGCTAAGCTCTTATCTTCCCTTTAAAGTGATTCATAAACAAAATGTCCATTTTCTGTTTGAAAAGCATGTAGGAAAAGCTCTTCTAGAATCCACAGGGTGGCGCAAGACCTTTTCGTTTGTGTGTGGACCATAAAGATTACATCTGCATTACATTAGTCTGCTACATTTTGTACATTACATTTAGCTAAGGCGCTTAACCACACACATACCAAAACAGGACTGAAAAAAAGCAAAGGTCAGAGACATGCCATTTGGTTTCCTGGTTAGAGTGATGGTAATAGTACAGTATGCTGCACTTGGAACACATTCTCATTACCTCCCAGCTATCTGGCTCCAAAAATTCTTTTTTCTCTGTAGCTCGCAGGAACTCTTCCAAAGTCACTAGCCGGTCCTTGTTGATGTCAACCTATTTGAAGCAAAAAATTAAACTCAACCTAAAGGTCAGGTTTTGGTGGAGCTAATGTTTAATTTCATTATGCAAATATCTTCAAATATAACCATTTTATTTTTAAACTGTCCCATTTTCAAGGGAGTGCCTGCAACATCTTCTGAAAACTTCTCTCACAAGCTCATATAGCTTAACAAAAATGGAAATAAAAAGTAAATCCTCGCATTTTACTTCAAAATCCATTGGCTTTATTGCAAACGTTATTTGTGGTCACAGCCCCAACGCTAATAGTGGCATGCATGTTTTTTTTGAGAAAAATGTTTTGTAGCTTTCTGGTAATAATTTTGTAACTGTGAGTCAGAGTAATCTCCACTGTTGGATAGGGAGGTTTTAAAACATAAAAAAACCCCCAGCTGAATTGTGTCAGAATCCTTTAAGGGGAAGGGAGGAAATGCTTGCCATTATGACTAATAGAAGACCAGGCTTGCTCCGTTCCTCAAGCTTAAGGAATATAGTTGAATACAGAAAAGATATGAGTGAAAAACACAGTCGTTCAAAACATCCTCTTCCCTTTCCTCTGTCTCCTGAGTTGAAAACCTATCAGAACTAGTAAAGGTATTCATAGGTGATACCTTGAGTTCTGAGCCGTCTTCTGATGGCACAAAGATGAGCTACATGAAAGAAGACATTGCTCTACTCCTCCTTCTCACACCTAAATTTTACCCATTTGCCAAGTGCAAAAGCACATTTAGAGTCTTTGCTGTTTGACACAAAATTCACAGAGAATTTCTATTGAATCTCAGTATCTGCAAAAGATGGAGGCTACAGCGCAATTCCTTCTCTGGAACTTCTTAAATAAAAAATAAGTCAGCAGGCATTTACATCAGAATATGGGGACAGGGCTTGAGAACTGTAACTTTATGTGAATCCCAGCACAAACAGCATTCAGTGTGACAGGTCGTCCCTTTCTGCTGTACTTGGACAACGCTTCATGTTAGGAGGACTGTATTTCTTGAACATAGAAGGAAATCAGCAGCTCTACTGAACATCAGTCCTCACCTCATTCATTACATGTTCTCTCATTCTCAGCCTTTCTTCTTCCATTTCAACCATATCGTCCTCTTCATTTTTGGGATCGTAAACTTTTTCTAGCTGAAATTAAAAATTAGCAATGTTAGTTTGGAGAAAGGGCTGCTCATTCAAATGACAGAGCATATTTGGAACAGTAGCGCGAGATGTTGCAAAAAACCATGAGTTCACCATTTCTCCAATAGAGTGAGAGTGTGTGTGTGTGTAATTCTCCTCTTTTAGCGTAGTATTTAAGCAACAAGTGAGCCTTTCATTGCTAAGAATGAAGTTTTCAGTTAATTCATGTGGTCTGTTGTAATTCAGTGCTGGGGATATTACAGTAAAATTGACCTCGGCATGCACAGTCTGATCCTACATTTGATTCAAAGCAGGCAGAGTTTCCACATGGTTTCTGGAACAGGAGAGAGTAGCTTTTTTTACCAGAGCATGCAGCTGACCCTGTAAGCATTCAGGATATCACAAGACAAATTGAATGCTTAATTTAATGGTCCACTTCTCTTCTTGCACAACGTCTTTCTGGTGAGTTTATGCTTATTTGCTTCTACTTAGCTTTCTTAGCCATTTAGCTTCGCTTGCTTAGCCATAGGTAATTTTAAGGCCCCAGACTATTTGTTTTTAAACTACAAAACTGCAAAATGGTGGGACATATCTGTCAAAAAAGACTGCCATATATCTTCATTGTATTAGAGGGGATTATGGCAAAGTATTGTTAGAAATCTGTATTTGCAAATTTAATTTCTTCAAAAATGTACAGTAGTTTGAATTTATAAGCTTCTATATACACTGTATAGCACATTTCCTCCCTGACTCATGAAATCTAGAAAAAAATTGTAAGACTAGATATTGACAGCCATGGTRCTGGATATTTGAATGGGAAGTTTAGGGGTTTTTTTCTGCTATACCAAAACAGAACCTACTGGAAAAATTAAGACCAAGGCCCTTTGTTTACTCATTGATTCTGCAATTCCCATCACTGTAGAATTTCAGTACATTGCTATCATCACCCCTCTAGGAGGCAAAGAAATACTACTATTTGCGTTTTCACAGACAACGAACCAAGGCTTAAAGAAACTAAGAGCCTGTCTACTTTATCAGATGTACATGTGCTCCAAACTAGCTAGATACAAAATATGTGAAATTTCTGTAGCTGCTTCCACAACRTGCTGTCTTTGAGCCAATTCGCACGAGCGTGACCCTTTTTCTCTCAACAAGTCTTACGACTTTAGATTAGCACTGAATGAGCACAGATACCCAGCTTCAGAACCTCTACCAGGCTGCATCTAGCCAGAGCAGGAGTGCAGCTCTCTGCATTGCGATTTATACAGGTATAGCTATCCTGCAGATTAATTATAAAATCTCAAACAAGCCTGTGGCAGAGAAATACATGAGCACTAGATCTCTGGTGTCTGAGTCCTATGCTTCAACCACTTTATTTTCCCTGCTGATATGTTTTTATACTTTTGTAGAAACATTAAGGATGCACAAAACTTGGCATGAATACTCTAATTTGTAGTCCAAAGCCTCCAAATACACTTGGAAAAAATAGACATCCCTGTAACCATTTACTGCACCAAGTTAAGTTTTTGAACTTTTTTTTTGTTACCTCTTTAGTAAATAGGGCTTCTAATTCTTGCTCATCCAGGAAACCATCATTATTGACATCTACAAAAAGAAGTGTTGAAAATACAAGTTGAGTATCTACGGAAAGTAATACATGTAATAGTTCTCCATGAGTTAAGTAAGTATCAGCATACACATCTCACGTAGATTAAAAACCTCATTTAACAACGTCGTTTTTTCTGTTTAGCTTTTTATCAGGCATTGGCTGAACTGTATTGCCATTCTTGGTTGGTTGGTTGGACAAGTCTGGAGCAATCTCCCTACTTCTTAGATTAGCAGACCGAACTAGGTCACAACAGGATTGCACAGAGTGAAATTGCCAAAAAATATTGCTAAGAACAAGTTGTCCCAATTTAACAACTAAATTTGTAAATAGATTCAGGAGCAACAAAAATCTGTAGAAAAACTTTGTTAACCAACAGTATGACTCTCCAAACAAACTAAAGAATTATGTGAAAATCTATATAAATACACAGCGCTTGAGAAGAGATCACTGTAAAATGACTTTTCATGACAAATGCAAAGAGGAGAATACTTGATAACGATCCATCTTTTATCCTACATTCTACTCTGAATATTGTTATACTACCTCTGAAGCTGAAAGAGAATGTCTACTTCAAATGAGTGTTATTATGTAATATTTTTGTTTAATTGCTTCAAAGGTTTTTTTACATACTAAACTCTAAGCCAAAAGGTTGTTTCAGCTATTTCTGTTTTGGTAAGATTTGGACAAAAAAGCTACCAAAAATTTTCAGAAAATTATCTTTCAAGATCTCTTTCTAGAAAGAAGAAATAAGGTTTAATAACTATAATACATATTTATATATTTTATAAACCAAGATAAAAGTTCAGACTCAAGGTAGAACACTTTTCTTCAGTTAAATTATCATCTTTGGGATTAGTCAAATTCTGTGTACTGTTCAACCCTTCACAGCCCAGTGCCAGGCAGGATCTGCTTAAGGGTACTTTATTATGAAGCATTTAGCAATGTCAGGATATAAGGTTACACCATTTATACAACCACATTTAAAGCAAAATGTCCATTGAGATGCATCCTCATCTCTGCTACTATTTTATTGTTTCTAGCTGCACACTGCTCAGAAATACAGAGACAGGATTGGGGGGTCATTTTGTTTTTTGTTTTATTAAGGGAGTCTTGCAACTTCTGAAGAGGCTTGGCACTTCTATGACCACTCCAAAGATAAGGGGAGTGTGACACTTATCTGTAGAGATGATGAGAAAGCAGGTTTTCCCACACACACCTCTGAGGATTTATTCCGAGTATGTAGTGTGTAAGCAAAGTTATAGTTATGGACAGCCCTCTAAGTACACATACTTCCCTGAGAAATCACTATTGGTTATTGGCTGTATGATTTTGTGAGTAGTTAACCAAAACACTGTTTTCAACTTTTAAACTCCATTTAAAACTTTGCAGTAAACTTAAAAACAATAACATAAATATTTTCTCCTCTATACTCTTCAGATTTATCCGAATTGCTTGAGGTATAAGACTTCATCCTAGTATAAGACAAACTTGCCCTCAGTAGAAGGTAACGGAAAGTCACTTCACTTGTTCATTAAATTAAACGAAACCTCTTACCGTGTAATTTGAAAAATGTTTTGGGGTCAAATTCATTAGGATCTAGTCCATCTGCTTCTTCCCACACCTCTTTCAGTTGATCTTTGCTTCCCTATAGATTGGTTACAAAGAAAAACTATTCAAAAAGTGATTAAGTGTAATTTTTCTGCATTACCTTTGCATTACAGTTTCTCTGAAAGGCTTTATTTTCTGATTAGTCATGTTGCAAATGGAATCAATGGAATTTTCTTTAATTCCCTTTTGGTCAGGTCTAATACCTTCATTAGACAGAAAGGCCCAGCGAAAGAGGAAGTGTCAAGGAAATGCATATTCTGTGGAAAGGAACACCTATAATGATCAGTCATGGCCACACAGACTCATCTAGAAACAATAGCTGAAGGGAATTAAATTAGTTTGCCTTTTCTAGAGCAAAAGGTGCTGTGACACAGTTCCTTGCAGGCCAGGCATACCATGAAGGCACCCCTACAGTTTTGAATACCATTCTGGCTTCTTCCTCATGAGTTTTAGCTTCTTTGTAAATAATCATTCTGCCAGCAAATAGCATACTTGTACAGAAAAAATGGGGGTATATATAGTGGGGTTTGTAATGCTCTCAACACTGTCCCCACACTCTGCTCCCATGTCAATGAGAAAAGGCAAATGCTGAGAACAAACAAGATATACCCTTCTCTTCATTAGCTTTTTCTCTCTGGAAGGGAAAGCTTCCACCCAATCATGTAAGAACAGACTGTGGCCTTACAGGATGGTGAACTTTAGGGTGATCTCCATGTTTTTTCTTCATCTCCTCAAATTTGGATTCTTCTCGCTGCCTCTTCTCTTCATCCAGTGTTTTTAAATACTCTCTCCTCTCATGTTCTTTCATCATCTCATATTTCTTAAACTCCTCATGGCGGGTCTTATCATAGTTTTCCAGGTCACTTGTAGCCTAAAAATATAGATATATGTAGACATATGATTATGCCACATGATTATGTTAACACATATGACATTAAAAACACTGTATTGTTCAGATCTGTGGGCAAGGTTGGCCATATTGCCATTCTCCTTTTAAACATGAGGTAGACTAGTTGGGGGTTTCCTTGCATGTGACAGTGATGCAAAAACATCCCTCCTCACTTCATTATTTTCACAGAAATTAATTTGCAAGGGTTCAACTGCTGGACAATTTTTGCAACTACACAGTACTGTGAGAAGGCATCAAGGTGTCCTTTCTCATCAATTAATAATAAATTAACTCAAGTTAAGTATGTTCCATACTAATTAAGCACAGCTTCAAATAGTGCCATTAACTCCTTGTTTATTTCAGAATAAGAACATTTGTAACTTACCCTAGAGTTTAATGAAAAAAAGTGCCTTCATTAACAATGGGAGTTTGCAGTAGCTTAATACAGATTAAATCAAAAAACCCAATTATATGGAGAGAAAGGGTGTGAGGGGAGAATTTCTGACAAGTACTTGTACAGAGTTTAGAGATGTATAATTTTCAGACTGCTCAAGGTATTAAAGAATGTTTTGGTAGTGCTTTTCAAAGTAACATGTTCATACCCGATATAGTCTCTCCATTATTTACATTTTAATTTTCAGATTCACTGTACCTTTTCAAAAACAATTCCAAAGCACAGACCCCCTAAAATGCCCATTACACTCTGTCAATATCTCAGCTGAGAAATGAGAAGAAAAGAAAAATAATATGAGAAAGAACTGCCCTGCTGAGGATATGCTTCTCCTAGCCAACCAGAATTTTCCCAGAAGTGATGGGCATCTTCTTGCTCAGAAATGGCAAGAAACTTTATAATATCTATATAAAAAATAATTTTACAGAAAATGGAGATAAAATTTTCCAAGGGTAAAAAATCCACAAAAATTACAGGAAGCTTAAAATATACCTTATCTTTCCATTTATTTTGAAAATATAAAAACTGTCAAATTCTCTTGTCAGACATGCAGTGCTCTCTAAAGCATATCTGAGATGAAAGTCTTTTTTCCCCTTGGGAGGCGTATTTTTTCCACCAGTTGAAAAAAGCCATGCCATGCTTAGCTTAACTGCATCCCCTTAATAAACATGCACTGAAAAAACCCCCCACACCTGTGATTGATACCAAATCTGCTAAATAGACATTGAATGCCATGCCCAGCATATGCAATTTCTAATATTGATATCTTAAATTCTACTCTGCTGTCGTTTTGCAGCTTGATGTATATATAACAGATCCCAAAATTCAAAGGGCTAGTTTAGGGATGAATTTTTATGTCATTCTGTGAGATACTTAAATCATTTAGAATTAGAAATCAGAAAATACACTTGGGAAAAATGCACCCCTATCAAAACTGCATTTAATTTAAATGCTCCCAGAAAGGCGTATTTTATTCCCGAAGTTGTTTGTACGGGCACATGAATGCAAGTCCTGTTAAGGTGCCACCCCAAAATTTATGGGCTCTTCAGCATAATGCACACTGACAGTTTTCAAGTGTGCAATGGAGACAACTGACTTTTCTCTGAAAATGAAAACTGCATGTCATTTATAAAAAAGTGGTATATGTAAAAGGATTTGCCTTTACCAGAGAAAAAGCATAATAATTAATACCAAAAAACCACATAGTAGTTTATATCTAGCACTCACTGCTTTGATCAACATATCTAAGTCTTTAGGTTCRAACGTGTCAGGATTCTGATGGTTCAGGTGCTCAAACTGTTTAAGGAGAGCCTGATGGTCTATGCCAGTGTCTGAAAGAACAAGGTACAAATGTGAAACATTAAAATAAGTTTGAAATCAAGCGAGATCAGGAAGTTAAAAACTTTCATATGGAGGCTTGTGCCTTGTAAGTACCTGAGGCTCCCTGAGGACTGGATAATTTTTTCACTGTTGGAGGAAACTAGAGCAACACTTCTAAAGTTGCTTTTCCTGAAGGAGATTGGCAAACTTGATAGCAATTTGCACTATATTCCTTCTGATATGTCAGTGTTGCACATAATAATATGTGCAATAATTTAACATGCACAAATTAAGGCTTGTGTTTCAGCAAGGAAACATACAATCAATTTGAGCTTCACAAACGACGAAAAACATTTTATTCCCTTTTATATAAATGAGATAGTTGAAGTTATGTGCAGTATCAGAGCTAACAACTTGCATCTTTTTCCTAAACAGGGAGAAGTCTGACTCTTCTATTGCCCCGTACATTTTGCAAATGACTTATATCTGGCCAAAGATGTGTGTATAATATGGTGTAAAATTATATCAAATCAGATAAGCCAATATTCAAATTTCATTTGTGCAAAACGAGAAGTGCAAGACAGTGGAGAGTCAGATCCTGTGTCTAAAAGCAGCAAACATTTCTCTCTTCCTTATGACAGGATCTATACCCAACAATATCAATACACAATGCACTAACAACAAAAAACATTTCTACAACAGGCTTTTCTGGCTGTTACCATGGTTTCTGACTGCTAATGCTAGATAATAATGCTATCTTAAGCAGCATACACTTTAATATGTTATGTATAACAATTTCGACAAGCTTTTACTAGATGGCTTAGCAAAGAATATTTTATTTGCTTAAAAAAAATTGGAAAACACAATTTTGAACATGTTATTCTTTGGTAAACTATCTGTCTTACACTCAATGCTGTGTTTGTATTATCACAAAACAGCAAACGCTGGCTGGGGCAGATTTCAACCATCATTCCTCCCTGGTGAGATCATAATTTCTGTTGAAATATATGCGCCTTAGCCTGTTTTTGAAACATTTTTTAGAAGTGTAATAATAGGCTTTTTACAAAAACAAAACAAAACAACAAAAAACCCCCTGCCCCCAAACCCATTTTACTCCATTCCTTACATTTATGGGAAAAGACTCATTCTATTTGACAGTATTTACTTGTCACATTACTGTATTATCTGAGACCCAACCCCTAATATTCTTCTGTCCTGTACTGATCAGTCTAGTAGGATCTTGGTGCAAATGTTTAAAACCACATCTGGATCAGGACTGAATATATGCAGAATACAGTCTCAAGTCTGTTTTTTTTTAAACTTGATCCATCTGAGAGGGAAGAAAACAAGCGGGTTTGTGTGCCTTCCCCCCCTACTCCCCCCCACGATCAGATAGAAGAGTAAGATACTAAGTGGTGTTACAGGGAAAAGATTAACAGAACAAGTAAAAGGAAATCAAACAGCTCAGCCTGCTGTTACTATAGAATGCTCTTTTGTACATGTTCCAAGAGGTTGCATAGGTGTACAGATGCAGCTGTATTTTACAGATAATCTGGCCATACTTGTTGTATGTGGTGTGAAGTACTCGCTGGTAGGGCTGATTATAAACTTTACAAAACATTTTCCCACTCCCGATGTTTTCACATCTTAGTAGTCATCTGAATATTCTGAACAGGAATAATCTATTCTTGTTCTTTCCCAAATGCAAGATCTCACACTTACACTGTAACAGATCTGATCTGTTGGGGGTAATTATTTTTCTAAAGCATGCTCTGTTAGTTACTCTTGATTTATGGAAGTAGAGAGGGCTAGAAGTAATCAGTCCATTAAACTATTAAAAAATTTCAAAATACATAAAATTACTATGTACACAATCAGGTATCATTAGCTGCTGTCAACTAGCTCACTGTGAGCGTCACCATGATGTCACTGGACCGCTTGCCTGCAATAGGAGCATGAGACTGGGTTATTGGCAGCTAAAGAGCCGCCTGAGGATGATGAACAGGGAGTCTGGCAGGTATGTGAGGCAATGCACTGAATCCTGTGGAGGGGCTACYGCTGGTCTGCACTGTCTAGCTACCAGTGGACTGTACTCTCTGGACCAGAACTTTCATTAAAAGAAAGCAAAGGACAGGAAGGTGATCTGACGCCCTCAGTCAACTCTATATTATTATTCATTAATTATACTATGGTAGCACCTAAAGACTTCATTGGAAAGGTACTACACTGTAAATATCCTTTTTCCCCAATTAATCTGATGCTTTCCTGACCCTAGTAACATCCCCATGAACACATATTTGCATATGCATACTTCTTCAGTATACTTGCTACCTCTAAATTCGGCTTAGCCTAGAAAACAGATCCTTATTCTTGGAGTATTTTAAATTGATTCCTAYTCAATTCATTACCTATTCAATTCAGTGGGATCCCTCCCCATAACTTGCAAATGTTTTTAATAATAAAATAATCTGCATAGGCAAATTAAGCCCTTTTTATTAGAGCTTTGTGAAAAACAGTATTTCAGAAACAAGATCATGCAGTCCATCATTAGGATCTTTGTTTATGAGCAACTAATTATCTTCAAAAAGAAACCACTAATAAGAAATTTACAGAATTAGTTCTAAATGCAAACTTCAAAAATTCTTCAGTAATAAGAAATAAAAAGGGATAGCACCATTTMCCACACAAACATACAGCAATCAGAATCATTAGAAACCTGTATACTTTATTGATTAAAAGAAATTGCCTGAGCTTGTACGATTTCGTTAGCAATTAAGAAAATGCTATGGAGAATTTTTTTCACTCCAATTGTTTTTCTTTATTCAGGAGCTTAAAACTGCCCCAAAAATAATAAAAAAAATCTTCTGAACTGAAATGTTTAATGTTTGTTATAAATCTGTAAAATAACTAATTGGTGGAAAGGGGGCTTAAAAAGAGAAAAAGGAAAACTTTTGTGTTAACTGACTGTAAAAAAAAAAAATTCATTTTCTACCCTGTAAAGACATGAAATGCTATATCATGTTGTATTCTTAAACATAGTCGTACTATGTTACTAGTTCTCAATGAGTAATCTATAAACTGATGCACTACAAAAATAAAAAAAGAGGTTGAAAAAGATTAGAAGTATCTGAAAAATCCACCGCCAGAATCAAGTTTAGTTATTTATAAAATACAGATGGCTTTTCTCTTCTCCCCAGTTTCCTATAAAGATGGGTCTTTACGGGCCCTAGGCCATCTCGGAAAGGACACTCACTTTCAGCTTACAGTCGTTATTGTTGACAACAAACAAAGCATAACTGATGGATTTTGGGCACCTCTCCAACACAATCCCATCTGTTAACTCACCTCGTTAAATTTTGTATTCCTACCTTGAACAGAATCCATTTTAGCTTTAATTAACATTCTTAATCTTGCCACCTCTTGTCTTTTTAGTTCATCCAGCCGTGTTCTCACATGGTGGCTTACTAAATCAAGCTCTCTGCTTAGTTTTCCACTCTGTCAAAAACAAAAGTTATGTATAAAAACTAGAAGAAAAAGTAGCCTTTAGGATTCCCATTAGACATGAGCTGCAAGACAGCAGACTAGTGGCATTCTTTGGCAATACTGTAGCCCACATTATAAGAATCTCAAAATTTTTTCACAGAGCAGATTCAAATTTTTTTAAGCCTATGGTTACAGAAACAGAGAGGAATCCTAAAAGCTTTCTGAAAAGAGAATTTCTAAGTATCTTGCTCCTCCAAAGAGCAAAAGCATGACCTTGAAGCAGCAATACCTAATAATCTTTAAAAGTGACAAATTTCTTGATCAAATGTTCTCAAATTAGTTCAAAAGAACTGTGAGATGCACACAAAGTGCTGTTTCATCCACTTGATGACGGCTGTAAGACTTGAGGGAAGGTACAAGCACAGCAACAGCCACCAATGTGTATTGCAAGAGTATTTATCAGGATCTGGAAATGGATAGTAACCTTCAAGGGTTACACTAGATGTAGCACAGAAGAAAAAGGAGCCAAGCTGCCAACGGCAACATGAGGGATTAAAGGAAATGCAAAAGGCAGCATCTCCTCTTTAAGTCTATCACTTTAGACTGTTTCCTACCTGTCCCTTGCTGAATTTCTAGCTCATAAAGGGGAATGAAGAACAGCCACCACCTAGAGCCAGGAACTAAAGTAGAAAAGACAAGAATGTGGTGAGGTTTTGAAGAGAGTGCTATGTGGGTTGGCACAAAAGAAAGGACAGCAGTGGAGAAAGCCAGAGGTCTATTTTATTCCTATATACACTGACTTTACCTCTAGCACAACTCCTCAATTTCCCCAGACTTTAAAATCTGACTTTCTTGTAATTCTCTTCCATGTCATCATATTCATTTGTGACACACTATCTTAATCTCAGAAGGCWGATATACCTCTATGTTCAAAACAGTGTTTCAAATGACTCAGCAGGCAACAGTGAGAGCTACGCTTGCAGCTGATTTGATGTACATGAAGGTTTACCTACCTGTATGGAGTCTGAAACTGGCTTTTTAGTAGATAGGCAGAAGGCAGAAACTATGCATTCAAGTATATGGTGTTGGGGTTTTTTTTATGCTATGGGATACTCTTTAATGAACAGAAGTTCTGCTGTCCCTTGACTAAAGACAAAGATCTAGTAAGAGTTAAATACCTAAGTAAATAAAAATGAGAGGAAATTCAAGCTCACAGAAATTGAGAGGAGTATGAAGAAAGAAAAGGAAAAAAGAATACAATGTACACGGCTCATGATTATGGATTTAATTAACCTTAATTTAACTCTTTTTTTTGTACCTACCTTTATTTCCTCTATGTCAGCAGTCTGGAGTTTCTCCCTGAAATGCTTATCTGTTTCCAAGACATCTATTACTTGCCTGAGATATTCATCATAATAAAGTCCTGTATCCTTCAAAAAACAGAATGTGAAATTGAGAAAATAATATATTACCAAACATTTCGTTTTGTTTAAATACATGATTAAACAGAAACTCAAATCTCAGAAACACAGGCATTATACTCTCTTACATATCTTTGTGTTTTCTGATTTGCATCATTGCCCTATAACAACTTATTCTTATGATTCATTTGTTTCAGCAACTGACAAGGGAGAGGAGAAAAGTGTTTAGGAATCCATGTCATACACAAGCATCTGTCATGTTAATATAGTTTGGTTGGTTTTTTTTAAAACAGTGCAATTCATTCATTACTGTTCTGTTTGAAACACTGAACTGGCATCACTGAGTGGAATTTCCTAAGCCACCACTCAATCGCTTGAAAGAAGTCTCTGTGGAACAGTAAGCAGTTCTTCCTATTGCAAGCTGGGGAATTCCTTCCATGTGCCACCTCACCTTTAGCAGCTCATGGAAAAAAATAGAAGAGAACAAATTTAAACGGAACCTCACCATAGTAGATGGTAGACTGTATGACGAACCTCACCATAGTAGATGGTAGACAGTTTACTTCCTGCAAGTAGCTCCAGTAAAGAACATCTAAATTTCAGGAAGGGAGTTTGCTATAGCCAGATTACTAACAATTAGGAAAAAATACTTAATTAGATAAATTTCATTACACTTACTGGATTTTCTACCTTCTCTCCTTCTACGTGGCCTTCTCCTTTGACTTTTGTCTTATCTATGTCTATAGGTACAGCTTCCAAGGCCATTAGGAGAAATGTCATCAGCAAAATACACTGTTGGGGCAGGACAGATAGCCACTTCATCTGAAATGAGATCAAGTCACAAAAATTAACATAAATGATGTTATCATACTGTACTGATTAGAATTTTTTGACGTTCCTACATAGATATCTGTAATAACCCACTTCCCACATGTTCTACTGCTTTCAAGGAACACTAAAACTCAAAGAATTAAATACAGCTTTAATTTTTAAAGGCCATTATCACACAAGCAGATTTCCTCAGATTATCTTACAGTTGTGTGGCAAACCTAAGTTGTACTGTAAACGGTGAGAGGTTTTTAACATGTTGAGGTATTAGCAATGGCTCCACAGAAYGGGTGGGAACACCCAATGTTCATACACTTGTTTAGGATGGCCATCATCTAATACTGATGTTCCTACTCTGATCATGTCTTTGCTGAAGTTATTGGCAAACTCCTAAAGACAATCATGGACACTGAATCAGATCTTAGTGTAGTAATGCCAGTAGTTTTTATGTTTCAGCAGTGGAGCAGTTTGCCTAATTTGGAGTCAAGACCCCCTCCAAAATTTACTTGCAGGAAAAATATTTTACGATCCATGTTATATCTGTATTTCAAGCTGACAGAGATTCCTGAAAAAAGTGTTCACGCTACCTGAAATTGTTGCTGAGGCTGGGGCTTTATTAAGCCAGTCTTCCCTAGACTTTCTTTGGTGTCTTATATGGGGCTAACTCGCACATAGTTTGATGAGCACCAAGCTCTGTCTTCTCCCCCTCTATCAAATTTGATTGAAAATAGCTCAATTCATTCAGAAACTGATAAGATGGAATACTTAAACAGTGCGAGTACAGGAAATCCAGCTAAAAAAGTAATGATGGTAATCCAGCATCTGACAGCAAAGTCAGGCTCTTGAGACAATTCAGCCAATTCAGCCTATGACAGTCCACAGTCTCTGGATATTCTATAAAAAGCTTGAGCAAACTCCAATGTTATGTTAGTAATATAAATCACCTCCTGAAAAGTGAAAGTTGCCAGTCAAATACTGTCTAAAATTAGCTTGGATATGTCAAAGAAAAAGACATAATATTCAAGAAATGTGCAGTCAAACAAATCAAAAGTATACCTGCTACAAGGAGAATTTCTGTACAAGTGCTTTAACTAGTCATGCAAGTAATTCTATCAAAAGTACTTATGTCCACCAGCAGCAAATCTCTTTTTTTGGGGGGGAGGTGGGAGGGACAAACTGTAATTACGGTGTCAGTGCCACTTTTCCTGACTACATGCTCTGGTACTCAACAGTGAAGCGTTACTTTTGCTTGGATTAAGCTGCCCCTTTACTAAGGCAATAAATGTAGATAACGGTACGTACTTAATATTAAGCATTGTTGACACCCTTTATTCATATAAGTATTAYGTAAAAGAAAGCACTCTTATTAAGAAAAAAAAATGGGAAGTGCMTATAAGATGTGCAGAGATATTCTTTCTTTTGTTGGGGATGAGGGAATAGCTGGAGATAAAAATATATCCACCCATCCATCTTTTGTTTTATATGTCAAAGGCTCAAGAATGACAAGAATTCTCTGTTTTTTCTTAATCACATCTTCAGCAAAAAGAGCCTAAATGGGTTCTGCTCAGTTATAGCAAATACCTGTTACTTTCATTTAAAAAAATGACTAACATCTGATCATTACCAGATGGGATAGCAGGAGCTATTGTTGCTGCCATATTGAGCATATTAGATTCAATTTCAGCACTACTGTCAGATCCACAACAGCAAGTCTGATTAGCTTTGCCTAGGTCATTCCTTTAAAACAAGCAAACACACAAACAAAAAAAAAACCCCTAAACCCAGACTGATTTGCTGGAACTGGTAAGTTAATTTCTACACTTCTACACAAGCTGTTGGCTTGCAATGACTTTATAGAGCTGATGAATGGAGTTAGTTATTCACTATCACTTTTTAAAATGCCAAAGTTCCAATACTTCAGATGTTTTTAATTACAGAATATTGTTGTATAAATGCCGTGCCTAGGTTTGCAATTTCAACAGGATTGAATCACAGGAAATGATAATAACTAACAAATACTAGGTTTTCAAGTCTCCTAATCTTGACGTAGATGCCAAGACTGAATATTTTGAGTACTAAGTGGATGACTTCTATAAACCAAATCGCGAAGTTAATGGACTTGCCCAGAAGTTTCCCTTCCTGTCCTCATACTAGATCTTCAGGCCAGGCTAGGTTACTAGGGCAGATCAACAATGCAGCTGGAAGTCCTGAACTAGAGCAGCTATCAGTTGAGTTTGTATCTGTTAGTGGCACAGCTCATTTTATATATCAGTGACATGGATAACATTAATAAGTCTATATGGGATGCAGGCCATCAGTTCTTTTAGCTGGCAGACAACCATCACCCTACTGTCACTTAATTTTTTCTGTCTTGCACGGACAAGATCACCTAATTTTGTCCTCTTTTTTCCAAAAGTAGATTGCCATGTCTGGTGTTAGATTCGTTCTCTGAACACTGCTGCCTGTTATGTTATCCTTACCAAGGCATTTTGATATACCTGTCAACATACGAATACAGCTAGATCACCATGTAGGCTTGAATACAACAAATGGAAAGGTGAAATAGCTTAACCTATGCAGCAGGTTGGATAGAAATAGAAAATAGTGTTTCTGTAACAGACTACCTATAACATGACCAGCCCTCATCATATTTATAATTCAATATGCTTCCTCAGGAGCATAACGACACCTCAGCTCCATAAAAGCAAAGGGCCCTCTAGCCCTGGATCCTGTCTGAGTGACGGGTGCTTAGGGAACGACATGAAAACAGTGTGATACTCACCATCACTTCTAGACTGCCTCAACTGGAGACTTTTGGCCTTTCTTACATTCAGGTTGTACCTTTTCTTTACTTCAATGGATTTCTATTTCAGTACTTTATTAAATTGATTTTTGAACCATAAAAAGTTTGTATCATCTATAACACCCTATGGCAAGTAGTTCCACAGATAACACATGTTGTGTGAACCATCTCTGCTCTGAACTTGTCATTCATTTACCTCATTCAATGACCCCCTAAGTTCTTGTATTGGAAGAGATGTAAACAATTTATTCTTAATTACCATTTCCATATTAAAGCTCTCCAACAGTGATCATACACCAGTCCTCACTCTTCTAGCCTAAACAGTGCTAGCTTACCCACTGATTCCTTTTACAGAAGCTTTTCCAGACCTTTGATCATACTTGTTAGTCTTCCCTGAATCTTTTCCAGTCCCTAATATCCCATTTGAAATAGAAGAACCTTGGGAGGCCTAGGCTATGCTACAGATTTTATCAGAGCATTGTTTCTTAACAAGAAAGGTTTATAAATTCTATAGGTAGGACTGAGAATATTTGCAAGGTGGTGGTTCACTTCCAAAGCAGATTGAGATACAGTTGTGAGGAAGCTGTTGTACTTTCCTTTTCAGATGAAAGAAACAGCAAAGAAAGTAAAAGTAAGGCAAACACTTAATTCAGTATCTGTCAACTAAGTGTATTTAAAAAATGAATAGGAGAGAACTGAACCTCAAAATCTACTTTGAAAGATTCTGGTTTAACAGCCTGGGCAATAACTTCTCTAAACACAGAGCATCACAATCAAAAAAATTTACAGGTAAAACAAAAATCCACCTTGCTGAAATTCTAGCAGAGTATGAATGGGGCAGTCTAGTAAAGTGGTAAGTGAAAGGCCATTAAGTATACAATGGATATGAAACAAAACTAATAAAAAACAAAAGACTTATGAAGTATATGAGTATAATAACTATACTCTCAGTATTTTTAGAAATTTTTTTTAAAAGGTTGTGTATGTTTCAAGTATTCATTTAAAGAAACTGTAGCTTCTGATAATGCTAAAAATTTGGACCCCTGATAGATGGATAAATATTTTTCTGACTATTTTCACATATACAAAATTATAGAAATAAAAGTAATCTAATATTATCATAAGCCACTCTAGTTATGTAAGGTGTGTAAACTGTGTTTCTGAAAATCATATGTGGCTATTATTTGAGCATGCTCATTTCATGTAAGACCAACAGGTCATGCAGTGAGCTGAACCATGGCAGAGAAGCCAGAAACTCAAGTGCTAGCCATAGTTATGGCATTGATTCATTCTTTGCCTATGGCAAGTACTAAAGCGAACACTTTCAACAATGACACCTGGTGTTTCATCTATTTTAAAGACATAAATAATCTTTTTAAAGCTGCTGACCTACAACTTCTAGTAACATGAATAATTGTGGAGAAGGGGATTGTCAATTTAGGCCGAAGAGGGGCACACCGTAACTTTTTAGGACTTTTTCCCTTGCTACTCAGGAAAAACGATACATAAAATGTCCATGCTGAACTGAAACAACTGAGGTGTAAGCAGACATGTTGGTCTGCCAAACCTCATATGAGGGAGCACTAATCTCCAGCGGATTTGGGATGGGCAACTGGAGCCATATCATCTTAAACTACCTCTGCAGTAGTCAGCAAAGCTTATCTATCAAAAGCCCTAATCAAACTAAGTGCCATTGGGTCTGCCGACTTTCTGTGGGATTTGTGCTCATGGGCAATTTGGGTTCCCTTGGAAATACCAACCTTTGTAATTACATGCTGTCATACATAATGGGAAGGACTGGATGATATCACAATATGTTCTTCACATCTATTTGATGTAATAAGCTGCTCTGAAAAGGCGGCTATCTACTGCCCATCAGGCAGTTTTGTTTAAGGCGGTGCATAGGGTGCTTTTATTGTAGCCATTTTGATAAAACAGGCCAAAAAATCCACAAGTACCAGGAAGAATTAAAAGCAGAGAAGACTAAAATGAGTAAGCAAAAAATATCTCTATCATTGCAGCTCACTTTGTAGACTACTATGCTTAACACAGGACTTCCAGCAGTATTTTGAGGAACCCAACTGTTTACACAATCTGTGCTATAACAAGTAAATTGGAAATACATTTATTAGAATAAAAAATAATTACCTAGTGAAGACAGAGTTACTGTATTTAAGTATCTATTAGTCCAAGACTATACTCAGCAAAATTCCCTCAATAAAAGCAGGTGACTAAGACATGCATCAACCTTTGGAGTGTGACAGTCACAACTGAGTCACTGAGCACATTCTACTCTGACATGTAGACAGAAACCAGGCCCATTGCAAATGCTAACGTTAATCAGCTGCAAGAAAAAACTCAGCATGATTCTCAAATTCAGCAACTAGAGGGAAGAGTGACAAGAGGCAGGATGAGAGGAAAACAGGGGTTCCAGTTTTTGTTCCACTAAACACTCTACTATTAAGAGTTCATCCTGCTCTCAGCCTGTTACAAGCTAGCTTCAACAGTTCCCGACTTTTGAGGAACGATGCCCATTCCTTCCCAGGCACTTTAGGGTGAATCTATGTGGCTGACACAGGGATGTGGTTTCTTCTGTAAGGACTAGGAGCCACCAAGTCAACAGACAATCACAGTGCTGCAGAAGAGGAGCAATGTCAATTTGATCATTGCCATCAGTGGTACATAATGCACAGTATACATCCTCGTGCCCTGCCATGGGTGCATTGCTTGACCCTATTATTATTACTATTCTTCCTACTGCTATGTAGTTTAATAGAAATATAAATTGTCATGAATCTGCCCAGCTGACTGGTTACTTTCTTAAAGACAGATGGACAGAGCTAATGTTACAATTGTCATCTGGAAATTAAGTGATTTTAGTCAAAGACATGTAGCCCACCTAGATGAAAAGGTAGCACAACTCTAATCTGCTTGTATCAGACATCAATCTCATCTTTCTTAGAGGGGTAAACAAACATTTCTACTTGTAATACATAAAGAGAACTAATCAYAGAAGTAGTGCTCTAGAACTGACAAATACTGTAGTTTCTAAACAAAGCCAATATCCTAAGCTTTCAGGGAAAATGAAAAATAAAAACCTGAGTATAAAGTATTTTAAAAAAACAGAGCAAGAGTCAAAAGAATGAGATAGTCAGCAGAAAATAGAGCCACCAATGTACTTGCATGAACAGAAAAATACAATTGGAAAAGAAGCAGGCTGTCTGCCAGCAACCTTGATCTTGAGCCCACTAAAGTTAATCACAAATTCCTATCAACTTCAGTGGAACAGGATCGGACATTTGAATTATAAAGAGCTATGGGCTTTGAAAGGTAAGTACAAAATGCAGCTTCTAAAGTTTGTTCTAGCAACATTAACACAAGCAGCTAAACATAGCATTAGCACACCTATTTTACACAACTGTCAGGTGTTTATAATATAAACCTGATAATTTACTTTTCATTGACTTAACACCTATTGCCCAGAAAACAGCGTAATTCTGGTACTGATGTCTCCATCACCTTCCTAGCAAAGCACAAATATTTTTAAAGAAGTAACACCCAACGTCAAATTTTCTAAAACTGAGATAGGCAAAAACCTATAGTGATATCAGTCTATAGTGCATAGTGTCTGCACATGCAGAAGCTCAGCGGATGATTATGAAGCAAGATAGCACAACACTGGCAATGTCATATTGCCTGTTTGCACTTGCCAAACCCATGCATACCATGATGGGCAATGTAAACATAAATCCAGACTTCTAGAATACACAAATAAGCCTACTTATTAATAAAATTTCATGCATACCTGCTGTATCTGATATGGAAGTAATTAAACTTGTGTGAGATACAGTGCAGACATGCAGGATGATAGCAATATTCTTTATAGTCATGATTGTACTGTGACTTCCTATTTTAATGCTGTACATCAGAGAAGTGAACAATCTTCATATGCAGTGCTGCATTTAAAAAAAAAAAACAGGAAAGAGATAAAACAGATCTACTGATCTTCATCCTTCAAAGAATATTCTAATGTCAGTACTAGAATGGGAATATTACAACTATTACATCTGAACTATGTAAAGTACTCCTTCAGCAGTTTGAGCTAGCCATCTAGCATCTTGGATCTGTTTTCACCTCTCTGAAACAGTGATATACCTGTCCATATATCACAGTTTAAATAGAGAATGTTTAATTCCATGGGTTTTTCCATTTCTTTAAAAATTATGTGCAAAGATATAAATTGATTAGCTTATAAAATCTTAAAAAAATACATTAAATGTTTGAAATTAGGCAGAAACAGATTAGTCTTCTGCCATATTTTCTGTTTGGAAACACCTGAAATATCAGTGTTAGTTCCTCCCTGTTCTTTCAGGAGGACTTGCTGCACAGACACTGTAAGCTATCATACCTTAAAAAACAATGAAAGTCAGTGGATCTATAGTTAATGCATCTTTTTCACAATGTTAGTCCATGAGTTAAACTGGTATTAGCACGGCTAAAATGTGGCAACAATTTTGAGAAGCAAGTGCAAAAAACGTTTTCAGCTCAAGATGCTAAGCTAAACCTCTGGTTGTGGTGAAGATGTCTTTTCACTAGGTCACTAGTCCTCTAGATACAGATTTCTCATTGAAGACATGTGCAGAAAATGACGTGAAAAGGGAAATGGCTACAATCTGCAATAGGTTTCCCTTTACAAGTTATCTTTCAAAATACAGAAACACCTGCATACTTTTCTTCCCAAATGAGAATTCATCCTTTTAAAAGTTAATATGTAACCATCATTTTTCTCTTTCTCCTCTTTCAGTAAATGTCCCACCCACACAAGCAGCAACAGTTTTCCCTTCATTACCCTTCAAGCATTTTTTCTCTTCTACCAAAGTTGTCCATTAACCCCATGATTCAGATGTTGCTTCTTTTTTTCTAGCCAATATCCAACAGGTTTCAACCTGGACATGCTGTCCTAATCTTTTGTTAGCATACATTCCACTCAGTTCTCTGCACCAGCAGACATTCCTTATTTTTTCAAGAAGCATTTTAATACTGTACGTAAATATAGTTTTATATAAAACAGTATTATTTAAGTACATAAAGGCAGTAGAATCCTTTCTTCTCATCCTGTTTACTTGGCTTAAATTATTTTCTTTTGACTTGCATTTGTTACATTTTTCTCACTGCACTTCATCTGCTTCGTTCTCTTTACAGTTAAAAGTTGCCTGATACAACAGCTTCTTTTTTCAGCTTCTCAGAAAAGACAGCATGCCTCAACTGTGTGTAGTACAACATTTGCTGACAGAACCTTTTTTAAAAAAAATACACTTCAGCTGTTTTATTAAATGAGTCACCCAAATGCTGGGGGATACTATATAGTAACACAAACTATGAATGCTCAAGTGGGAAAGAAGCAAGTACTATTTACAATGCAACTGTATGTCCAGAAATAAAGATGGCATAGAAGCAAAACATACAGCTGCTGCTACACGTGCTTAACTGTCATAAGTAAAGTTTGTAAAGAAAACTGTTTTTTCTTCTTGTTGCAATGTTAATGGTTCATTATTTAAAAACCTGTGTGCACACACACAAATACACATACATATTTATAATACTACCTTCCTCCAAGGAACTTCCCTATCATTGTTTCAGAAAAATAAATATCAGTGTCTACAAAGCTATCTTACTAACTGAAGAATGCTGAAATATTAGTCTTGTTTTTAAAAGGAACTTGCATGATTTTATCAATTCTTTCCAATAAAGTTTGCTCAAAAAAAAAAGATTTATGAAGCCAATACTCAAGCAAAAGCTTGTACTGAATTCAATGCATACTTGATAAAACTCTTATCAACTTCAAAAGCAAATTTTAAAAAAAAAATTACCATGACAAATATAGCTTCCTGTACTATAAGTTCCCATACAGAACAAAATATAACAGTACACGCGGAATCTCACAAATTCATTTTGTATAAATGCGAACAGCAATTTTGTCAGTTCTGGTGTAAAAAGCAACCTCGTTTCAAATATGCTACTACATGCAACCAAAGTATTTGCTCAAACCCTAATCTCAAATCAAAAAGTATTTCAATTATTCTACTAATATGCATTTTGCTCTAGTCAACAATGAATGATGATGCTAAAGTAAACCTTGAATGCCCCAGGACTTCAAGGTACTTTTCTTCCCCTTTGGAAAGGAAATACAAAATAGCTAACAAGAATAAATCTAGATCTAATGATATGGAGCCAGATTTAAAAATATTTAGGCACTTAATGATAGCTGCCTAATGAGATTTATTTCCATAATTTGCTAATTCCCATTGATTTCTACTTGCTTAGAAATCCAAATACGCATTAACGTCTCACTCTTGTTTTATAAAGAATATAAAGCATGAGAAATGTAATCATGAAAAGGGTCTATTTATTTCCTGAATTACCTATGATGAAGAATATTATTTACAACTGAACATGATTAAAACGGTTCTAATAAAATGCAGTTTCTTTCATTCTTCCAACTGTCAAATCACGCATAGTACGTAAGAGCAAAAACTGTTGCAATTAACATGAATTTTGCCTCTGATTTCATTCAATTTGGCTTAAGTACCTGGCCGTGTTTTTAGCTACATACAAGCATATCGCTACCCAGAAGGCTTGTGTCTACTATGTATCTAACAGGAACTTCAGAGAGGTCTCTTCTGCTTACTGAGCAATCAAATAGACAAGAGTACAATACCTCACTAGATAAACACCTTTGTTGCACAGGAGTTCAAATGAAGGCAACACTGATATCGGCTTTTACCTTAACAGTAAAGGATTTTATCTTTCTTTTGTAAAGCGCATTTGTTTAGTCAGTATATCACTAGAAGTATGAGTCAATATTTCCACACCTAACATTTGAGTCAATATAATAATATTTTACATTTTTGATTATCTCAGAGAACTACTGCTCTCCCCTTTCATGATTACAATTTCAGTTATATACGTATCACTTGGGGGCAGCTTTTGACAGAAAACCTTTAACTTGGCTTGTATGAACCRAAAGTTTATGTTCAGCAATACTACCATTACTATACAGCCAAGTTACGGAAACTTCCCCTTAGCCTTATTAAAAAATAATTCTTTTTGTTGTTGTTGCTTCGTTTTTATTTGCTTGATGGAGTTTTCTGAATATAATTTCAGATACCAAATAATGGTATCTCAAGCTGTATTACAGCATCAAGTCACAAGCAAATTTACGTCAGATGCCTACATTAGATGCCTTCGCATCCAATAGCTAATGGAATTTTTAAGCAGACCCAATGGGCAATATCAATTTATAATTTTGTTTTCCCCTTTTTTTTGTTTATGTTAATTATCTTGGTTAGAAGTGAATGAGATTCACACTGTTCTACTACAACACAATTTGTTTAAAGATAGACTTATGTTATTACTTTTTTTTATATAATTATCTTTCTTATTCTAAAATAAAATACTGCCACCGTCCAAAAGATTACAGTAGCGAGTAAAAGGGAAAATACATAATCGCGGTTAGGAGGTACTGTATGTAATCAGGTTAATAATTTGCGGCCCATGGTGGATGTTGCACTGTGACTGTACAAGATCATTGTGTAGCAAATGACAGTAAGAGCTATAAGTGGATCTTAAGTGCTCAAAGAAATGTGGGCTTCTCCCATAAACCTTCTGTGAGTCTGAAGCAGAGGCCCATAAAGGTTACAACAAAACCTGGTTTCAAACAATTTTTGAGTGGCTTTTCATCTCCTATCCAGTCTTTAGAGTAGGAATCTTTCCCGTGCTGCTCTGTTTAGTTGAGAGGGACAGTCACTTCAGAATTCAGGGTAGAACTGCACCAATACTGAGTCAACTACAGGACTCTTCTTTAGAGTAGGAGAAAACAAGATGACAAACAAAACCCAAAGCAAACCTCCACGTTGAACTTGAAACCATGGTGTACTGGTGTTTCATTGTTGTTACTGTGATGGTCTAATTTTGAAAATGCTGGACATTATTTCTCCACAGCAAATACTTACAACTCAAACAACAGAGGCTTCTTCTTCTACAGGCTGACTAAAAAGCGTTGCCAAACGTGAACTCTTTTGAAAACCATAGCCATGTTCATTTCAGGGAAAAAAGTTACCTCTCTACAACCATGTTTCAACCTTTTCCTCTTTCGGAATATTTTCTGAGTACAGCGGCTAGCCTGACACTACAGTATTTTACCCAGCTCCTCCAGTGGCACTATAGTAAGCATAATGCTGAAAAGCTATACCCTTTCTAGTGAAACCAGTCTAGTCTCCTGGACAAAGCAGCCTAAGTTTTTCCTGCGGTTGTGCAATTACCAGCCAGCCACTATTTTGCTGCTGCTGCCAGGTATGCATTAGTTTCTCCTGGTGCTTTAAAGCTAACCGCTTACGCGTCGATCAGCGGGGCTGCTGAAGTGTTACTTCCTGAAAAGCCATTGACCCTGGCTGACGGCACCCGCGCGTAAAGGCCGGAGGGAGGGAAACCTGGGGAGCCTCCTTCCCGGCGGGCGGCAGGGCGCCCTCGGCCAAACTTCAGTTGCTCCCCTCTCCCGCCACCTCCACCCCCACACGGGAGACAGGCCCTCGCCCCGGCGGGCTCCTCGCGCCCGCCCGCCTCCCGGCGCCACCGCGCGCACCGGTTCCCCCCGCATTACCGTTATTTCGCGTTTTCAAATCTGACAGGAGGTAGGGCAGTTAAACCCCCGCGAGGGAGAGCGCGCCCCCCCGCCCGCCCCGCGGCGGCCAACGGCTCTCCCTGACAGGAGCTGCCCCGCCGCGAGGCCTCCGCCCCRCTCCGCGCCCGCGGGGCGCCTCCCGCCGGCCCCCTCCGCCACCGACGGGGGGCACCGCCGCCCCGGGGGCGGCCTGGGACGGGCGATGCTACCTTTCGGTCCCCCTGCGGCGGGAGAGGAGCCGCTGCTTCTTAAGGGCTAGGTGTCTCCTGCGCGCGGGGATGAAGGGGGCGTCCCCCGGGCGTCCTCCTGAGGATCTGCGGGGCTCGGCACGGCGGCGAGGCGCGGGGCGGCGCGGCACGGCACGGTGCAGCGCGGCGCGGYGCGGTGCGGTACGGTACGGTACGGTACGGTACGGTACGGCGCGGTACAGTGCGGCGCGACAGCCCCACGGCACTCCGGCGGTCCCGGCTCCCGTTGCCATGGGGACAGGTCCCGCCCCTCGGGGCGCGGGGATTGGCCGGGCCTGACCCCCGCCCGGCCGTCGCGGAGGACTCTGATTGGGCAGCGCCGGACGGCGAGGCGAGATTGCGCGAGAGGCCGGGCCGCCACCAGGGCCGCCTGCGCCGAGGAGGTACGTGGCGGTCGCTGCGGGGGCGGGCCCGGCCCGCGCGCCTCTGGCGTCACGGGGGAGGTGGGGACGCGGGCACGTACCTGGGCCGCGCGGGGGGGCGGGCTGTGGCGCGGCCGGCGGGGGCTGGGCAGCCCTGAGGGGACCGTTAGTCCGGGGGGGCCTCCGGGGAGTTTCAGCCCCGGGGCCCGCTGTCTCGTCTGCCTGAGCCCTGCCTCAGCCCCGCGCGGCCGCMGGCCCCGGGCCGCGTTGTAAGGCACGCCTCGGTTAGCGGCGGGTGGTCCTGAGGGGGGCCCCGGCCTGTGGTTTCAGCGGGGAGACGCGCCAGGCCCGGGCTGGGGGCACAGTGCCGTCTTCTAAACACCCCYCCACGCACACACACCCCCGGCTGTGAGTGTTAACCGATCCCCGTCCCGGCTGCGCTGCAGAAGGAAGAGGTGTTCCTGTTCGCTCGGTCTGCGGCGGGAGCGCGTCTGCTGCGGGGCGCACCGAGGTCGTCGAAAGTTTCTGCTGCTCCCAGTGACAGAGCTATTTCTTGATGGTTCATTTCCCTCCTATGTCCTCTGTGGGAACGCTGTCACTTCCATCGGTGCCTCTTGTGAAAATTTACTCCTTACACCAAATGGCATTTCGTGCAAACCTCTTAGTTGCAGTAAATCGTTACTGTTATGTGCCCAGTCGTGAACTGATGCATGAGAATGTGAAAATGTATTTTCAGGCATCCTTTTCCTTGACTGCTCCTTCCTCTCTTTGCTAATTCTTTTTCAACCATTTGAGCCTTATTGCGTTCAGACTTGGTTTTCCCTTCCTTTAGAGGAGAAAAAGGGCGGGGGGGGGGGGGAATCTTGACCTCTATTCAGATTAAACAAGTTGGGAAACTATTTTCAACCTGCACATTTGTTTATGCTTGGTGTAAGCTTGGGGTTTGATTTGTGGATTTCTATTCCCACCCTGTTTCAAAGTGTGGTACCTGTTTTTTTTTTTTTTTTTTTTTTTAACTAATATCTTCTGTGCATTCTAGGCTTTTATTCAGCACTAAAATTGCTCAGAAATTATTCGGAAAAGTTATTTTTAGTGGATAGGTAAATACTAGCTGTAATAGCAAATACACTACAGTTCCTATAAAAATAACTATTTCTGGAATAAGCATAGCTTCTAGTTGTAACCTGTTAATGTGTTTCAATACTGTGAGCCTGTACTTGTATGTAAACAAAGATGTATTGACATGTACAAATTCTTGAAAAATTTTTATCACTGTGCATTGTATTTCTGTTATTCTGATTTACAAGATAAATATCTACAAGTTAATTAAGATTTTTTTTTTTAAGAAACTGTTGCAATAGTTTATACAAATGAGAGGAAAAAATAAATTATTGAGGGATTTGCGCAGTCTAGGCAAGATACTCAAAACTGTCATGGGGTTTTGAATGCTTAATTATAATGAGAATTGGAGTCCAAAGGGGTGGTTGAAATTGTAGCTTCTGGGTTATGCATGTGACAGAAAAATGGGAATGTAGACTGTAATGACATCTGGGGTAATAGAAAGCTATTAAAGTAATAGGGCTGACACTACCTGGAGCTTTCCCTCTCTCTCAAGGAAATACTGTTCAATACTATAAAATCCTTTTTCCACACTATTTTTCACTTTAGAAACAGAGTTTTGTGGTCAGTTAGCATTCTTTACTAGTTTGTAGACTATCATCTTTGGGACCTGAAGGCACTGGAATTTGTTAAGTGTAAATTCATATGTACATTCCAGTAATCACAAACAACTTATGGCCAAAAACTAAATAGCTGTTCTGATGGGAACAGTTGAAACAAACATACAATGATACTTAAAGTTCAGTTGAAAACGTGCCACAAATATGTGCAAAAAGAACCTGTAAACTTGCGGCTCTGCATTTTATCAGGGTAAACCACGACGTTGCACAAGGAGAGTCGGTTGGGACCGGGCCTTTTGACATGTCACAGGCTCCACAAGCATGGCTCGCTGTAGGCAGGAAGATCATGCTCCGCCTGCGTGGCAGTGACCCAGCGTCCTCACCTATGCGTTGTCAGGAGCTGGTTACGTGCTACGTGCTGAGACGGGAAAGAAAACCTCTAGCGCTCTCGGTGATGTTTGGCCATAACTGACTTGGCTGGCCAGCTGGGAGCACGATCATCCTCACCTTTTGCAGCTTAGTTTAAGGTTATAGCCTACCTCACGCTGCTCTGCTATACTGTTTTGTCTTCTATATTTGAACAGGTGCTTGCAAGGCTGCAGGATAGGTCAATTTGCTGCAGGGTATTTAAAATACATGCTTTTTATTTTTTCTGCCTCTGCTAGCAACAATGAAGAAGGGGGGCATGGGGGAGAGGTGGAAATTCTTTAAACAAGTATTGGCGTCAAGAGTCAAAAAGCTGTGTGGAGCTGTGCCCTTGATGCTAATGGTCATATGGGACATCCAACATTGTTTTCCTCAGTCAGGCACAATGTCAAGCTCTTCAACAGCTGATCTCGAATACGCAATGGTAAAAATGTCCGTGGCAAGTTTACACAAACAGCCTGTAAACCAACAGGGCACCCACACAGTAGTGCAATTGTTGTACTGACCCTGGTCAATATGTGAAAAGCTCTGGTATGTCTGAATGCAAGAAAATTCATCTTGGTGTATACCATAAGATTAAAATATACTCACTTTAATGTAATGACAAGGTTTGTTTTGTTATGATTTCCTGCTTTATTTCTAAACCAGTTTCTAAATTTCTATCTAAATTTCTAAAGTAGTTTTTTCTTCTGTTATAAGTTACAAGATGGTGTTATGCTTACTGAGATTGATTCTCCTTTTTCTGGCTCTTGCCTTTTTTTTTTTTTTTTCTTCCTTTCACTTAATTCCTTTGGGTTTGTGTGTTTGGTTTTTTTGGGTCTGTTTAGCTCAGATCTCCCCTGGGTTTAGCTACACAGCTTCTAAAGCTGTTTGGTTGCTGGTTTAGATGGTTTAGAAGATGCTTTTTGGATTCTTAAACGTTGCTCCAGTTTCAACATGCAGAAAGCTGCAAGGTTTGAAAACTGCCAAGGATTTCAGTATTGCAACGGAAGCAGTTACCTTAATCTGAAATTGAGAAACACTTTTCTTAATGCTGGAAATAGTATAGCAGAGTGGAAGAAAGGACTGTCTTTAGCTGTTTTGTTACGCTGTTCCAGCACGTTAGTAAAAATGGGTRGGATTTCAAGAGGGCTTCTATATATCAGAGTGCCCTTGATACTTTTTGCTGTTATTTTTATTTTGTAGAATGTTATTGATATTAAAACTCCCATCAGCAGAATGAAAAGTTAGGTAGTCAAATGTCTCTGAAGCAGTAGTCCTAAACTCCGGCTCCTAAATCTCCCTCTTCTGTCTCTCTGCTCTGGGAAACAGTGACAGATGCTACTTTTGCTATTGGCAGCAGCAAGCGTTATTTCCTCAGAGTAGAAGTGGGTAGAAAGGCTAGCTTTCTAGCATTAGTTTGTGTTTTAACCACAGAGTAAGCCGATAACTTTAGCACCAGCCTTGAAGTACTTTTTTTTTTGTCCATCAGAAGAAGCAGTAGTGACAGAAGCCATATTATAACTTGTTTAATTTGAGTTAGGAAAAAACATGTAGAAATGAGAACAGAGTTTATTCTCCATGCCTCTATGGCCATGGCAATGCTGGTACTGAACAATTCATGCTTAACTAGCACAATGTGTGGTTTCCTGTGACGTATACAAGTACCTGCTGGCCACAGAGCTGAGGCTGCTAAAGTCATTTGCTGTGTTTCCCAACAGCAACAACTTAATAGACGTAACCACAGACCTGAAATGGAAATAAAATAGTGATTGTAAAGTTAAGAGCGTCATGGTTAAGTGCCTAATTTATCCAGTGTGGGAGGGCTGTTGACTTCATATGAAAGTAGCAGGCAAGAATGCAGTTAATTCACTGGTGAGACTCTGCAGTTGCTCACGTCTCCTTGAGGCAGCATTCGTTTCAGAGGAGTTATATGAGTTTCTGCTTAGCTTAGCGTACGGCCCATACATTTTCTTTCTCTGGCAGACTTCTGCCTGGAATCTTTCCCCAGTTTGAACAAGTACAGCTCATGTCCTCCCTGATTAATACTACACATTTTTTTTGGTATGTGTAAGCAGTCGGAAACTGTTTATCCAAATGAAGTTATTGGTTCCACTAGCTTATCAGTTATGGCCATATCCTGGCTTTCAGGAAGCCGTTCTATACCAGAGTTACATATTTTGTGGGTGTTGTCTCCTGTTGTAGCAGGGTTAGGTTTTCTCTCAACAAAATTGCTTCCGTACGTTTAAGCCCTGGTACGAGTATCCTGACTGAAAAGGGAGTAGAGGAATTATGCTGTAATTTTAGCAATTTTTTTTATTGCATAGTCTGTCTTTTATGCAGGGAAGAACATTTGCCTCAAAGTTTGCCGATCTTCTGTTGTTAACTCATACATAGACGGTCTTACTCTGATAGCTGATGTATGGGACTGATGTATTATTCCTTGTACAACTGAGATGAATTTACTGAAGGAAGATACATCTTTCTGTTGTAGAATTGCAGTAGCATTGTATATTACTTTCAGCTAGTACAAGCCTTTCTAGGAAATGAAATTTAGAACAAAAGACTTTGGATAGAACTAATCCAAATGTTGTTGCAATTCAGAGCTGAAAATTGCAGTCGCTTTTAAGGACCCCTTCCAGGCTGGGAGGAGGGAACGTTTCTAACCTGTTGTTTCATAAGCCAAATGTATGAATTCATTAATAAGTTGCAGTGAATTAAACCACAACATGCTCTTACAGCATGGCAGCTATTCTACACTAAACCCCTCAGTAGAAAAAACAAGCAGCAACATTTTGTAGTTTTAGAAACAAATAACCAACAGCTGAAAGATGATAGTATCTCCTTTTTTTTTTTTTTTTCTTTTTTCTTTTTTTCTTCTCGCAGGTCCCGTGTAAGGCCTGCTGCTTGGAGTGCAGAAGATTTCTATCATTGCTTTGACTATTTCAAGATTGTTTTCACCCTCTCTCAGTCACAAGCTGATAAGTACTGTAGCCTAGTTAGTTATGCTACTTATTTTTCTCTCTCCAAATACTACGTGGCTACTTCATTTCAGGCTGGAACCTGCTTTCACTGAAGGGTGGAGAACCTCTGGGTAGGGTAGATCCCCAACTTTCTGGGGCTGTGCCAATGCCCTCTCCCATGATCTGGGGCACATCTGGCAGCGTGACCACAGCTATGGGGTAGGATGTGAGCCTATTTGTGACTGGGAGTGCCTGCAGTTCGGTCCCTTGGTGGATCTGCTTCTGGTCATGTCATGTGATTAATTGGAACGAAAAACTAGCTGGATTGTTCTGGTTAGTTATTAATAACACCATGTTTTGGTGTTAGTCATCTATTCAATGACATGGAATGAGAGCTTGTTTATTGCATCTCTTGAGGAGAATTCCATTACACTAGTTAATTGGAGAGGTAGGGAAAAAAAAATCTGTTGTCTTCTGATGTTGACCAAAACCCAAATTCTGGAATAAAGATGAGTTATCAGTGTAACTGCAACTATTTATATTGCAGTAGTAGAAGCTCCAGGTCCCTTTTCCGTTAGCTACTGAACAGCTCAGACACAGAACAAGAGAGCTCTTTGTCTATGAAAGTTTGTAAGTCTAAAGCTATCCTATATTATCTCTCATCTTCTCCCTATCCTTTCTTGGGCATGTACCTAGCTGGCCTTCTGCTGCAGATTTCAGAGTCATGTATTCATTTTCAGACTGATTTTCTAATTTTAAAATTATAAAAAATAATTTTTCTCTTTCTGTATATTGTTAGTGAAAGGAAAAATAAAATACACTGTGAACTTAGAAAGGGTTGGAAAGGATGAGGAAAAATAAATGTTTTCATAATATAAAATCTTATTTACTGAATTTTAATAAGGGGGCTACCCTAGAACAAAAATAACAAATCTTGGTCTGATCAAAGAGGCTTCTGTTTCAATTGGACATGTTTTATAAAGGTTAACATGCTTAATCAGATTCAGCTTTTAAATTCAGCAACTCTTAAACAGAAATTTATCAGCCAAATAACTTTATTTGGAAACAGGAATATTTAGGCCTTGGTGCAGCAAAATATTTAAGCATATGTTTAGGTCTATGCCTACTTCCTTTTGAGTATTTGTCTACATTTCTGTAAGATTTTATAAAATACATTTCTCTAAATGAGCAAGCCAGTGTCTCAGGACTTTAGGTTAGAGATTGGAGAAGGGAGGCTTCCTTGAAAATTTCGGCTCTAGACTGATGAAAAAAAGGAAATAGACAGTTTTTACAGAGGAAGATTATTTACATGCATATTTACCAAAACCTGGTAAAGATGCAGGGTGCTTTAGAAACAAAGAAGGAGATGTGGTCGGAGAAACAGGTGTGATCTTCTTTCCTCCAAAATGCTTATAGTTAGAACGGAGGCAAGACCCAAAATATATTCAGAAGGAAAGAACAGAGTAAATTGAGGAAGAAAGCCTAGTTTCAAAAAACAACAACAACAACAACAAAAAACCCCAACAGGTTTCACTGTTTTGAAGGTGTAGAAAAATATGAATACTGGTACAGGACATGAGGATAATTTCAGACTTGAAGCAACATGGAAAAGTCGCAAAGAGAAGACAGAAGAGGAACGATATCTTGCTTAAGAAGGAGGTAAGACATCTATGTTGGTACAAGCTGTTTTGGTGCTCTCAACTGAAGAGAGGGTGGCTTGGAAATGAGATAATAACGAACAGCAAGAAAAACAAGAAGTAAAAGGTAGGGTACTGTGGTTGCAGCAAGAAGTGTATCACTTACAGCACTTTTGTGGCTTCTCATTTCCACTAATGGAAATATTAAAAAAAGTAGAAAAAAAGGCTTGTGGTAAAGGACATACATGTATGTATATCACACAAATCTTATGCAGAACAAGAAGTGCCATAAATGTCTCATTTAAAGGAAAATGTAGCACTTTATTCCTGATGCAGTTTTTATTTGATTTCTTGTGTAAATCAATATTTATTACATATTTTTTCAAGTCATCTGCAGTTTATAGAATGCCACTGTCATCATAAAGCAGATGAGTAGCATCTGAACATTAGGCAAAGACTAAGTATCTACCAGATATTTTCAAAATTGTGGTAGTAATTTAAAAAATGCCTTTTTAAAATGATGTCTACTTCTGTCCTGTCATAATTATATGCATATGATTATCACTCAGTTATTGCAGGGGAAAAAAGGGGGAGTCAACATGGGGGTTTTATTGTGGTGTTTAGCTTTCTTGGTTTATTATAAACCTTGGACTAATGGGGGGAAGTCAGCAGTGATGTTTCCCAGGAATTTGTACCAGGCATCTGTGCTTCAGTGTTATCATAAATGATCCCAAAGGCGGTACAAAACAATGTGAGAAAGTTTGCTGATGACAGGGAATTACTTAGAGTAATAACATTGGAAGCTGACCTCTTACTTTAGATCTGCAGAGTATCTCATGATACTCAGTAGCTGGGTGATAAAGCAGCAAATGATATGTTAGTAATGTAAACTGATTTGCCTTGAGGAAAAGGCGGTCTTGGTTTTTTTTCATCCAAAATGGCAAGCTCTGGACTAGCTCTCTTATTGCTCAGACTGTGGATGTATAATAAGAAAGTTCTGTGAAAACATCAGTGCAACATTCAGCGGTGGTCAAAATAGCAAGTATTAGGAATAATGGAATTGCTAGGAAAATGATAGCATAAAATGCAAAGGATTGTTATATTACTGCATAAATCCATTGTACACCTATATTGTAAATATGACATGCAAGTCTACTCCTGTAATGTAATGAATGGCATGCTAGAGGTAAATAGAAATGGTCACTATTTCTCATAACACAAGAAAAAAGCAATCAAATCAAGTGGCAGATTCAAAGGTACGTTCTGAACATTGCTACCTGTCTTTCCTTCGTATTGCATGTTGCAATTTCTCAACTGTCTTCTGCTCTGTGAAGTTAACCCACCTTTAGGGCTGGATTGCAAATCAGAGTTACAGTATAAGCTTTTTAACTGCTTTGTGGAGAAAGATATGGTAGGATCTGATGTATCTTTGAGAGAATAAAGTTCAGAGCACACTTTTCACTTTCCTATGCATGTTGTGAAAAGTACAGTTCTGCTCTTTGGGCACTGTGAATGAACAGTGCTATTACCTTGTGTTGTCGTGAATTGTATGGACCAAAGGTCTTCCTTTCCTTTAGGTTTTTAAATTTTGGTACTTAGTTCCTGGTGAGGATTTATCTTTAATTGCAGACAAAATAATAATCAGTGCCATTAGCAGAACTTGGTGTTGAAAATATAAAATTCATAGCCGAAGAATGAACGATTAGTTGTTCTAGCAAGAAAAATCTCAAAGGGATGAAGCACATGTGAGTGCAAGGGCGTGCAGCTGTGTGACCAAGTGAGTGTGAGTGTGTACAGGTGAGCATGGGCGTGAGACGGACCAGGAGTCAGTGTGTATGAGCAAATGGGCATGTGGGAGGTGTGTGAGTGAATGTAAAGATGCATCAGTGTGTGTGCATACTGGTGAGCGTGCAAGTGAGCGTGAGCATGCACAAGCGTGAGCAAGCATGCAGGTGAATGTGTATATTGAGTGTTTTTCAGGAAATACGAAAGTGGAGGATTTAAACCAGAACTTATGATCTTTCATTTTTGTGCTCCACAGAGGTGTTTGTGGAGAGGTGGCTCTCACACCCCAGTCCCCCACCTGTCTGGAGTCTATTCATTTTTCCCTGCTACTCTTCCATGGGGAATGTGCTGAAGACTGAATCTTCCAGTGAAAGGGTAGCAAGAGCGTTTCTGGTCTGGAAGCCATTTCCCCAACCTTTCTAGACTCTCCACAGCATGAAGCACCCTTTTGTCCACTGTTTCATCTGGTTATGCTGAAATGAAATATGCATATTTGTGGACATCTGTAGAATAGTGCTGACAATATTTACAGTTTTGGAAGTTGAAAATAAAACACACACAAAAATGTATCTATGTGCTCATTGGAACAATGAGTTATAGACTGGATGTGTATTTGTTTCCTCGCACTGAAAAAAGGAACAGTATTTAGCAAAAAGTATTGTTGGTGTCCTCGTTGGACCCCAACATTATCTTGTTCCTGAAAAACTTGCTGAGGAAATTTGAATGTTACAAGAATGGGAGGATATGGTTGCAAGTTCTGCTCCATCCTGCGTTGTTTTGGACCCTGGCCATCAGGAAACATTTTGTCTACTTCAGAGATGAAACACTTTCTCTTCAGTAGTAGTATTATGAGCAAGATGTGTGAATAATCTGTGGCAAGGGGCGACTTTATTGCAGAAAGGGAAATCATCCCAACTTTTCCTTTCTTTGATGAAATTTTAAAGAGATTTCTACAAAAGATGTGCTGGGGGGAATTTGCATGTTTTGTATTGACCTACATAAACCCTAGTTAAACATAAAACTAGCTTAAAAGTTGTTTCACTCTGCTTCTGTCATCCTTTGTACTTTATCAACCATTGATCTTTATTCTTTGTCAATTCATACACGTTTAATACTGCATTGCGAATATTTTTCCTCACTTCCAAAAGTATTCATAAAAATAAGGCTGGGTGAGAATATTTGAAAGAGCATTGTTTGTAATTTGCTTGCCTCTGCTAAGCTGTGTGTCTAGAAAATGGAAATACAGGCTTTTAGCTACTGCAGAGGAATGGAAATAAATCATAATGCAAGCTCTTTCAAAAGAAATTACATATCCTGGAGTTGGAAAACTCACAGGTCAGTATAGCATTTTGTTGCATAGCTTGAGCTTTATTTCAAAAGATGGACTCTATATAGACATTTGCTTTGGTATCTAACTGGTAATTTTACCAAATGTCTCTAATTTGGATGAAAAGTTATGCGGTTGACCTGAATGGTGTTGCAGGGGCGGGGGGAAGCAGGGGGAGGACAATTTGAAGCAAAGGGTACAGAAAACTGTGTGTAGAAAGAAAATCAAGATTGCTACATACTCCTGCAACTAACACTCACTTTAAAGAATATGTTTTTGCAGAAGCAGGAATTAAATAGTGATATGAATATAAAAGTAATACCTTTAAAATCATTTTGGAAGACCAACATTGTGTGCAACTAAATGGCCATCACACTGTAATTACTTAGACACTGTTTCTTCTTACAGGCAGTTTTAATGTGAAATATTTTATGGTAGTTAGTGTTAATACTTACTCTGTGAAATAGGTAAATATTAAGCCAAGAGTTTCATAGATTATGAAGCAAAGAAGTTATTCCATGTTATGGAGCAACTACCACACTGGAAATAAAAACCAGGAGGCTTTGATTCTAAATCTGTTGATCCAACTTAGAAGTGGAAAAACTGCCCTGTGAACCAAAAGAGCTTCCTAGAATTGGTTAGCTACATGCTGCCTACTTTTCTGGTGTTGACATTGGATTAAAGGTAGCTAATACTGCCTTTCTTTATGGTACTTGCTACAACTGCTGCAAGTGTTTACAATTGTGAAAGGTAGTGGAGATGGAAATGTCTGAGAGACAGACTGACCTATAAAATAGAGCAGGACAACAACAATTCTTCCGGACCTTATTTTCTTTGCTTATGTTGTCACTGCTTCTGGCCTCACTCCCACATCCTTCCATGTTCTATACCCTCCACCAATAAAAATGTAACGTGCAAAGTAAAAGCTTTCATCAGTCAATCTGAAAGCACTATGCAATTGTTCCTTGTTTCACAAAACCACAGTTAGGTAATGTCCATTCTGCAGGCTGGTGAACTGAAGCCAAGGCAAACTGGTTTGCCTAAACAAACTGTATCTGTTGTAAAAGCGTTATCAGACTCTTTATGTGAGCCTCAGGCTGCAGATGTATAATTTCATCTACGAAATGGTGCAGGTTCAGTTGCCTCATTACCAGGGCACTGGAAGGCCTGTCTCACAACAAATCCTTTTCATCCGTACTTCTCTGGCACGTCTGAGCCTCTCCCAAAACTTCTTGTGCAAAGGGACCTATGGAGCCCCTGTAAATCCTCTGGAAGAGTCATCCTTCCCCAACCTACCCAACAAATCACACAGTCTCTGTGTTGAGTAGAATTGCTGTACCTGCAGAGATGGAAATAAATATTGCTTCCGATGTTATTTTAAAATTAATGCTATTTTCTGAGGTTTTAAGGAACTGTACTGACTGAAGTGACTGCACAAAACTTTTTTTAGATACTCAAACACAGTCTTAAGGCTTTATTGTCTGGTCATAAGGCAAAACTCCCTTCACATTAATGACTGCAGGCATAGGGTCCCTCATAGGATTCGAATTTTGGGCAAGAATTGATGTTTTGCATCAAAATATTCTGACTTTTGTACCGCTAAGGGTTAATAGTAAACTGCAATCAAATTATTTAATCATTTAAGGGTTTTCAAAGCCAGTAAAAATATCAGCATCATATTTTTTTAAATCTTCATTTGCAACAACAGGCCAAAACATTGATTCCCAGTGCTTAATGATCAGAGGGACATACAGTTTAAGCAGGGTTTAAAAAAAAAAAAAAAAGCTTCAATACAAGCTTTACCTCTGTCATCACATCTGTGCCTTTTGCCATTAGGCAAGTAGTGTATTTATCTTTGAAGTCCTTTATTTGCAAAGGTGCTAATCATGGTCTATTAGTACTCTCTAATCTCCATGTGTGCACTTAGTTGGGAGCATAATACAACATTTGTTCTTTACTGATGAACTGATGGTTTCTAATGAGTGGCAGGGTCTTCAGTGTTGTAAAAGTCCATTTTGACCCTAAATGACTTGGGCTAGGTCACTAAAATGCTAGGTGGTGAAATAACCTAGCATGCTTATTTGAGCTTGCTTAACCTGTATGCTTATTTAAGAAAGGGAAAAAAGGAAGAGAAATACAGCAGTGGAAAAATGTTATTGGTGATTACACTCCAAAAGGCTAGTGAATTCTCAGAAGTGTGATATCTGAAAGGAGATTTAAAAATTATGAGTATTTCTTAAGTAATTTAGGGTTAAAAGGGACTTTCTGGAAACAATCTAATAGTTATGGAAGAGCCTGTGGGAAGCTGGATACCCGAGATCTGCTCTTAACCATGTGCCACCATGTGGCCTGGTTTTCGGAGACTGAATATACTCCGGGGTTTGTTGCAGATCCCCTTTATTGAGGGGTCAGATGGAATCTTAACAAATTACATAATGATACGCACTGTCATAGAAACAGATAGTTTCAGCTTTTTGCTCTGGTTCGTTCGTTCTTTCTTTCTTTCTTTGTCTGAATGCACCATAATAATAGCTTTTGAGACTGCACATAACCAATTCCAAACTTCTGGGGAATGTTTTAGTTATCCGTGAGATGAACCCTGTTAATTTTGGTGCAAACAGAAAATGGGTAAAGCTTAACTTCCACTAAAATCAGATTAAAGAAGGATTCTTTAAACGCTTTCAGTGTAAGGCCTCTACAGCTGTCAGACTATCTGTCCTTTTCCTTAGAAAACTGTGTGGTGACTGCAAAGCTTATGAAACTGTGATGTGAGAAAAGCTAAGCACGTAGAAGTGGTATAATTGGTAATAGAATTTTTAGCCTGACTGTTCCAAACTGTAGGATTTGTGATAGCAATAATTTTAGGAAAGAAAAAAAAAAAAAAAAAAAAATCTGTTTCAAATCCGTATCTTCCCGCTTTAGTGAAAGCTGTAAGAATTCACTGTATGCATGCTCAAAGATATCCAGGGAATTCTCTAAAAGCCTGGGGATGTTTCTTGTATTGTCAGGGTTGAAAAAAGTCCACTTCTGTCTGTCTTTAGAACAAGCTGTTAAAGTCCCTCTTAACCAAAGAGAGGTCAGAGGTGATCAGTACTGCATATTCTCTGCTGCTTTAGGAAAATGTAGTAGCCAGAAACTACATTTATAATACTTCACTGTATGGTAGGGCCATTTTATAAGACCAGCATGTTCATCTTTATTCAGGTTTTAAATCTCATAAAGACTACTTGGGTTTAGAAAAAATCTGGATTTTCTGACTTAAACCTTGTGGATTTTCAAAGGTTTTTAATATCAGATAGGAGATAGGCATTTTACTTCATAATTAATGACCAGGTTAGAGTTGGACTTGTTCTTAATAATGTGAGACTAGGAAGGACAGGATGACCTTGCTAGCAGAGTATGAACAAATAGCTGGAGGACCTAGTTTTTCATTAATTTAGTATTTTAATGCATTGTCTCTCACAGGTCAAAGAATTCAGCCAGTTACCTTTGGGGGGTGCCAAAACGTTGCAGGTGGATTCATCCGTTGATTTTAGTGGAATGAAGCAAAGATAATTTTATTCTTTTTAGGCAATGCTTTCAGTGAAACCAGATCAAAACATCCATTGATTTAAATACAAAACCAGGATCATGCTTAATGCTAGTGTGATGTGATTCCTGACTTGGGAGAGGAATTTCTGCTCTTCCAAAAGACTGCCCAATACTCTAATGGAAGTAATATTTGCAGGTGACACATATGCAATTCAGTCATTTTTTTCTGAAAGGCTTGGGATTTAGTTAAAATGAGGTAGCTGAAGATTTTCCATTAAGAAGTTTTAAGGAGTCATTAGACCACTCTATACTTTCACACACACATAAAATTAAATACTTGCTGCGCTGTGGCAAATAAGGTATGGTTTCATAGGCAGAATTAGCCAGTGACACTATATTGAAGAGCCATTCCCTTATCTGTATCCTCTTCCATATCCTTCAGCTATTCTTGAGTATATTTCTCAGGCAAAGGGCCATTACTATTTAAAACTTAATATTACATTTATATTTGGAAAATAAGTCATTTTCTTAACATTAATACTGGGTTTGCAAGTGCTTCAATACTGCCTGAGCGCTGCTCATTATTAGGATGAGTGCTGTATTTCTCYATGGCCTGATGTGTCACTGCTTCATTGCAGAAGGACGACTGTGGATCCCGAGAAGGTTTGCTGACAGGTGATTTCTCTGACACCTTGGAAGATGAAAAGTGACGTTCCTTACCTGTTCTGCACACCCACACTTGGGTGCATAAGCCTGGCCCTGGCAGAGTTCCTGATACATTTGGCAGAATTATTCTGATGGGTGAGTGAGGAGTATCCACAAAGACAGGGTTCGTAATGAGGCCAGAACCGTGCGGTATGCTGATTAGCTGTCCTCCTCCTTGAAGTTTCTCAGTGAGCAGTGTGTACATGAACACACACTACTTTTTTCCTCCCACGCACACAAGCTCTGCGTCAAGTTGTTTAAGTGAGTTGTGACACGTATTAATGCTGTTGGCTTCTTTCTGCTGGGGGCTGATTACTGCAGTCCTGTCTGAAAAGTTTTCCACCAAACTCGGAGATCATTTTTGTTAAAACAACATCCAGTTTTGTCCCTCAAGCATGGGTCTCTTTCTGCTCATGAATGTAAACAGCAAAGGCAAGCAATAAATCCCTTTGAATAATGTGCCAGTACCCTACTCTTACCTAACTGTCATTCCTAAGTAGAAGATGCTTATTTACCAATTACAGCATCTTGGCAGGGATTTCAGGCATTTTAAATTAATTCTGCTGCTTCCAGAACATCCATTAGATAAAATCTGTTGAATTTGAATCATTGACCCTTAACCTGAAAACCAGTTTTACAAATGTCCTCCAGGAAACACATTGTGCACTTAACTTCCCCTAAGAAAACTACAAAAAATTGTATACCAAAATACAAGGATTAAGGGCCAGAGCCATGACACAATTAGACTTGGACAGGGATATGAAAACTACCTCACTGAATGTACTTGATAGGATAATTTCTTCTCAGCAATATACACTGTGTGACTGCAATTAAATGTATGACATAAGAAATTGTTCAATTTTTTTTAATAGTAGAATATTTCTATTGACTTGCAATGCTTAGAGAACTGTGAAGTTGTGTTACTGATGAACATAGGGTTACTACAAGAAGCTTCAGGCAATTAGCCCATACCAGAAAGGAAATACCAGATTTTGTTGGTGAAGGCTTGGATCTTCCTTCGAGCTGCAGGAATTTGGGCAGCTGGGAGAAGACCCTGTAGCCTCTTTCGTAGCAGCCTGCCACAGAGATCACTGTAGAAGTCTCTTGCTCTAGGATTCCTATTGGTAGTGCTGTTTTTGTTTTGTTTGTTTGTTTTATTTTAATTCTTCGATGTGGGATAATTCAAGTGAGTAGTCAACATGAAGTTTTATCATCCTCTGTCTTCGGATGTCTGATTAAACGTGACTTGCTGTGATTGGGATTTTAAATACCAGAAGTCTTCCCAATTACCTCAATTACCTTTACCCAAGGAATGATTGCTATTTCCAGGTACGCATCCTGTTGCCCGCAGTTTCTCCCTCAGGTTTTTCTGGCATCATTCTTACATTAATAGCCCTTACCAAAGCATACTGCAGACTGACAACTATCCCACGGTACCTCCTGAGTATATTGCAGCGCTGACACAGTTTCTGCGTGCATTTTCTAACTCTTCTACTTCCACTCCATTTTAGGAATGTTCAGAAGCTTAATTTTATTTAAAGCCTTCAAATGACAGAAATTGTGCATATCACTTAGAACACATCCTATCCAAAAAACATTTCTTATAATTTCTTCTCTGATTATATAAACCATCTGTAAAAGGAAGTTATATGAAAAAGTACATAAAAAGTTATCACAAAGTATTTACAGTAAAACAAGTAGCGAAATGTGTTAAATTGTTTGTGTTCTTCAGTTCCCTGTTCTAATAGCTCTTCTGGACGTAATTTATTTGAAAAAAAAATAGGGGTAAATATGAAAAATCTTTTATGAATTTCAAATGTATGCCCTGTCGTGCCATTTTGTAGAGAATGTTGCCTAAATTGTGTGGGACATACCTAAGTTTGTGTGCCAAGATCTGTAGTAGTATTTTGGCTTCTAGTGCCTAAATTCCCATTTACTGAAACAGGACCTGGGTCCTAAGAAATTAACCCAAGAGAAGATTTTACTTGCACTTGAAACTATTGTCAGTCTTATTTGATTGCAGAGCAGAATTTTCTTCTTATGTTTGAGCCTTAAATCTGTAACTCATATATATAGTCAGCTGAAATTATTGTATAGATTTTGAGAGCCATATGCAGACCTCACATATGCTGAAAACACATGCAAGCTATTGCGTAACAGTGAAACAATAAAAACATAATCATGGCCTATTTTTCTCTTTCATTCATTACTAACACTGATATCCCCTTTCTCCCTGAAAGAAATCCACAATGAAATATTAATAGCAACATACTGTTGAATAAACACCTGCAGATGTAAGCAATAGCTATTTAAGCTTGAATAAACACTCAGAACGAGAAGAGTGAGTATTAATAATAAAGTTCAAAATTACCAAGAAAAGGCATTGTGAGACTAATCTAGGAAATTAGACTGAATTTTCAGAAGGTATATTTTTGAGGAAGTAATACAATCTTTTGCTTTCTTTAGGAGTAAAAAAGAACCTGTCTCCCTCTGCTGGTTTTCAGAGAAAAAAAGTTTATAGAGACTAAAAAATCATAGCTGCAAATTTGATACAAATTACCAGATGTTCCAGAATTAGGACTTAAAACTTGTTGCCGTTAAATACATAGTAGTCACCTTGAGGACATTAGAACTACCTGTCTTCATTAGCTGACAATTGGTAGATTTTTGTAGTAGTTACTCTGTTTAAGCTAATAGTTTCTCAGTATATTTGAGCATGATTTCTTTATATGTACGTCTTCAAGAAAATATAACGTAAGATAAATTTAAACTGTTTAGCCTTTAATTCAAACATCACTGAATCTTGTAACTATCCTGAAGAGCAGCCTAATATTGGAGTTGTAAATGTAGATGCATGATTTTCCTTTCCTGCATAGTCTGAGTTAGTGTGATTTATAATTCAAATTAAGGCTTTTTCTTTCAAATATGAGTTTCTAAACTGCTCCATAAATATAAGTCACAACCATAAGGCTTTTGAAGGCCACACACACAAGGATAGCTACAGCACTGAGCATAGCTCGCCAGTTATGACAACTGCATGGGGTTTCTTTGAATGGCGCTGGGACTGCGATGCTGAGGCTGGCTGCTCCAGGATGGGTGCTCCCACCTGGGCAAAATGCAGCGTTGCCCACCCTGCCGAGCTGTGAGCCCCTGCAGTGCCGTTCCCCCAGACTGCTCCACGAAGCGGTGAGATACCCACATGTGGTCTGTGCTAAGGAGGGTGTATCAGTGGGATGGGAACTGTGTGTTGCAATCCCCACCCTGATGAACAAATGTTTGGGAATTTCCATGGAACAGACATGCTGCACAAAGTAGGTACCATGTTCTGGTACATGTCATGGTATCTGCAAAGAGGTTTTTGTCCTTGGTACGATATGCTCCATCTTCGTATTGTCAGAGGAAACACATTTCTCCTTTAATAATCCCTGTGCTTCTACTAACAATTTCTCATTCACTAAAAGGATACTCTAACAATAGACATGAAGTTTATTCCTTCCAATTAGTTAAAGGCAAGTAGCAATTCCAGTAGTTAAATTAAGGCGTTCGTCTGTTAAATTTGGAGGGCTTACATAAATGCATTTTAGGCTGAGAAGAAAATTAAGGCAATTTTGTTTTTAAAGTGATTTTTTTTTTTTTTTTTTTTTTTTTTTTTTTTTTTTTTTTTTTTTTTTTTTTTTACTTTTTTTTTTTTTTTTTCACCAAAACACATTTGTTATGCTTTGTTACATGTAGCCGTCCTTTTGATGCGGGTATACATCAAGCTTCCTTGTATCCTAAGTATTGTTTTAAAAGGCATCTGCCAGCTGCAGTTTGTCATATTTCCAGTTAATACCAGTGTCAGTATAGTTAGTTACACAAGTTGATTTGATTTTTGCATATGTTGTGTTGGAATCTTTTGTGAAGTTTGAGTATTGGGGTAGTGAGCATAGCACACACTTTCTCCAAACATTTGACCAAATTCTCTCATGTTTATTCTGCCTGTAGTATACAATTTCAACTTTAATAAAAATGTTACTTAATGAAATTTTGTGGATTTTTACTGCTTGTCTATCTGCAACACATTTTTTTTTGTTTGTTTGTTTGTTTGTTTTTTTTACAAGGCATAGCTTTATCAATTGTCTCCTGAAAACTCTCAGGGCAACTGTGGCATTTGGTCAATGTATCACAGACAACATATATAGTAGCAAGGTAGCGAGACTGCTGAGGCACACACCTTGTGCATTGTATTTACATGGTCATATTAATAACTTCCTGTATAAGAAATACTTTAAAACTGACGTAATGTTTTCATGCGGGAATGTGTAACTTGTAATTATCCATTCATAAGCAGGTCTGCAGGCTATGTCATTATTCCCTTCATTGACTCAACTGTCTAGGGGGTAGTGTCATTTTACCTAGAAGCTGGGCTTCCAATGCCAAGCAGTTATCTCTCTTGAAGCAGAACTATTTCGGCTGCCAAGCTATGGAGAATGCTACATGGCATCTGATATACAAATCCCATTTCTAAAACTGGCTGGTACTGCTTCTAGAGCACGCCTGATAATTGGTATATATTTAATGTGAATGTAGCTGAGAAACTATGAACGCAGAGGCAAAAGTACCGGTGTTGGAGTTGCTCTTCAGTGTAAGGGGTGAAAGCCAAGGAAGGAATAGCATATTCAGTTTGTAATTTAGTATGGTAAAAGCAAATCAGTACCTATTTAACATGAAGTGGAATTTGAGTTTTATGCAATCCTTCGTAACCTAGAATATTTTGCAAAAATGAGATACTGCTAAAAGGGATAGGCTTATTAAAATACATGCAAAATAGCAGGAAAATTTCCTGACAAGAAGGAAATAATTTCTGAGGAAAGTCACAGGAGGTTCTTGCAGTTATCATGGGACTGGTAGACAGGCTTGATAATCTAAAATTCTGCACTCATCCATAGAATGAACCAAATCATCCTTCCTATCTCAACTTTTACGATTCATATTTGACCTGGTCACACTGTCATATATGATGTAACATGATGCAGGTTAGTTAGTGAAATAGTCATGATCTTGTGGAAATTGTTGGATATGGTAGCCTAAGCAGATTAATGCTCCTTTGGTTAGTGATGGATGAAACATTGAAAAATGGTTCTCCCAGGACTAAACCCTGTGGCCAGTGAGTTGGGGGTGTAATCCAGAGCAGTTTAATGTGATGCGTGTGTGAGGGAGAAAGCAGCACAAACACAGTGGGAACTGTTTTGCACCAGGAGGTGCTAGTCTGTTAGGATCCCAGTAAGGAAGGCACTCCGACTCAGTAAAGTATCATTTAAACTGCTGTTTATTAGAGCCAGCACTATAAAGAGAGGATAGCATAGATAATCCTACACCCCTATAGATGCTGGGAACCCTCAGTTGTGCAGCATCGAACGGGCACAGCAGACCCCATCCATAGAAAAGGGTTTCCCATTTCAGTCATGATAGGATTTTCTTACAAGAAAACAATCCTATCCATCATTTCTACTGCCAAACAGAAAGGATGTTCACACGGGAACCTCTTGCTGCACTTTTAGATAAGGGCAAGGACGCGCAGGTGGTGTAATCGCTGGTACCAAGTGGGAGCTGCCTGCAGACTCATGTTACAATGAGCTGCAAAGTTCATCCTGCGGCCAAGGGATACGCGCAGCACAACACAGGTCTGAAGGCCAGGCTGTACAGGCAGCACAGGCCTACGTCTAATTGTTATGTGGGTCGCCAACTCCTCCGCGTACAGTGGTCTCCTGGCCAGATCACCACAGGAGCCCAACAGAAGAGGTGGCCAGGAGACATGACTGCCAGGACAAAAAAATCTAAACTGCAATCCAAAAAGAAGGTGTATTTGGACAGACCACTGTTGGAAAGAAACCTGGACCTTGAAAGCAAAGTAGATGTCTTCTACTGATGCTCTGTTCTGTCCTCCAGAATTGGAACTGAATTGGCTTATTAATTGTAAATGCTGGAATGGTGTTAAAAAGGATTGACTTCTCCTCTTAATAACTGACAGCCTGAAAAATTCTTGATGGCTTAGATCACGAGGGTAGTAAGAACTCTGGTAATTTTTTTAATCTGTGTAATTAAAGCATCATGCCTATGATGCTTCTCCAGGAACACACTTTGTGTCAGCCTTCCAAGTCTCCATTTTGCTCTTGTTGAAGTCACCTGCAAGGGCTTTCATTGACCTTAATGATGCTAGGTCAAGATTTATCCGATAGAAAATGCATAGATGCTAAAATGGTAGGGTTTATATATAATCACGSAGAAAATGTCACTGCCAGCAATGTATTTATGACTTATTTTTATTAATTCATTTATTATTGTAGCTTCTGAACTGACACTTTTTCATGTGTCTTCTATGCTTCATTAACCATTTTGTATTTTTTGGAACTATAGTGTGCTAAAAGGGCTGAATAAAATGCCAATAGGCATAAACTGAATTCTTTGATTATTTTAAGTAGTATATTTAAGTAGTATCCCCTGAATGGATGGAATATAAAATTATTCTCTCTGGAATTCTTTTGCATCTACATTAAAAATCATATTGTTACTTTTAAATGCCCGTTACAACTTTTAATTTGATCTTATGAAAGGCCCATTGTCTAAACTTTGTATAAAATCCCACATGCAATACTTTTGAGCATACTCAAAGCATTATATTCTTTTGAAGCTATTGTGAAGGTCAAACCAAAATATTGTCTTTTTGAAACGTGATGGTATGTCAGGAAGGCTGGAGATGACAACAGGGATCTGCCGGCGCCAGCGAAGTAGCTTCTGAAGTTAAATTAAGCAAAATTCCGTGTAGTGGAACATGTTGTTCCAAACCACTGGAGTCGTCAACTGGCAAGTGACGAAAGTATTTCTTTCTACAACTAAACCCCATGTGCTGCGGAGCACCCTCGTTTCATCAGCGTCACTCCTCAGCCCCTTCCTCCGGTGTCTTTTCTGTTCCCGGCGGGCACGGGCAGTACCCCTCCTGCGCGGCCAGCGGCAGAGGAAGTTCATTGTATCTGCGGCTCRGCTCCAGCCTCCCAGACGGACATTTTTGGTGCGTTGTGCAAGTTTCCAGTCATGCCGAGCATTCTTAGGAAGATCGGCCGATAAGGGGAGGAAATGACGGAGAGTCACCTCAGAGCCACCCAGCCCCCGCTGCCGTGGCCGAAGGGGCCCGGCCGCCACAGCGGCGACGGTTACAGCCGGGCCCCCGCCGGCCGCTAACGGCCCGTTTCCCCGGCGGGGGTGGACCCCCGCTGCCGGCCGGGCTCCGCAGCGTGCCGTGCCGTGCCGTGCCGTGCCGCGCCGCCCGAGCGGAGGCGGCCGATGGCCCCGGGGAGGAGGCGAGGGGGACAGGTGAGGTGGCTGCCGGCCGGGCGCCCGGGGCAGGGTCCGAGCGAAGCAGCCATCACCGCGCCCCGCCCCGCCCCGCCCATCTCCTCAGGGCCGCGCCCCGCCCCCTCCCCCGCGCCAGCGCTGCGGGCCGGGGCCGGAAGTGAGCGCACGGCGGCGGCGGTTAAGCGGCGGGAGGGGGCTGCCTCCAGCCTGGCGCGCACGTTCCCGGCGGCGGGAGGGAAGAAGGGAAATGGCCGTTGCTGTGGGGCGGCGGCGCTGCTGCGAGGTAGGCGCGGGGAGCCCGCCGCTGGATGTCGGGACGAGGTTGGGGCTCTGCTCCCTCCCCCCGGTACCGTCCCTCCCTGCCGGTGTCCTCTTGCTTCCCCCCTACCCCCCGACTTCGCCCTCTCCTCCCTCAGGGGTCGCCGCGCCCCTCGGCCTCCGGGCGCTCCCCCCTGCCGGCTCGGTCTCGGCGCGGCTCCGGGCCCGGGGGTGGCCGGTGTTCCCCGCGCTGCCGGGGCGGCACCTGCGAGCGGCGGGGCCCGGGGCTCGGGCCGCGGTGGCGGGTGGGCAGGCAGCGGGGCCGGGGTCAGCGCTGCCCGCACGGGTCGTCCCCGCCGCTTCGTGTCTGTCCGGGCTCCTGCGAGCCGGGAGGCGGAGGCGCTGCCTGCTAAAAGTACTTTATCAGCGAACTGCGTTATCTGAAGCGCTGGAGCGGTGCTGCTTCTGACAGGAAACGGTAATTCCGCGACGTCTTGAGGAGCTGCCTGCTCTCCATAGCACTCCGGGTTTCAGAGGTGCTTTTTGTACCCGAGGGTGAAGCCTTCGGGGTGGCAGGTAGCTGTCACCTGGCGCTGAGCAGGAGGCACTTGGGAAGGCTTTAGGGAGCTGGAGTGCTCGCCCTGTGCAGGGGGACCTTGGCTGTCGCTGCAGAGACCCACCAGGTTTACGTTTCCTTTTTATTCATCTTCTTGTTGGCTTTTTGAGTGGGTTAACTAACTTCGGGTTGGTGCGTTACTGTGGTTCCAGAGAAGTTGGCTGTTTACAAAGCTGATCCTAAACAGCTCTGCTGTTTCCTCTGGCAGCTTTTCAGATATTAGTAGTAATACATGGAAGTGTGTAACTGGCTTCCTGTTCACAACTTGATCAAGTTTATTATTCTGCATCAATGCAATAAAAAAAGGTATACCTGCATCTTTGTTAACACAAGTAACCTCCCACTAACAGCTATGCTGTTGTTGGGGAAACAGAATGTGGTAGTAATATGCACTCAAAAAAAAAAAGAGCTTGGAAGAAAAGAAAGATTCTGATGCTCTTCCTTGTCACTGTATTACTTACTGCAAATGTGGTCCTAGAGCGTAGTGCAGTTAAGCTGATTTGGGGTAGGGGAGAGATGCAGAGGTTTTAAATAACAACCTTGCATGCTTAATGCAAATTTCTTTCTGAAGGGAACTGAAAATTCAAGAAAAAATGTGTGATATTTGTAAAAGATGTTGTGCAATACCTACTTAGAATATAAGCTGTGTTCAGGAGTAGTAGTGATGGATGATTTATGAAGAATCCAAAGGGGAAGCAGAAATGAGGCAGGGGGAATGAAATCTGACAGACAAAAGTATTTTGTTAGTTGATTTTGTTAGCTTTGAAGGCAGTTGTGTCCTTCATTCCCCCAACATGGAGAGTGGGCCTGGAAAAAACTTTATGCATCTGTGAGGAAGAGAAGTTGCTTAAACTGGGCTCATTTACCACATTGCGGGGGGAAGGGGTGAAAGGGACTATAGTGCCCACCAAGTTAACTTTTTTTTTAAACTGAAAACAAGTTGAAGCAAAACTAGTAAGAATAAATGGACAGTGGAAGAAAATTGCTTAAAAGATAAAGGCAGTGGGAGAAAGCACAGGGAGAATTAAAGTAACAAATACTTGAAGTTAAATGGCCTTTGGGGGGGGGGGGAGGGGAAACAACCAAAAAGTAATAAACTATTTAGAGTCCTATCTTCTTAAATGTTGTGCTGTATTTGAACAGTCTTTTACATAACGATGCTTGTTTATAAAAAAGTACATAGGAGGTCTCAAGAAAGATTTAAAATTCTGATTGATTTAATAAAATACTTAATTACAATGTAATAGTAATCCTGACTTCGAAAGGGAAGAGGGACATCAAGTTTCTAAGTATTATTGTCATCATTAAGAACTCAAACATAAAGGCTCATCAGTACAGATAATCAATGTATGTAAAGATAAATTGATGATTTAGTTATTTTTATCTTTTTTGAGTAGCTCTCTATGTGGCAACAAAGAAAATTGAATGCCTTGAATGGGAAATGATGCATTTCAAAATGTTAAGTAAAAAAATGTTTTCTGCATTTGTTTTCCTCTGTTTCTTACTTCTCAAACTAAGTTAACTTGAAACCGCTGATATTTCTTATTCAGTGCTGCTATTATATCTGCTATCTAGCTGAAGAAATTTGAATTAAAATGTTGCTTAACAAATAAAAATGCTGAGGTGATGTTTTGGGGTTTTTTTGTTGTGTTAGGCTTTGATGTGGGACCAAAACCAGACCAGTATGGGGCTATCTAGAAAAATGAATGCTAGATTTGAATTTGATTAGAGAAGGATTGCATGTTGTTTGTCTTTAAACTCTTGAACAATCTTAAGGCTGTCTTATGGAAGCTTTAAAAATTGCAATAAATTAACACTGATAGGTAGGACAGTATAAGCATAACGCTGACATGACTAGAATTCATAAAATGTAGTATGTGTTTTAAGGTCAGCCTTARTGACATTCAGATAATGATCTTCCATTTTTTATTTTGGAAGCATTGCCTTTTAGGGTCTGCAGTTAGTGCAAAAATTACTGTGGTATTTATTTATTTATTTATTTTTGGAATAGTACAACAAACTTAAAAAGGAGAGAGTATAGCACAAATGTAAATTGTTTGCTTTCTGGAAGTGTAACTGTAAACATATTCCTCTATTTTAAGTAGAAGATGTGGATGTGTAATTGCTTACCAGAACCAGAGTTCAGTTTTTATCAGCAGTGCTCAATAACATCAGTCATCTAATACAGCATTCATCCAGCCCCTTTGTACACAACAAGGTTGCTGTGATGTCAGTTTTTGCAGAAGAATGCACAACTTGTTTCCAGACTGGACAAGTAAGTGAAGGAGGAAATGTTTCAAAGCATGCCAGTCATGATAAACCTCACTTAAACTAACAAAGATTTAGAATAAAATGTTTTCCTCAAAGCTCACATTAAAAAAAGTTTTGAGAAATACTACTTTGATCTTAGTAGAAACGTAACTGAAATTATTTACTTAGAGTAAGTTTAGTTTGTTCCAAGTGGTTGTCACTTCAGAGTGCTTTCATTGACGAAATTGAAGCAGAGAGAGAAGGCATGTCTGCATATTTCATGTAACTTGTAATTTTCAGGTGTGTGGCATTGAAGTTATAAACAAAACATCACTTACAGAAAACCAACCATAATTGGAAACTTGCAGTATGTAGTGTATGAGGACCTAATGGTATTTGTGTTAAGAGTATGTCACTAGTTCAGATCTAGAGTTTGGTTACTGCATGATGACCTAGATGAAATAATTTGGTCCATATAGAGTTTGTAGCTCGTAGGTTTCAATATTGTAGTTGATGTTAGTAGTTATAGGAGACACATCAAGAACAGGTCATCGGTAACTGATACGGTTTTCTACTTAGGTTGTAGTCACAGCAGATAAGCGGAGGGTGGTGACAGTGCTGAGTTACAAGGTGAGTGCTGAAAGTTTACGTGAGGTCAGCATGCAGCTGGACAAATTCCTGGAGGAGAAAATCCATCAGGGGTCCTAGTATTAGAGAAGTTACCTCAGGATTCAGGAAGTCCTTGAGTGGCAACTTAGTGGAGACTACAAGAGTATTTTGAGGAAGTGTCATTACATGCTTGCCTTGGTTTAGCTTTTTACCATTTGCATTTCTCAAGCCACCCTTAGAGAAAAGTTAAGGATGAGATGAACCTTTGGTCTGACTGAGTATAGCCATCCTGTTTCAGTTTTCTACCAGTGTAGTGTTTTACAAAAAAAAGTAATCATTGAATCGATACATCTAATAAGCATTTAGTATTTTCTAATGTATAAAGCAAAAAGGTACATCTGAACAGTGCATTCGTTCTGTCAATTAATAATCCCCAATTCTGCTTAATACTTTCATAAATACTAGGTTTGTGACTAAGAAGCATCTGCTAGTTATAACTGAAACTGTGAAAGTTTCCTGCCTGAGGGAAAACTTATCTGCTGAAGCAAGTGGTAGAAATAATTTGGCTACTGCAGCAGAATTGCATTTGGTTAGACTGGTAGGTTGATACTAATACAGTGATACAGAGTTAAATCTGGAACAGAGCTGTGGTGGTATGGTTTTCTCTCCCTATGCTACTAATGTTTTTGATTGTTTTGTTGAAGGTGTAAACTGTGCACTTCTGCACAGGGAATAGAATAGGACCTTTGTGGGGGAGGGTTGTTTTCATTTTCCTGTGTTAATAGCCACTGTACATTGCATCATGAACTTCCTGCATTTTGCTACGTTTTGAATGCTTTGTGACATTAGGAGGGTATTTGCAGGGCTTACTTCAGGCATATAACTTAAGAAAATTTGGGGTTTTACCATAGTCCTCTGTCTATGCTGTAGAATGTTATTAAAACTGTATGGAAGGTGTTTGAGCATCTCTATTCGGGTAATTAAAGCAGATAGCACAAATGTTTCTTTCTTCTTTTCTCTGTCCTCCCCACCCTCTAGAYACTTTTTATATTTTTGATTGAATTGGATATGTAGTTTAAAATGTTGTCTACTTTCTGCTTAGTACCACTGGTATTGGGATTAGCGGAAGTACTAGTATAGATAGATGCTCCAGGTAATTTGTCATGCTCTACTGTGATCAGGCCTGCACTGTATGAATAAGTAAAACTTTGTCTGYGATACTGCTGCCTGGATAAAGCCCTGAGCACCCTTGTCACCTTCTCATAGCTGACCCTGCTTTGAGCAGGTAATGGAACTAGAGACCCCCTGAGGCCCCTTCCAGTCTTAATTGTTTCATGAAAGTGGTATTCCAGAGTAAAATTATTTTGCAAATCATGGATTACTGTGCAAATTATTCAGCTGGGGAATCAAAATATTTGGGGCAATGACATTACTTAAAAAATAAAAAAACCCAAACCCTCAAACAGTAGCTAATGTTGATTCTGTATGGAATATTTTGTATTGCATCAGTGTTTTCAAGTACCTTTTTGAAAAGAGGGATTGGTGGAAAAAACGTGAATCATAAAGGTGACATGGAGAAAAGCACAACTTTAGAGGTGGCTGAAAAACAAGAGAACCAGTAAAAAGTTTTTAAAAGCAAACTTCTGAAACAGAAGGAGTGGATATGAAAGCATTATTCTGTAAGGAGAAACATTGCAACAGAACTAAAATTCTTAGCCTTTGTCAAACAATGCTGGTAATAGGCTTGGCTGTAAGGCATGGAAAAAAAAAAATCTTGGCCAAGTGCATCAGAATGAAACAGGCTGGGATGCCATTAGTTTCATTATTGCTTTTTCTCATATCTGCATCCAGAAAATACTGGGCAGGAACAGAATTGCAGGTATACTGTTAGAGGGCTGAGAACAAAATAGGGAGAAATATGGAGATGCAAATGTTGGTGAGTAGTTCTACAGCTGATGAAACCGATGTCAAGTTTCCTGTTGATTTGTTTCTTCAGCTGATTGGCTTTAAGGACTTCTTGCCATGATTCAAGCATTTATAAAGATTATCCTGGTAATAAATCCGTGGTGTCCAATAATATGAGCTCATGCTACTGTTTTCTTCTAGCTGTGATGCCCAGTGTTCTTGGTATCGGGTTGCTTGTTTTTATGAAACTTATACTGAATTTAATTATCTTTAAGACCCCTATCTCTTCAACAGACTTAAATGAAATGGTGATTGGGTTCAAAATTTGGGGGAGGAGTATAACAGCACAACTATGCTGAAGAAGCTTGCAAACATACTGTACCAAATCTGCATGTATCCACATCTACTGGTGGAGTGGCTTGCAGTTGCTAATGGTGCAAACCACTGGTTCAAGAAGGGGAAGAGTACTTTGTGGCAATGAAAAACATATGATCTGTAGGTAGGTGTAGCTGCCTACGCTAAGATTTGGCTGGAACATCATGATGGATGCTTCTACCCTTTGTCTCTGTTGGAACATTGATCAAAAAAATCAAGATTCTACAGTTACAAAGTATGCCATATCTAGTAACAGTCTTCTGCACAGTGTCATGGATGAAAATTGATTTAAGTAGAAGAGTTCATAAGTGTTTTTATAATCACTGAAACAGCCAAGGCTGGATTTTTCAAGGGATTTGTTGCCAATATTGAAAGACCTTGAAGCATTCCTGGAGGCTTCCTGTTCTAGAACTGGAAACATCCTATTCTTACCTAGCTCTCAAGATCAGAGGTTTTGTGATGAAATTGTGCTTTTTAGATGTAAATGAATTTTCAAAATGAAAGTTAAGAGATGCAGTTGCTGGTCTTGGTACAGCTGCTTAGGTATTTACGAGCTGAATGATTTGAGCAAAACAGAAATGAGTGCTGGTTCAGAGTTTGTGCCCAATTAAAAATTGCACCTGTATTTAAGCTAGTGAAATTGTCTTTGAAGATTCTGTAGATATGACCCAAAATGAAATGGATTCAATCTTTTGGTTAACTGTGTTAATCTCATCTGTAAGGGGRTGCTTTCTAATTTTGCTAAGATGGCTGGATTAAAGAAGCTACTAAGTTTTTAGTGGAAAGACAGATAGAACTATATACCTGAAACACTAGCCTTTCAGGACTACTTGTGTGCACTTTATTGAAAAACTTCTAATTTAAACCTAACAGTATTTTAAAAAATATTGGACTTAACTCATAACATGACTTCTTGAAGTATCTGTTCAGTTGTTTTTTGATTTGTAGCAATCTGAATGCATCTGGCAGAGAGGGCTTTTGAGCATCAAAGTCCTTGTGTTTTTTTCTTGCTAAGGAGTTTTCCTGCTGTGGCAAATGTCTTGCTATGAATTCCTTTCCAGATGATTAGTACTTTCCATAGTATATTACTGCTGTCTTATTTTGCTAAGTTTTCCCTGTTATCCCATAAAACTGCTACTGTCTCTGGTATGCAGGCAAGATTTGTTATTTCTTAAGTAAGCTAGCAGTCAATGTTAGGCAAATGTCTCAAATTTTTTTTTTTTTTAATTAATAGCAAAATAACCATGGAGTTATTGTGAAAATTACACTTGTTTTGAGGAAGCTCTAGCTACTGTATGTCAGGGCATAACTTTATAAGGAATGCAGGAAATGGTCTGACTTGTTATCATTGCTTCTGTGTTTAGTGCTTGGACTCTAGGGAATTCATGTGCACTAATTTGTGATAACTATAAAGTATTTCTTAAGAAGGAATTACCAAATAATATGTGCTGTGCTTGTTTAGCACTAGAACAAATTATAAATAGAATGTTAAAAGCCRTGGGTTTTTTTGAAAAGAAAATTGTGGTGCAACTCATCTTAAGTAGAGAAGAATGTTAACATGTACATGAGCAGATGGTGAGATTACCTCTGCTTAAGGTAACAGGATTTATCTCTAATAAAGTCATCCCTTGCTCATTAAGATAGGAAACTAATTTAGAGTTTTGGGAGTCTTTGTCCTGGTAGAGATGTAATATCCTCTATTGATTCTCCTGAAGTTTCTCACCAGAAACCTATAAATTCCTCATTAGAAAAAAATTTCTTCATGGTTCAACTTTATGTATTTGCTACAGTAGTGCATATGTAAATATATTTTGTTTTTCATGTAAGCCTCTGTAAGTGAAAATCTAGTTTGAAATTGATTTCCATGTAGAGGCTTTGATCTGAAGGAGATGGTCAGATATCTTGCTGTTTCTTGGTTCTTGATATTAATAAAGTTTTGTTGATGCATTTTTTTTTTTTTTAAAAGAGCATTTTACTCCTTTGAAATAATGAATAATGAGAAATACTCAATTAAATAAAATTACATAGGTACTTGACTAAGCAAATTAACTTTAGACTCTAAACACATATATTCAAAATTGCCACCAAGGAAGCGTTGYTTGTAGGAAAACTCTGCTAGACTGGAGCCAGAGAAAGAGGTCTGCAGACTCATGTCTGATCACATCTGGTTGAATACTTAAAGAAAATATTGCTAAAGTTAACTAAGTCTCRCTGCAAGAGAGAGATTACCTTTCGTCAAGGCTGTAGATAAATCAGGTGGTTAAGATTTTTAGACCTGCTTTTAAACAAAGCAGACAATATTGGTGAGTTATTGCTAGGGCAGTGTAAGTATGGTGACTTTGTATATATGAATGTGTCCACTTAATTTCAAATTTAGGGGAGAAATAAGTGGTGTAGGAGACTGTTTTACCACTTTGAAATTTCTGTTATAATCCCTTCAGTTGCTTCTAGTGTTGTTTTTTTGTTTGTTTTGGGTTTGGGGTTTTGGTTTTGTTTTTTTTTTTTAAAGCATTTGACGCATTCTTTAAGTATTTGGGAAGAGAGTTGTGCTCTTGAAGGTGAACAGATTGACAGTTGAAAACTGGTTATTACTGTTACTTAAAATAGTTTGCAGCAGTTGAGAACAATCCTGACTCTTTAAGGATTACTTCTAGGTCTTCCGATGACCTCCAGTTGTTGCAAACTTCTTGTGAATTCCTATGGTATGGTTGGTAATGGTTCAGGTATCTGTTTTTCCTGTTTCTGGGATTTGAATTGAAACATTCTTCTGAGTGTTTGAGAGGAGTTCCCTGCTGATAGATGGTCCAAATGGAATTTGCCCTTCTCTTCGTAAATGTTGGAGAAGTTTAGATTCTCCTCGCTCTCTGCCTTTGAACTTAGATGGCTACAAAGTCAGAAGTTCAAAGTGAAGCTAAACTTATGTGAAAAGGTTAACTGATGTGGTGTAGTTAGCATTTAAAAGAAGGTCTATCTTTATTTTAATCATGCTTATGCCTAGGGAGCTTTTCTGATGTTTTATCATGTGAATTTACTGCTTAAAACTGGCATGCAGGATAAAGTTTTGCTAAAACTATTGCAATTTTATCAGATTTTTTTAAAATCAGTTTTTAACTTCAAACTGTTTGAAAACTGCAGTCTGCTTATAAAATTTGACAGAGATTTATACACTGATTTGGTTTTAGAAGTTTGCCAAGGACAGAACTTAAATACAGTGATCAAATTAAGTGTATGTATGTATGCTGATGAGACTGACTTGCAAAAATAAAAATCAACTTTTTAGATAACCACTAATAATAATATTATTCTGTCTTGAATACTAGAAGTCACTGGATTTGTCAGTGCAAGTGTGCAATCATACGCTGACAAAAATGCAGCACTGCAATGTGAAATTGTAAAATAAACAAGCAATTATTGAGCCATTGGGATTCTCTAGATGTTACAAATGAATGTGCTGCAGTAGCTGTGCACCATGTTTCTGAGTGCTAAGGAATGTACGTTTATCTGCAGTCATGACTTTGTGGAACAGTGACTTCTTGTGAGTAGGAGACCACTTGGTGAGTATGAAGATCAAAGCTGTCAATTTCAGCAGAAAAAGAAGGCTTCCTACTTTTTTAAGGATCCAGAGTTGTTGTTATATATAGTTACTTTGAAGACCATATAATCTTGATATTTTTTCCTTAAGAAAAATCACTTGCTGCTGTAATTATCAAGCAGCACCAGAATGCATTGATAATCTTCAAAGTTGTAGCCCACGCAGTTCTGAATAGTCTCAGAAAGTATGATCCTATTTTATTTTTTTGAATAAAATTCAGGAATGAAAATCCTTCTGCTATTTGGAATCCTTAGGCAACAGCAAGACTCTGAAAACTGTACTTACCTTGTGCTGCTGCTTCTTGGAGAAGCCAAGTAGGAATTATTGAGAGGACTTCGTAAGTCAGGGTGTTCTTGCATCTGAAAATTTGACATAGCAATTTTAACCAGCCGTAAGTTAATAAGAGATTAAAGCCTGCTTGGATATATAGGCAGTCTGAGCAGTTGGTGTAAAGTATATTATCCTTCTTGTTAGGATGTTATTTGTGGCTAGTAGGCTTAGACCCTCTACAAAATACTCAGTACATCTTTAGGAGAAGGCTTAGAATGACTGGCCTGCTAACAGAAGGATAGTAAATAACTGAATGGCACTGAAGGCCCCAGCTGTGCTGTAAATGGGACCAGGGACCTGCACTGTCTATAAAGGAGCCCAGCAAAAAAGTTYGGGGTTTGGGTTTTTTAATCAATTTCCCAATCAGGTTCAACACTCGGCTGTGCAAATAGGCAGTAGATAGGACAGGACTTCTTTCTAATGGCAATTGTTGTGGCTTTAATGAATGTCAAACTCTGCAGCTTAATATATTATACGGAAAAGGATCTGGTGTCTGCTTTTTTTTGTAGACTTCATCTGTGTTGAATATCATTATCTTGTGGAATGGATACATACTAGTAACCTCCAAAGCTCCTCCATAAGACTTTATTCCCCAGGACTTTAGTTGTGTGGTTTTCAGGGTTTTGTAACTTTGTTAGTCTGTCACTATTTCAGTCTTTCTGAAGACATCCTCTTTCATTTAAATCTTGTCTTGGTACCTGTAACATCAGTTCTGGTTTAATCTTGCTTTGTGAAGGGTTTCACCTGAATTTATGTTTTCAGACTTAGCTGAAATATATAGAACCGCTTATAAAGATGTCTGTCCTTCACAATATAAGGCACTGAAATGAAGTAGATAAGACTCTGGCCAAGCTTTTGTTTTAAAGAATTTAAAAAATCTGTTAGAAATCTGTTAAGAATCTTGCTGTCTATGTGGTGAGTCCACAGAAGTACAGCCAGTTTGTTTAAAGCACATATCTCTGGTCTGATTCAAGGAAAAAAAAAAAATCTAATGGGTGTGAGTAGCAAGGGAACATAAAGACAGACACTTGAGTTATCTACGTTATTTGCTGCAGAGAACTCTCTTTTAATTTGTAGATTGTTGCATGACTTAAACCCATGATGATTTACATCTAAAGGGCTCATCTAGTTCAGTGAAACTGTGTTATAATGAGGATTGCTGTTTGTGTAACTCTCCTAGCAGAAACTCATTATTCATGATTTTTATCTTGTTACTTGATATTCATACTAGCTATTGCTGGAAGACATCTTATCTCCTGGACTCAACTCTAACCTGTCTGTGTATAAAAGCTGTAGAATAAAGTAGAAACAATATTGAAAAATAACATAGTTCTTGTGGTAATCTTTTGTAAGATTATTTTAATAAAGAGGCATAGATGATATGGTGAATATGGGAAGTTGTATAATAGTACTGAGCACAAGACTGGAATTGAAGAAATGTAAGATGTCATTTTCTTGGTGGTGGCCTTAAGTAAAAGTGACCTTTCAGAGTTTCTTCCCTTACATAGTAGTGAATGACACTTCTTTTAAGGGGCTGTTAAAGGGATTACTTAATGAGCAGCTGTACTTAAATAACTTATTTTACTTGTCCAAGAAATAGCATTTCATAAGCATTATTTCTCTTGTTAAGAGGGTAAAGTACAATGATATTTTCCAAAGGAAGGGAGGTCTGTCAGCATCATTATGACCGTCATAATCACGGTACAGCAGTTTGATAGGTCTATCGTTTTTTTAATATATTGAAGTAAACTGGAATTCCTCTTGATAATGTGCTTTATCAATGCCAGATATATGTATAGTCTTTAGAATGATTTCCACTTCTGAGATTGAACCTGGCTAAGTGTGCAGAATTGCTCAAATCTGAAAACAGTTAGGTACCTGAATGTAGCTTTTCTGTGTCTTAGTTTCTTTTTGCACCACTAAACCTAAGTACTTACTCTACCTACTGGTAAGTACTAGTAACAAAAATAAATGGGTCTAACATAACTCAAAGGCTGTGAATTTAATTGTGTGGCTTCTCTTTTTAAGTTTGACTCCTCCCCCCCTCCCCCCCCCAAAAAAAAAAAAAAAAAAAAAGAAAATTGGTCTCTTAAAATTTTATGTCCTGGGTTTCTGAAGGACATGTGCAACCTTGTCAGTTGGTGAAGTATGACTTAGTAGTTCTCCACGTATGATTTCTTTTATGCGTTTCTAATGTTTCATTTCCTTTTCAGATCTGCTAAATCTATTCCRAAGCCAAGAGTGGACGACCAGTACGAGGGAAGTGTTGCTTCTTTAAATGGACATCTGCTCTTGCGGTATGGCCCAGATATCCAGTAGCAATGGATTTAAACAGCGCTCCTCACCTTCTTTGCCAGCTGCCAGGTCAAAAGATGTGGACAAAGAGGAGGCGTTGCAGATGGAAGCTGAGGCATTAGCTAAGATGCAGAAAGAAAGAGGTGTAGCTGGTAATAAACAAACTTTTCATTCTTTAAGCAGCACCAGACAAAAAACACAGACTCATAACAAAGAGGACCATGATCTCATGGTGTTTCCAGAGTCTGATGCCAAGAGCATGGATGATAAACTAAGCACCATTGACATAGAGAAGCTTACTCATGCTGAACTAGAGAAACTACTGCTGGATGACAGTTTTGAATCTAGTAAAGTACCTACATTACCAGTGAGTCCTATTTTGAGCCCATCTGTGTCTTCGCAATTTTATCTTGGGCCTACGGGTCAGAGAAGACAGTGGACGCCTGGGATACCAGCACCTATGACATGCACTTTACCTCCTATTTACCCCTCAGCTTCTTACACAAAACAGACTGGTGTATTTCAAAATGGATTCCATCCAAATATGTCCTCCTATCACTCTAGAGAACCTATTTATCTTGGTCTTCCAAGACAGTCGCAATACATTTCATACCCGTTGGCAGCTACTACACCTTTCCTTCCACAAGGAAGCATACCAATATATCCCCCAGTACTTACACCAGAAATGGCAAAAGTGTTTGACAAAATTGCAAGCACCTCAGAATTTCTGAAAAATGGGAAGTCAAGCACGGACTTAGAAATGACTGCTATAAAGTCTGCAGTTTCTAACCTACCAGCCTCGGAAAGCTGCAGGGATGTTAGTAAATTTGATTGGTTAGATTTGGATCCCCTAAGTAAACCAAAAGTGGATAGTGTGGAGACTTCAAATAAGGCGGAGAACGATGGAGAGAGGGCTTCAAGTATGACTGCTGAAGATCCATGGGATGCTGTGCTGTTAGAAGAAAAGCTGTTAGTAACTTGTCATCTGGAAAGAAAAGTTAATGGGAAATCTTCTGGAGCAACAGTTACAAGGAGCCAATCCTTAAATATGCGAACAGCTCAACTTGCAAAGTTACAGGGCCAAACATCACAGGTATGTAAATCAGCATTTTTAAATTACAATATAATAGTAAAGATTAATCACAGTATTTAAAGACATTTTAAGGTCTGGATTTGTTTGTTAAATATTACTTGGCTTGAGCAGTGTTCAAATAATGTGATGTTACTGGCGTATGTATGTATTAGTGATATTCAGAAAACTGAACATTACTACTGAACTAAATCCCAAAGTAACTCTGGCCTTGTGTAATCTTTCCACATTTACTGAGGAAATTGCTGTTTTTTCAACACACTACAAAAAGAAACTGAAATAATCTTTAGAACAATTAAGTATTTAAATCATATTGRTAAATATTTAAATTAATGAGCAATTCACATGATACTACAAAATAAAAAGATGGCGAGTTAGACACTGAAAGCTTTATTTGAGCAGCCTTTATCTCAGATTTTGAAAAAATCTTTTTTTTGCCTTATATTTGAACCTGTCAGCACTTTTTTAAAAAAAAAAAAAAAAAAGGTAGAATAGAAAGGTGGCATAGTCAAAACTCTTTTCTGCCCTCCCGGTATCACTTGCAGTCTTTCACAGGACCTCTGTAATTCTCTTTTGTAGGTAGAAATCTTTCCTTCTGTGCAGGAATGCTAGAGAGACTGTAACCGAACCTTTTGGTTATACTGTCCTGGAAGGTGGGATGCCTGTTGGGTCAGAAACCCTGTACTTCTCTTCTGGAAGAAGGAAAACCATCTTTGTGTGATGTTACTTTTATCAGGCAGGGCAAAAGGGTGATTTCTGCTCTAGGATCAGCTCATTCTGCTCACTTTCATCAAAATTTCAAGACAAAAATATCAACAGAGGCTTTAGTTATGACACTCATCTTTTTGGACATGAGCACATGCAGTTTGTATCAAAACTAAACTGTACAGCAGATGATTAATACTGTAGCAATCTCATCTGGTTAATTATGCCCCCATAAGTGCATCCTACCCTTTTCCAAGTCCAGTAAATGACTGTAGATTACTTAACTTTTCCTATCTTTTTAAATTCTTTGTGTGATAATTCCATCGTAAAACAAGACATTACGTTTTAAAATATTAGTCACCTCACTAGAAAGTGAATATGAATACTTCTGTATTTTTTGGTAGAGAGAGTACAAAGACTGAAGAAGTAGTCTTCAGTGGAAAAGTCAACACCCTGGCAAGGGCAATAATGGCAGAAAAAATCATATTTGTAGAAACTGGTTAGAGGGGGGCAGTAAAAGATTTGTTTGCCTTGGAGACTTTGGATTGCAGCTCTTTTGGATCTTATGTATTGTCTTTAATAGGTGTTTTTAATAGGCTAGGGACATGCCATAAAAAACAACTGTTATYAGTCAAGGATATTTTCCAAATTGCTCCTCAATTCTTACACCCTACCACCCCCCCACCCCCCCCCAAACTAGGGGTGGGTTTTTTTCTCAGAAAAAGGAATATTTACTAGACTTTGGCTCAAAGGGCTGTCTAAACTTCCATTGAAGTGACATTTTTGGCCCCTCATTTGAAGGTTTTCCTGTTTTTCTGGGCTAGTTGTTAGTATTCTGGCAAAAGTTTAATAGAAGGCCGGTGGAGAAGGACCAAAAAAAATCCTAAACCCAAAAAAACCCCTTTACCTCTGTTTTTAAGGGATTGCATTTTTCACACTACATGTGTGAAGATCTTGGGTCTAACTTCATTTTATTTTTTTCCACTCACTGTTGAGCTGTGGTACGTGAGCTCAGTTATTTCCTAGTGTTTGGAGAGACATGTAAATTTGGGCTCTACAGTAGTTTGCTGCTTCAGTTTGTCATGTTATCTAGTGATGTGTTTGTCACTTTTCCAGTGATGGTTGGTTGGTTGCAATGTAACTATTGACTGGAATAGCTAGACTATATTGGATCAGTGCTTCTGAGGTGTTGTCTGTAGAAAGTAATATTTGACTGTTGCTGAATGAAATCTGGTTTTAAAAATCCTGCATTCTTGAAAAAACCCTGTAATTTAAAAGGGTCTTTCCTGTTCATCAGGTCCAATCCCATGCTATTTGCAGATCACGTGTTAACTGATTCATAAAATGCTCAAGCTCTGTCTTCACATGTGGTCTTTTCCTCCTGCTACTCTTGATTTAAAGGCTGTTCCAGACCCTCACTGTCCTCATCAGTCATCTGATTTTCAGCAGAAATGCATTCATAACTAGCTCTTAGCAAATGTTCTTCTTAACAGGATGGAACAGCAGGTATTTAAGATAAAGAACCATTTTGATGTCTACCTCAACATGTTGTAAGAGACAGTGACTTTCTGTCAGCTTTCATTGCAAGCTCTGTGTGAAAGCTTGTCTTTTCCTGTCACTTTTTTTTTTTTGAAGATGGCTTATGAGAATTTTAGTTCTCTGTGTGAGAGCACAGTGTACCGTGTGCCTTCTACAGTGGCATGAATAAACCCTCATTACAGGTAGGAGCATCCTGCTTGATACACTTTTATTGCATTTGCTTTATTCATGATGGCATTGCAACAGCACACATTGATCCTGTAGTCAATTAATATATCTGATTTTCTTAAGCCACCATCTTTTTCAAACAAATTCTTAGTTTATAGCAGACTCCTGCAGTGAATGCCCAATTGAAGGTTTGAGATTTACTTTCCACTTGTGTTCCTTCAGTCTGTGGTTAACTAGTTTTGGCATAATACTCCAGTTCTAGTCTGTATTATAAAGTTAGCTGATGATACAAGACTGTAAATTATCAGCAGGGGTGTTTCCGCTACTTGTGCTGAGTTAAAGAAGATAATAAATAGATCTAAAGATGAGCCTCTCAAACGCATATCCTTTCAACATAACCTGTGGCTTTTGCTTTATCTTTTGCCTATCCTGTGCTGCTGCGTTATTTTCTAGTTTAAACAATTTTCCATCTGGTATAGTAGGAAGCTGAGTTATTTAGCCTCTATTTTTGGAAGTTCTCTTGTATTTTATTCCATTTACCTCCAGGTATATAGTATATATTTCCTTCAAAGTATATTCTGAAGTCTTGCATCCTAACTAGTCTGGATCATTTCTTCCCTTGAATAACTCATGGTCTCACTACCCCTTTAAACAAAACTATTGGTAAAAATTTCTAGTCATATATTTTGATTCTATCATATTATATTTAATCCCTCAAATCAATAGGTTACTTTGAGTTTTGCTTCGTATTTGATGAAGTATCTATATATTCAGTATTCCCCTTTAAATACTTCAGTGTTTGTCACTCTCCTTCCTGAAAGGAGAGGCAAAAATCATCATTTTGTCCTATTTTAGGTGTTGTCTTCTCTACCTTTCCTTTCCACAGAACTGAAGAGTCTTATGGCTTTACATACTCATGGGATTTAATTTAACTTGACTTTTGGTAATTTACTGGGTTTTGGGTTTGTTTTTTATTGTTAAGAGTAACTGTATTTGCAGACCACTTCTATTTTTACAGGCTGTGTTGATATGAACTATTTATGTAGTTTGGCCTGAAGTCCTTTCTTACAAGTTATTTCCCGTTTGACTGATAGCTTTTGCACCTCCAAGGTTTGCTCTTCTGGAAGTTAAAGAAATTCAAATCCTACTTGTTGCTCAAAGCTCTAATCATCTGAGTCCAGTGGATTTTAAATAGATTTCTTAGTTTATCAAAGCCTGTCCTCCTGACGTTATCTTCCAAAAAGTGATCAAACATTAGTATTCAAATTCAACTAAAAAAGCAAGGAGGTATTTAATGTTCTTAATTTTCCACCAGGAGGTAATTTCCAGCAGTATGTATTTGAGTTAACATTAGGTTTCTCTCCTTAGCCAAATGTGACCCTGAGGTCAACTATGGGTAACCAAATAAACCTTTTTTTTTTTTTTTGCCTTTGCTCATTACATTAGAATTTATTGTTTCCACTGTCTAAGCTTGCCTGTGTAGAAATGCCTTGTTCCCTAAATGTCTTGAAATTTAACAGCAGAATAACCTGCAAATTTTGCTGTAAATAATTCAAAAGTGTCACATAGTGGCATAAAGTGGCAATCACTGATGTGACTTTATTTTAAGTAATCCCCTTGTTAGAGTTGCAAAGTGCTTTGAGTGCTTATTTGTAGTATTACTTAACTTCTTTTAAAAGAGTTCTTAAACAGAGAAAATTTAACATTTGTATAGCTAGCTTCTTGATTTGAAATGATTATTGTGTTGTGCTGACCAGCAGTTAGTCGAATCTTTATCAAAGGTGTTTACCTTTCACTTGGAATGTTAACTTCCTGTTTCCTTGTATGATTTTTTTGTTTTGTTACTGTGTGATTGCTTAAAAAATATATGTACTAGATACAATTGCACAGGTTTGTCAGCAGGTCTTGTGCAGTTGCCTGGAAGTATTTTTATGTGAGAGAACTTGTCTGAGATGTTAGAATGGAAGAACCTTATTAAATTTAAGGTATTATACATGCTCCTGAATCTCATTCCAGGCTTTACAGCTTCCTGCTCTAATTGCTTCCCATGGTATGGCTAATCCCCAGTTATATAGAATTTATCCTTTTGAACTGATCAGTGTTCACGAAACCAATATTTTAGCTGAAGTAACTAGGTTTAAATGCAATTCAAGTGGCAATTATGGGTTGCGTGTATTATCCTGTCTAAGTTTATGCTATACTGCTTAAACAAGTTAATTTGAGCAAAAAAAGTTCTAAAAGGAAGAGACCTGACAGTCCCTAGCTCTGCATGTTACAGATTTGACCCCTTTTCTGAGACAGTCTAATTTGACTGTATTGTCTGATATGCTCTAATGAAATTAGATGCTCAGCTAACTTCGTCAGCTAATAATAAATAACCCACATACTAGTTAAGTAGTTATTCACTATTTCAAGTATGAATAAATTGTAATGATTTTCAGAAAAACCGTAGTGCAGTCTGCTTCCTTTTCTGGACTTCTGGGTGGATTAAAGATTTCTATAAGCATTGTAAAAGCTCTGGATGTAAAATGTAACTGGTCAGAAGGCTTTATCCTCTGTGTGCGATGTCCCTAGGTTGGGCATGAGCAAACTCTTCAAGATGAACTTATTCCAGGGAGTATCTGGCTGGAGTTTCACGAGTGCTTCAGGGTAGTGGTGRCTGTTAGACTACAGACAATTGAGTTCAACCTCAACCCCACTGGTTGTTCCAGCTGCTCTCTGCTGTTTGCTTACATTAGCATTTGTATGGCTGTATTGTGAATTGGATCAGAAATAGATATGGATTAAAAACTGCTGCAGTTTTGTTTGATTTTTTTTTTTTTTTAAAGCTTATTAGATTTTGTTGTTTGAAACTGCAGTTCTCTTTTAGCAATTGTTTTTTAGATTGGATACTTCAAAGATTGTGGTTTACATTTTTGGGAGCTGGCGTGTGCATATGGCATAAGGGATTAAAACAGCAGTAATTTGATACYACGAGATTAGTTCTGAGTTTAGTGTTCTGAACGCTACTTCCTTCCAGTGTACAATTTATCTTTTCCTGCTTTGTACGAAAAGGTAGTCATGGGCAGAACTGATGTGTCATGGTTCTTTCTGGGACCATACTGAAGGCTGACTCGCAGGAGTGGAGGAAAAAACATTTGTCTGTCTTCCTCCTCTGGTTCAGCAAAATCTAGCCAAATTCTAATGCAACAAGTCACTGCTGAGAGCTCAGGAACTGTTATGCTTGCAACTTAATCTTAACTGATAATGATGCTGTCAAATAAAGTACCTTCTGTAAAGGAGTCACTGGTCCAGTGAATCTTTACTTCTCAACTTAGTAATGATATACATTTTTCTCCTTATAGAAGTAGACATAAAAATAATAGTAAACCTCAGACTCCTGAAAATCTATCATCTACACGTGGCTTTGGCTATAGGAATATGTTTGCAACTATTTAAATACTGTATTATCTTTGAGTTGCAGAAAGACAATGGGACCACTGGCATGCTGGCAGAAAACGTGCTTCTCCAAGAAATTGAAGGGCAGAATCAAGAACTGTCAGCTTTTTCTCAAGCAGTTACGAAGTAAGAAATTACTGAACACAAATTAGCTTTCAGAAGGAGGAAAAAAAAAGCTAAATAACTCCTTTTCAGTTAGGCTGACGGGGCCAGTCCTGCATTTTTTTGCTTGATGGGGTGGATTTCAGTATGTGTCCTTTTCCCTTTTCTTATCCCAGTTTTTCCTGGTTTTGTCTTGTTTTTCCAAGAATGCAACAGAATTGTTAAGGTGTTCAGTACTAAAGTTTTTGAATTATCATATCTCTTCTTTATTCTTTTGGCCCTGTGACTTTCCTCTCACTTTTTTCCTTATTTTTATAATACTTTATCCTCAAAACTATTTTTCTGTATTTCCATAATCTGTATCTCCTTCTTCTCTATATATTTTTTTAATACAGTTTCTTTTGAAAGAACTTGAAGTCTTTTCTTCTTAGTTGACGCACCTCACTAAATCCTGTCACTCAGTGGCTTTCTAACCCTGAAACGCTCTCATTTTTATTGCCTCCACAACTGGAATTCTGTAACAAATAAAACCTTCAAACTTGTTCCTGCTTTGACCAGGTGGTGAAGTTTCTTAAAGGTCATACCAAAGAAGATGGGACTTGATAACCCAGAATGCTCCTTCTATTTTTTGCTTACTGCCACAATTTAGTAAGAGATTTTTTTTTTTGCTTTCTTCCTAGAGAAGACAAACTAGGAGTCTTGCCTTTTTCCTCTCAAGATCAAAATCCAAGAACTAATGGGGGAAGTAGAGATTTTTTTTTTTGAATCTGAAGGAAAACAGCTACTTTTTAAAACAGGAATGTTTATGAAATGAAAAGCAAACTCCATAAAACCAGTGAGAAGTCATACACCTGTGAAACTTACTGATGAGCAACATTAAGATAAAGCTCACATAAAATAGGCTTGTTGCAACAGTTTCTGGTTAAATCTAATTGTTGCCCTTTCTCTCAAGACCCAGTGCTTAAAATGCTGATGGACTTTTCACTGGACAACTCTTGCTAGAGGGATTCCTTTTTTTTTTTCTTTTTTTCATTCATGCTATTGTCATGATGAAATAGATGACCATTATAGATGAGTTCTGTTCTTAATCTCCTATAATACTACTTTAATGTTGGGAGAAGGTTAAGGTTAAATTATTTTATCTATGTTAAATAGCAGAAAATAAAAAGCAGCTATCGAAGTACTGTCTATTCATTACTAGGTGAATGTTTTATACTGTTTGTGTCCTGAAGAAAAGCCTTTCCCTTAATTTAGGCCTCTTTCTCAACTTCTACAACTTGGAATAACTACCTTCTGCATAGTATCTAAGTTCAGATTAGACTTCCAAAATTTTAAACATGYAAAGAGTTTTGTGGTGTTTTTTACATAAAAGAAATTACCCTTTTTTTAAACTCATTTTTAGCAAATGCCATGGATTAGCTTTTTTAAAACTGTTTTAGAATTTAACTTCTACAGAAGCTGGATCTGTCCTGTAAGCATTGACCTATTGAATATTTTAAGCTGTATGGAAAACCTGCCTAATTATAAGCTAGGTTTTTTCCCCTCTAACTACTACTTGTATAATTATTGTGGGCAGTATTCTGTTGAGAGTAGAAAAATTAAATGGTGTTTTGTACATACAATTTAGGTAAAGAGCAAAAGGTAGTCTTTACTGTTCTGGCTTGTGGTTATTACCATGTTATTTTGCTTTGGTCTTAGACTTATCCATTGCAATGCTTCATAAACCTTCTCTGCTTTCAGATTGAGGACCAAGTTTCCTTATGCTAATCAGCAAACAAATCCAGGCTTTGTGCTGAGTCCAATCATGCTGCAAAGAAATATAAGTGGGGAGAGTGCCAGTATCAAGGTTTCTATAGAAATTGAAGAATTCCAGCAACCAGTAACTTTTACGTGTGATGGTATGTTCCTGCTTTTTAAATTGGAGTTTGCTTGTAAGATGTAGAATGGTGGGTTAAGACTGTACACTCAGTCTAGGCCAATGGCTTTTGGTTTTTGTAATCCCTGGGTCTCAGATGTGTGGATTGCTTGTGGGGAATGTGGAAAAGGTAACTGAAGAAAGAACCTAATTCTGGATCAGTGCCTCCATCAGAAAATATTTAGAAGCTGACAAAGTGAAACTTTTTTTTTTTTAAAAAGGAAAGCCAAGAAAACCAGAAGCACTGTTCTATCCATGTCTGGGAATGTTAAAACAGTTTTTCAAGAGTTTGACCTACTTTATGGTAATTGAGGGGATGACGACACCAGGACTGAGATTCTTAACTTTTAATTTAATTTTTTATTTCAACACTCTAACATGTGTTTAAATAAACTGTTGCAGGCTATCTAAAAATTYGGACAAATTGCTTTTGGGAAATAAGAATAAAAACTGAAATTATCTATTACTTGACTTCAATATATGCTTATGAACACAAACACTAAAATAATACTGTCATGATGTGCCACAACTATCTGGCCCAGTTTTGTGGGTAATCAGGTATATTAGTTTGGGGTGGAACTTTGAGGTTTGCCTTGTTCTTGTACATAAATTCATATTCTCTGTGCAGTCAAGACTGCACAGTATGTTTGTATTAAAGGCTGTAACTCTGGATGCTGTCAACTTCTGGGAGTTCTTGGTGATAAAATAACTGATAATAAGTTACCTCAGGAGCAACTTACTTCTTGGCCTCTATACTGCTGTAGTCTCTTAGCCCTTGTGAGGGTTCCCATTCCCAGGCTGTGTCACCTGGTAGTGGATCTGTGCTGTGGTGGTATTTTTATCATTTGGTTCTCTATCTGTAACAGTGTAGCTGTTTTATAGTTGGTTGTTTTCAAAAGATATGAAGTTGCTCTATTACTCACTTAAACTAGCTGCTGTATTGGAAAACAAGCTCTCAATGCATAAGTGTTTTCATTCTATATTAATTTGCTGGGCCTTATACTTATTCTGCTGTGATTTAATACTCTTTTGTTAAGAAATGAGGTGGACTGTAAGTGTAGCCTAGGAATGGTTTCTGCTCTTCCTCCTTAAGATTACACTTTCCTAATATTACAGGCTTAATACTTTCCTACAAAAGGCTTTGGTAGCGTAACTGAAATGTTACAGCTTCAGCCCTCTATTCCTAGGAGTTTTGTGAATACCTTGGAATGTGTTTTGCATTCTAGCCCCACATATCTTATTCTTTGCGCTTCCTGCTCTCTTCCTTTTTCTGATGCTGAAACTAATCACAGTTAAACTACTTGTCTTCCATAGCTAGTGAAAGATAGGTATCTGTAGCTCATATGTGACTAATAATAGGCGTATTTAAAGTTATTCTCTTCCTTTAATTCCTTCTGTTCTTGGTCAAATTGTTGCCTACCTTAGCATCCTAATGCTGGAACTACTTTAGTATGGCTTTCAGTCCTGCTCAGAAGGAACTGCAGCCTTTTAGTGTTCTGACAACTCAATGTGTAGAAAGGACCCAGGAGGGAAACAGATGAACTTCAGAGCTTATTTGGGTATACCTATTCATTTTGCATTTGTTTATTAGACTTTACATGGAAGTACAAGTCTACCTGAGCAATCATTGCATGTCAGCAAGAAATAAATGTCTTTCAATAAGACGGAGTGTGGGGAAAAAGGTGGTAACATCTTTGCATACTCCACTTGGCCTTGCAGGACTGGCAGACCTTCACCAATGCAGCCTGTGACTGTAGCCCATAAACTGTTACTGCATCTTTTTTCTCTATCAACCACCATATTCTCTGCTGAAGGTAGTGCAGCAGTTTCACTCTAGATTAATAAGCTAAATAGTCTTAATGAGTTAAATAGTGTTTCTGAATTCATACTTCTTATCATTCCTTGTTCTTGATTCCACATACTCATTCTTCATGTGCTATCAAATACCTCTATGCTTGTAATAATCAGTCATCTGTTAATGAGATGAAGCACCTGTGTTATCTTGTGGAAAATGTTGTTGTGGCATTACCTCTCTGTATCCACCATAGTAGTAACATTTCTTTCTTTTTAAAAAAAAAAAAAAAGATTCGGGGGAATTAGGAAGATCCCTGGAGGGGGAAAAAGAAACACTCTGAAGGTACTGATGGGGAAAAAAAAAAAAATTCTTTTACACAGTGTTTTTTACAGAATTTTGAGGCACTTAGTGACATTGTTTGCAAATGATTTAAAGGAGAAGATCAGAAGCTAGGTCAGGAGGAGTAGAGAGCATTTTGTACTTAAAACTGGTGTTAAAATGTATCTATGTATTTTTCATCAGTGACAGCTGGTGGCTGTRGGGGAATGGATTTTGGGTTTGACTGGGATTGTTTCTTTTGCGCTGTAGTTGCTGGATGGAAGAGAAAGACTGTTTTCAAAAAAGCATTTGGAGCCTGATGTGAAAGTACTGGTAGTTAAGAGTTGCTTTTTGCAAAGGCTTGGTGATGCTTACTGAGATCTGATCTGTACAATGTGGCAACTGCCCTAGACAAATGGAAAGGAAAAAGAGAAAAGGACTTTCAGTGTTGGATTTGCCTCTGCTACAGCTGATACTCGTTTCCTCAAAAGCAGAACAAATAGAGAAGTTCCATGTCCAACTCTTCAGATAATGATTTTTAAACTTTAAGCAGCTCTGGGATCACTTACCTATTTGAAGTCCTTGCTAAATAAGGCAAACTTATAATTGAAAGAAAAAGTTATCCTCATATAAAAACTCCTGGAAAACAGACTGCAGACTGTTTCATACTTTTGGTCAAGTGACTACACTGTATCCTAACTTAAAAAGGATTTATTGATTTCTTAAACTACAAGCAGGTTTTATAAGATGCCTTTCTTTGTGGGGAAAAAAGTGAAGATCTCAAACTATGAAATTTAGGAGGTTATAGAAGCATAAGAGTCTTCCCTACAAGTATAAAAATAAATTTCATTAAACAACTACAATTTATGAGTGAACAATGGTTAATATCACTTGCTCTAGATTTATATTTAACTTTTAGATGTAATTTCTTTAAACAGTGAGTTCCCCTGTTGAGCTTATAATAATGCAGGCACTTTGCTGGGTGCACGATGACTTGAATGAAGTGGACATTGGCAGCTATATCCTGAAAGTCTGTGGCCAAGAAGAAGTTTTACAGAAGTAAGCAAACTCTTTTTCATTAATATTTAACTTCATGCTTTGTCATGGCACAGTTACTGGAAAGTATATCTTTAATGATTAAATGTGTAAAAGCAGAAATCTTAAAAATGTGGGAGAGTCACGCTTTGCACAAAGATCAGAAGTCTTTAGAAGTCTTTAGATTTGCTCTGGGATACAGCAAAGTAGGTTCTCAACAGCTTCCTGGAAGTCTGTTCTAATCTGCCATCTGTTGTGTTGAACACAAACAGTTTTTTTCAGATGCAGATTTTTAGAGCATTTCTGTAGATGGATGTTGTCATTTTCAGCTGCTCTTCAAATCCCAGCAACCAGGAAAAAAATCTACTGATGACTTCTAATAATCTGAAATAATCTGTGGGGTGTTTTCCTTCAAAACTAATTGTTTACAGATCCCCATTAGTTTTCTGGGTTAGAATATTTGGTTTCATTGTTAGCCACAGTAGTTAAAAGCTTTAGCAAAAGCATAGGTATCTGTAATAGTATACTAAAACTTCTGCAGAAGTAAAAATCAGATCAAGAAGCATGGTGTGGAGGTTGATTCACCATTTCCTTATTTTGAGCCAACAGGTTGCCTTAAATATTCCATGTGAGTTTTTTTAAAAACACTGCATATTTTTTGTGTAACTATAGCTTTCTTTTGTTTTAACAGTAAGCACTGCGTAGGAAGTCATGAATATATTCAGAACTGTCGGAAATGGGATATAGAAATCAAACTGCAGCTCTTGACCCATAGTGTAATATGCAGAGATCTGGCACGAACAGTAAGTACCTCCTAAACTACAGCAGCAATATAAATCTTCAAGAGGTTGGGAGTTTGCATCAGAGTTGATGGATCTGAGGTGTAACCTTTTTATGTGATTAACAAATTAGTATGTCTGCTTGGTGTTGGGAATTGTATTCTCTTATACTAAGAGGAAATGAAATACATACTGAATTTTTGTAAGGCAAATAATATAAATACAGATAATCTCTCTTACTAGACCAAGTACTATAGCTGGAAAAAGTATGCAAGCATTTGGACTAAACTTGAAGCCTGAAAGAGAAGCACCAAATTTCAGAGTTAAACTCAAAAACTGTTCTCAATTTTTTATTTAACTAGATATGTATCAGACCATCAAAGAGGAAGGGAGGAATATTTGATATCTTCATAGTTAGGCACTCGATTGCTGTTTCTTCCCTCTTCCCCTGTCCCAGTGTGTACACGTTTCATAGACTATTAATTAGTTATTTCTTTTCCCCTTTGAAGAGATTACCTTATATCTTTCCTCTTCTACTCCACAGGTATTAGTAATGAAACCTCTAAAATAGTATTACAAATTATAGAAAGGTGAGAACTGGACTTAATATCTAATATTTTATTGCAGGAAGATGATGACAGAACACCCATACATCTAACCAAACACCTCTACAAAGTAGAAAAGCCTTTCAGAGAACCTATTATAAGGTAGTGTTGTGTGGTTATTTTAGTAATCAAGCCCACTGCTGAATTTCTGACCAAGGTTACGTTATGCTCTTGCACTTATGTTCAACAATTACTATTTCTTGCAGGTCTTCTATTGAAGAGCTTCTTGATGTGTATAACAAGCAAGTTAACATAGCTCTTAAAAATGAGGTAAGGGCATCATAAATTATTGCTGAACCAAAAATAGCGTGAGAAGGTTTACTAATGAGATAGTTAAGAAAAAAGACTTGCAGGTATTCTTGAGGAAACTGAGATTTGAACAAGCTGTCAAATGTAAATTTGGGATAATGGATTTTTAGATTGCTTTTCCTCTTTTCTTCCTAGCTTTTCTTGCAAACTAATTATTACCTAATTGTCACAACTAGAAATGTATCTTCCAACTCCTGGGGTGCAAAATAACCTTTTCCTCAAAAATGCAGGAAAAGATTAATTTAGGGGAATAGGGAGAAGGTCTGAATCCTGACTATGTCAGTTGTTGTCAGCTATGAGTGATACATTGGTAACAGATAAAAATCTACACAGAAGTAAGCAGTAATAGTTGTGTACAATGGGAGTTATAACTGAAGCATGTTTGGAACATACAAGTAAGTTTTACACAAAGTGTAATAACATCTTATTCTGCACTATTGGATTGATTTAAAATACACTGTCAAAACCATTGTCTATTTCAGTGTATGACAGGTAGCTTAAAACAGCTTGCATGTGGAGTAGTTTGGAGTAATTTCCCAAATGCAAAAGCTAGCTGAAGCTAACCTGCTTTACTCATTTCTAAAAGGAGAAGCTTAGTTTAACTCCTGATAGTAATGTAACTTGGAGACTTAAATTCTTAAACATTAGATAACTGTTTCTTAAACAGTTTCTATAAGAACAGTCTTGAAATGAATGACTTAATTACAATACTTTTCCTTTCCACTATGTTTGTTTGCTTCTCCAGGAATGCAGGTCTGAACTAGCTGATGTCCACTATTTACATGTTCCCTTAATGTTGTTTAATTCCCTTGGTGGTGGTTCACCATATTCTCAAGGGTAGTTTTGAACACAATCTTYTTGTAGAAGAGTGAGATGTTACTGCTCCTTGATATGGTGGTGTTTTTGTTGCTTTGCTCTTGCAGCTGCTTCAGCTTGCTTGTTTAATTGTGGTTTCACAGGCTGAGGTGAGGAATGCAAAACATCTCAATTCAGACTTATGTTCTACTCTTTCTACAGTCTTTCTGAGGATGGGAGATCTTTGTAGGTGATGATGATTAGGTACAAATATCAGCAGTTGTTGCATTTGAAATTTTTTACTTCCTGAAGTGAATTTCTGTACGTATTCAGTAGCTGAAGCTTGCTAATCAAAGTGAAACAGGGTAAAGTAATCCGTAAATAACTTGTTTATAGCCTTTGATTTCACATCATTAAAAGTTAGCTATTGTCTCTTTATTGAGATTAATTTGAGAGCCTGTGAGGAAAATAGCAGTGGAAATTTTGCTTTTCATGTGCCAAAACAGCTGTTATCTTCAAAGTGTTAACTTTGAAAGTATGGCTTAAATATTTACAATGTCTTCTGACTTCTATGGTTATTTTCTTACCAGGACAAAGTTAATTGTTGCCAGGTAACTCCCAGTCCCAAACCTTTTTTTGATTCAACTGGCTTTTTTGCTATCCATTTGTAGGAAGGTCTTGAGAATATGTCGGGGGGGGGTGGGGGTTGGGAATCAGTTTACATCTTACCAGGAGGATATTGCAGTAATCCCTCTTATTTAGTTGTAAGTGCTCATAAGTGATTGTGAAAGGAACCTATACATCAAGCCTTTAAAAAGTAAACAGTTATTTTGAAGCAAATATTTTCATTTTCTACATGTATTCTTTAAAATTGGATGAAGACTTTGCTGATATTAAAAAAACCAAAAAACAAGAAACCTAGGATTATTTAAATTTAAATTAAGTGGCTTTTCTTCTATTTGAAGAGGAGGAGGAAGGGAATATTAGGAGTATCTCAACTTTGTCTTAAGCAGCCTGCCACTATTTTCATTCTCTGATAAGAAGCTGATCTATTCCTTTCAAAAAAGATTCCTGTTAAGTGCAATCCCTCTTCCTTTCCTTCTCCAAGATGACAGTTTGCAATTGCTTCATGTGGAAGAGCCATTTAAATTAAATAACATGTAAGGCAAAACTTGCAACAAATTTTTTTCAAAAGTACATTAAAGTGAAGTAAAAAAGATAAAGTTCGATTATGGAAGCTATGGTGTAGTGTAAGTGTAATTTGAAGCTATATGTTTGTTTTAAGAGGGCTGAAATTGAAACACTGCTTCTTTAGCATTCCTTCCTCGCACTAATTGAATATCCTTTTTTGAACTACACTTTTTTTTTATGCCATGAGGGAATTTGAGCTTAATATCTCATGAGAAAATACTTGTCTGCCTACAATTTAATAGAAAAATTGTTGGAAACCTCCTAGTGTTTCCTGGGACACCATTCTAGAGTCTGTACCACTTCTATGTTTTTGGAGTTGATAACTGAGCTATAAGGAAGTTCTCAATACTGAGGTTTTTGTTTAATCAAATTGTTACACTGCAATTTAATGTAATTGAGATATGCATCTCATAATGAAATTTTCTTGGCAATTCATTCTGGGGGAAAAAAAAATTAAAGCAATACTGGGTTTCACAATTGTGATCAGATCAATCTGTTCTTTCATACATTCCTTATTAGAACCAGCATAAAGCAGTAGATCACGTAATTAAGACTGTCAGAAAAATCTGTTCTACATTGGATTGTGTAGAGACTCCCGCAATAACGGAATCAGTAAAGAAGCTAAGGAGGGCTGTTAATCTTCCAAGGACTAAAAATGCTGAGGTAAAGTTTCACACGATAAATTGCATTCTGAGGTATGCTTTTGAATACCGATAAATACTGTTTTGTATTCTTTGGTAGCTGCAAATACCAGCAACAGTTCAGTCAGAGTTATGGTGTGGTGTGTTTTGTTTTTTGTTTTTTGGTTTTTTTTTTTTTATTTTGCCTGATATCTTCCCCTTATTTTAACATCTCGTTGCTGTTAACACATTAATCACTTGCTCTTGGAATCCTTTCCTGTTCTAAATAGTGACTTTTTTAAAACTAGCTTTAGAATACTGTTCTCTGGTTCTGTAACTACTGACTTGATGTCACGGTAGATGCTACTAAATCTGACTGAGGGAAACCAATGGCTAGCTCATGCCCTCTAAAGTCAATGCAGTTATGCTTAAAGGAGGAATTCACATCATGTATTTTCTGTGCAGTATTTATGTGAATAGCAGTAGCATCTCAAAACTCTTAACAGTTCATGCTCCTGCATTCCTGAGCATGGAGACAAAAATAAAAATCTCTCAAATAGCACAGATTTTGATGATAAAACTGCCTTACAATGAACAGTTCACTGGAGCAGAATTGGTCTCAAGTCACATTGTTAAAAACAGTCATTAAATGGAGAAGTGTGCAAGTAAAAAAGCTAAATAGTCTTGTAATGCTATTTCTGTTGTCCTGCTGCCTTATTAGAGTGGCGATTCATGTTCTATTCACTTTCGGCTTCATCAGTTCAATGATATATTTGTAATACTGAGTAGAAGTCTTGCAAAATGCATGGACCAAATAAATATAGTTGTCACAAGAACTAAAATTTTTGCAGGGAAATGCAGAAGACATATTAAGAAAACTTAGTGAAATACAGCACATCAAATATTTCTTCAATGTTTGTTTTTTGATAGGAGAAAGCTGTAGAAATAATTAGATTACAATGTAAAAATAACTTCCAAAAATAATGCTATCCCAGTAGAATTTGAAAAAGGTACTTTTTTATCAGTAAAACCCTGCAATTTTCTTGTGATGAATATTACTGTTTAAGCCAATGTGTATGAAGGCATATAGGATTGCTTTCAGAAGCATAATTGCTGTAAAGATTGGAGCCAGTTGCATCTAAACCTTGTGTAAGAGATTTTTTTTTTTTAAAGTAGTTGTTTTGTGGTTGGAAGAAGTGGCCAAAAAGTAAAAGAAAACAGTAGAGTGTCAAGTAGAAAATTACATGTATAGTGCTGTTTTAACAGTTTGGCATCCTGTCATCCAAAAGTACTTGGACTACTTAAAGTATGGTAGAAACATACAGTAGTTTTTCTGAAAGGGGGAAATGATGTGATTTTTATTCTGGGCTCCCCCCCTCCCCCCCCAAGTTTCTGCATGTTTTTTATAAGAATGGGAAGTCTTTTGGTAGTTAAAACTTAACGTTGACAAGATGCTCAATTAATACACTAAAAGTGTAAGGAGAGCTTTCATTATTCTGCAGCAGTTGTGGCAAACTTCTTAGACTTTCTCTGAAGTATTAGGAATTCACTGGGTTTTGTTTTTAAATCACAAACTTAGTTTTCATTGAAAGTTTTAGTTTTATCAGAAGTTGAATTTGGCATGAAACCCTTCCTTATTAGAACGGAGTAAATTCCCATGATTTGTTTGTCACCCTTTGGCTTCAACTGTGTCCTTGTTGAGACTAGACATTGCTGTAATACTGTATCATGTTTAGACTTCCAGTTTAGCAGACCAAGAAGCAAACACAGCAGATAGTACAAAGTGACAGTACTTGCTGTTCAGTTTTCTCAGTTGTTTAATGTTTTTTATTCAGTAAATTTATAGTAACTCTGCCTACAAAAGATACCTTAACAAATGCCACAAACAAAACAGCTGTTCAGACTTAAATTACTGGGTAATAGAGCTAACAGCTTCTGCTTTCATCCATGACAGCCCTGACCAAGTTTTGTCTCTACTCAGAGAAGTTGAAGTATCCTGAGCAATATTCCAATGTACTGTATCTTTTAAGAGTTCATAAAGGGTGTCAAAATAGTTGTGACTTGACAAAACATGAGCTTTTGAACCTGGTGAATAGTTGCTGCGTGATATGGAAATTGTGATGCTGTCAGTCAACCCTTGAGGAACTTTGAGTAAAAAGATGTGTTACATAAACCCAAATATGGGCCTAATTCAGATGTTTCATAATTTCTATACAAGATACTTAAGAGCAATGGAAAACTAATATGGGTTTCTTGGTACTGAAATTTGCTCTAACTTCACTGTGTAGGTATCCTTAAAATGTGGTGATGACAGTAGCAAGAGCTCATCTGGTGAGTAAAGTTCTTCAATTTTATTTAAAAACTGCTTTCAGGTGGCTGTTTTAGGAAGATATGCATTAAAGATAAATTATAATTTAGGTTCACTGCAGCCTGAAAACCTTCTGAAAGCGAGTATAGAGCAGTTGACAAGAGCAGTTGAGGCCCTTCTGCGACTCCACATGAATTCGTGTAGCAGTTCTACAGCGATTTCTTCAAAAGATAGTAAGAGTACTAAGGAAGCATGGATTGCCACGGAACACCTCCAGTTCACAATATTTGCTGCGCATGGAATTTCTCCTGGTTGGGTATCAAAGTGAGTAGTTTATTAATCATAAAATTCATCCTTTTATAGATTTTTTTGTTTGTTTGTTAATTTACTTTCTTTTCCTTGTCCAGTTATGAAAAATACTACTTGATTTGTTCTCTGACCCATAATGGAAAAGACCTGTTTAAACCTGTTCAGTCCAAGAAGGTTGGCACATACAAGAACTTCTTCTACTTGATTAAATGGGATGAACTGTAAGTGACTTTAGCATGTTAAAACTCACTAAAATATTTTGTTTTAGCTAGTACCTACATAGCTAGCTGCTGAATACAGTCATTCAAGTAACTCTTGCTTCTGATTCCATTTGAAGTGTTGAAAGAATAATGTGTGAGACTTACTGACCAAAATCAGAAACATTTTTGCAAATGGTATTTCACTACTCATGTTAAAAGTGGGAATGGAAATGCTGGACAAGTGCCCTGGGCTAATGTGTTTGTAGTATACAATTATAAGGAGTTGGGAAGGTCATAGCATTCCTTGTAATGGAACAGCTTGTGCTGCTTAAAGAAGGATGAATAAAGCTTGCTTATAAGCAGTGCTCAAATTATGTAAGTGGGGAGGAAAAGTAACTCACTTATACTAACATTAATGCTGAATCGGTTTTTGTTCCAAATACATTGTAACAAGTTTTATATCTGAATTTAAACATCTAATTTAGGATTATATCTATAAAGAGAGCAGATGCATGAGTGCTTAAGAGTATCTGTGTATAGCATATGAGAATGTCTGGTTTGAGCTACTAAACTTCAGTTTCTCTTTATGGGGCAGGGGAGGAGGGTAGAAAGGAAGAAGGAAGGGCATGCAGAGAAGAAATAAGGAGAGGATGGCAGGTGATATCTGATAACTGAGAGGGGAAAATATTTTTCGTTATCTATGCACAGCTTACTCTCTTCCACTTAATAGTTATCAGGCAGCCTGTCATAACTGGAGCTTCAGGTGAGCTCCATGTTGCCCTGTTATCTATTTTCCTGTTTTTAAAGGTCAGAGGTAGACCCTGAGGAATACCCTGAAAGTCTACAGTGACAAACTATTTCAGACTGGGAATGAGAGTTTCAGATTCTAGAATACCTGCCTTCAGAGAGTACTCCAAGTACTTTTTTTTCCAATGATGCAAGGGATTGTCAGATCTTTTGCTAGCAAGTACTAGTGTATTACAGTGAAAGATGTGTTAGATTGCTTATAAGCTGCTTAATATAGTTGTAGTGTTTTATAGTGTAACTGGCTTAGTAATTTTGGTGTGTTACAGAAAATCAAACTTAAAGAACATTTTAAGCAATAAAAACAGTGTAAACAAAAATCTTGAGTTTGAATTGCTCAGTGAGGTGTATACTCCTCAGCTGCTTTCTTCATGGGTTCTGGTTTTGTACCAGCAACTTTTAATTTACTTTTAATTTTACTTTCTACTTTTAATTTAGCTTTCAGTAGTTCTTAATAGATTCTTTCATTTTGATGGGAAACTATTGTCAGCTGACTCTAAATCTGAGCAATTAGGAGGCAGCTAACATGGAATTGTATGCATCCTTGTAGTAAGTAGAGTGGGAAGACTGGTTATGCTGGACAGTGTGGTTCTGTGTAAGGAATGTGATTTAATAGACAAAGATTAAAAAGGGTTGTTTCAAATCTGTCTTCAGTGCAGAAGTATAATTTAGCAGGTTTTGCAAACTATTGGTACAGGAGATAAAGTGGAGTGAAATAATTGCATGGAAATGTAACACTTGTTCTTCAATGTTAATTAACTTTTTGAAAGCAAGAGGCATCAATGGGTTATATGGATAAGCCTGTAACTTACTAACAACTGCCTGTCCTCTGGCTGACTTATTTTTAATACTTTTATTTTACAGAATAATTTTCCCCATCCAGATTTCACAGCTGCCTTTGGAATCAGTCTTATGTCTGACTTTGTTTGGAATCCTAAATCAAAGTAGTGGGAGTTCTCCTGACTCAAATAAGCAGAGAAAAGGCCCAGAAATTTTGGGTCAGGTTTCTCTACCTCTTTTTGATTTTAGGCGGTAAGTATCCAAAATATGGGTAAGATTATTAATATGATTTACTGTATATAAAGCTTAATCCACTCCCATAACTATAGAAACTGCTTCTCTGCCACTGAATGTAGTAGGCCACGATAAAGGTAAGAATTGTAAACTATATTGTTACGGAAATAATACCTTCAATTAGAGCACAAAACACGGTCCTGGTTGTAGTATTTCCATCTAACTGGCTGAAAAAACTTATGTGCTGGAGGAAGTTGAATATTGTTTGGATGAAAGCAGTTTTATTTGCAGGAAATCTTCATAGTAATGTGGGCCAAAAGAGGTGTCGTGGTTTAACCTGGCAGGCAGCCAAACACCACACAGCCGCTCGCTCACTCCCCCCTCCCCTCAGTGGGATGGGGGAGAGAATCGAAAAAAAAAAAGTAAAATTCATGGATTGAGATAAAGACAGTTTAATAAAACGGAAAAGGAAGGGAAAATAATGATGATGATAATAATAATGATAGAATATAGAAAATGAGTGATGCACAATGCARTTGCTCACCACCYGCTGAGCGATACCCRAGCMGCGATCGCTACTTCCTGGACCAYGCCTCCTATTTATATATTGAGCATGACRTCACATGGTATGGAATACCCCATTGGCCAGTTGGGCTAGCTGTCCYGGCTATGCTCCCTCCCAGCTTCTTGTGCACCTGGCAGAGCATGGGAAGCTGAAAAGTCCTTGACTAGTAGACTACTTAGCAACAACTAAAAACATCAGTGTGTTATCAACATTATTCTCATACTAAATCCAAAACACAGCACTAGGAAGAAAATTAACTCTATCCCAGCCGAAACCAGGACAAGAGGTCATGTTAGTACCAACTGTTTGTAAGTATGCAGCAGTTGAGTATGTAAGCATAACTCAAGTTGTCCTTTGAGGAATCCACTGACATTCAGGTGTTGCCCTATAAGTCATATGCAGTTAAAGTATCTGCAGGTGTCACTGTCTACTGAATTGATAGCCTCCCTTCTACTGAAGGAGTATGGTCTTGGTAGGTGGCATTTCATGAGTTCTGATATCTGACTAGAAGATCTAAAAGTACATTATATTGGCTAGAGGCAGTTCAGTCAGTATTCACATATACTTTAGCAGATGAAGTGTAAACAGCCAGTTCTCAGTTAATTCATGAGCGGTGATAGAGGATGCAACTTGTAAAAGAAAGTGTTTGCAGCAAGCCTTGGATTCAGTGGGAATAGTGTTTAGGGCAATACAAAACAGAACAGAATCCTGTCAGCAGGTAAACAATGTGCTATGCTTCTATCATGACGCTGGGAAAGAAGCACTTTTGCCTTGAAACTGTCTTAAGATAGGAAAGAATAGCTCTTATCTTCGCCCAGTCCTGTTTGTAGAGCAAAATATGGTGATGGCTCAAGTATTTAGAAATAAAAAGACCTTTAATTTATGGTCTGAATTATTTTTAAGTACTATTATTCTTTAGAGGCATTTTTGCCTTGGCTGCAAAATATTCAATGCTGCATGTTTCATAAGTTTACATAAGCAGGAGCCAAATTGGAGAATTTTGGATATATTGATTTTTTTTTTCTTTAATCCTTTTAAACATTCCTAAATCTGATAATAGGGTGGTAATATATAAGCCAGCAAGAGAATCAAAATACTGTTTTAAAATTTAGATATATTTTAAAATACAGGTGTATTTTCATAGGTATGAAAAATAAGCCATTTCTTCCATCAGCCTGTTTCTGAGTAATAGAGATCCCAGGATATTCTGAAATTATTCCTTTTGATTCAGAGCTGGATTTATTAAAAAAATTAAAATTTAAAAAAAGGGATAATTAACAACTGTGTTAAACTTATGGCATATTTCATGAACTGGCCTTCCTTCAAGTACAGCTGATGGATCCTGTTATACATTTTTCACTAAGAATGAAAAGCCTGCTGTAACTTTCCTCAGTTAAGTGTTCCCGGATTTGTTCAAGTTGTCTTGTCCTTGAAACTTTCATTATGAAGTGTATTCCAAAACGCTTATCACTTTGGTAGCTGTTCAATGAAACATTCATTAACCAATAGACTTGAACCACGGGTGCCAGAATTAAGCATGATGTTGCAGACACCATTGCAAAATAGCTTCAAGATTTATGCTTAAGATTTCCTATTTATATGTGCTTCTGACTTCTAGGTCTTACTGGAAGCTTAAATTACCTAATTGTCAACCAAGGTTGCAGAAAGACAACCAAGTCTTTCCTGGACAGTTACTTCTATGTATTGCTTATGTCTGTTCCATGTGGTTTGTGGTTCTAGATATGGCTCTACTGGTTCCTCTTCCCCTTTTGTATGCTGATGATTACAACAGCTTGGGGGTGCTTAAAAGTTTAGGCTTTCCTGCATTGCAAAGATGGCCTGCAGCTGCTTTCAGTCACCACTGAAACTTGGGTTTCTTTTCATAAATGATGCTTATTTCAGCCTTCTGTTTAAATGTTGCATTTCAGTCTCCTATCTAAATATCACATTTCGCAGTATTTAATTGAAAAAATAGCTTTTGTTTTGATTTGAATTGCAAATTTATCTTGTCTTCATGCTGCATGGTGTTCTTATATTAGTTAGTTTGGGGAGAAAACTGTATTTTCTGTTTATGCAGAGCACTACAATAGAATGTGTTGCACCAGGGTTTACTGAATGGCCTGTATATGACAGCTGTAGAGATGCTAGTGGTCTAATCCACTTGCAGTCTACATAAATTAAATCCAGACCTAGGTAATTAAACATACTAGCCAAATAGTCCAATTACAGTTGAGAATAGCATCAATAGCAGGCAGGAGCTAAAACTTGTAGCTAACTAAAACATAGGAGAATAAAAGGTCATATATGTGCTTTGGAAGAATCCGTAGTCAAGTTAAAATCCCTTCAGATGAAGCGTGTGGAGTGCCTTAAAATATCTTTACTTGTGGATGAGACAGAAGGCTGTGGCAAGTATATTAAACTGGAGAATTATTAAAAAGAACAAGCTGTTCAGTTATGCTTTAGTGTCATGATTTAGTAATTTTTATTGACTTCATAAGCTCCCAGTTAATCAATATTTACATATAAAGAACTGTTCTTTCTTTGAAACATATATAAACCCTAAAACATCTTTCAAAATATACTAAAGGCTTGGCCTTCAAGCAGTCTTTTGAGACTGTATTTTGATTTTTAAAGACTGATAGAAGTTTTCTGTGCCTAACATTCAGCAATTAACCCATTTATGAAGTATCCTCAGTTGTGCCTTACTACAGTTGGAAACGGTATTAATATTGGGAATAAACTGGCAAATACAAACGTCATCTGATGTGCGCTTGCAGAATCTAATAATGTGCAAAGTCCAGGCAACTGGCAATGTCTATAATATTCATATACCTGTGGGTTTTTTCTGAGAGGGCAAGAAGGTGCATGTGTTCAGTTTATTCCTCAGAGGCAAAAGTATTCCTTTTCTCCCTTAAGAAATAAGGAGCACTTAATTTAGCTGGGTCAGCTGTGTCAGCACTAAACTCTTTCCTCTGCCTTTTCCACCTAAAAGTTGTATGCAGCATTTTAAAGGACTTAAAGTATAGAAGACATAAATTCAAGAAATAAATTCATATGACTCTTGATGATCATAATTCCCTTTTTAAGCTCCAAACTGTATTGGCTAGTACAGTTTGATTTCCTGTGTTCTTTTCTGAATATCAGTGTTGAAATACTCATCATAAGATACTTTCTTATCTCTGCAGTAGAAACACATACTCAGTTTGAACTGTCCTCCTATACCACACTAATACTTTGGAATTGTTTCCTTGTAGTGACCACTGGCCTTCTCCAGATAGTATTTTAATAACTAATATCTTGTTGAAGTAAACAGACTGTGACACTAATACCTGTACATGCTTTTTTCCTCAGATTGTTAACTTGTGGGACAAAGCTCTTGCAACTCTGGACCTCATCACATCCACATCATACATCAGGGATGGCCAGTAAGAAAGGAAATGTGGAAAGAATAGTATTGCAGGTTATATATAATTCTGACTTGATCTGACTATGTTTTGTTTGAATATTGTGACTTGTAATTCTTACATGAGTGGTAGTAGATGAATTAATGTTTTGGGGAGAGTGTGAATATTGCGAAGTCATATTTGAAAGCCAGTATAGAATAGTGATTACTAAGCATTAAGGGCAAAGAATGGAAAGCTGCTGTAAGTGTATACAAGTCAATTATTGAATCACTATCTTGAAGTAAGAAATTGGAGATGCCTTGGTAGTACATGTTCTCTCTCAGTACTGATAGTGTCTTTGGAAAGCAGTCTATAGAAATGTATGCTGAGATGGGAGTTGTCTAGACCCAAACAATAGCAATTCCAGTTTCTTTACAGAACATAAGCACCTCTCACTCTAAATTCAGAGTCCAAATTCTCAGAAGAGAAGGCATGGCTTAGCAGTCCCAAAACATGGTYGGTACTGTTCTTAAGGACTTGCATCATCACTTTTTTTTTTAGATTGACTTCCCATCCCATGCTTTTGATATTGAATATAAAATTCCTCAAGCTGCAAAGACTACTGTGCATCATTCTATAGAAACATTAGAAAAACCATTGAGAGAACGTCTCCTTGCTATTCTCTCGAAGGATAACACTATTGGGTATGTTGATCTCTTTCTAGCTATGGTCTCTTTGTATGTGACAATTTGTGGCTAGCGTRTGGAATGCTTATTTATTCTTAAATTTCTTTAATGTAGTTCTAGTATATTTTGAAGACCTATGGAGACTTAAACAAGAGATTGAATTAAACTTGYGAAATAATGGTGCTGACTTAATGAATTTACTTGTGCTTTCCATGGCTGGTGTCATAATAGTCTCCTGTTACAAGATTGCCACCCTTTTGGCTGCCTGTTTTATATGCCTATTCCTGCTTGGCAGTTCTTCAGTTACAGGGAGCAGTGGCAGTTTCAGCAGTGGCTGTTCATATGCCATGGAAGCTTTTCTGGCAGGCTTTCCTGCTCATCTGCACCAAACTAACATTAACATTTTGGTTTATTTCAGGTTATACTAAAACTTATTTTTGTCCTGCCCAAATTATAACTTTGAAGAATTGTTTCCATAATGTTTGAGRCTTTATTTTGCTTCTTGTTTTGACTTTTGTGGAGGAAATAGGCATTTTAATTTCGTTCCATGTTGTGTGTTAAATTATCTGTATGTATACAATGACCAGTAGCACTGGGGTTATTCAGGTGATGGCCTGTAATGTGCGTTATAAACTGAAATGCTTTTGTCTGCAGGCTATCAAAAGAAGATAAAGAATTTTTGTGGGAGAGGAGACATTATTGTCATAGTCATACTAGTAGCCTACCAAAAATATTGGTTAGTGCCCCTCACTGGGACTGGGCAAGTCTTCCGGAAATATATGCATTGCTTCAGCAGTGGCCTCCTTTATCACCCTTAGCTGCACTGGAACTACTTGATTCAAAGTAAGAAAAACAATGTAAATAAGTTTTCTGGGTGTGTTGTGCATTAAATGACTTTTCAGTAGAAGATTCTGAATGGCATTCTTGTGGAAAATATTGCTGAATTTCTTGTAGCAAAAGCTAAATTTTCTTAAAATTTTGAAGAACACATGCTTACTTTATTCATGTAGGCTTAACCAAGTCATGTAGTGAAAGAATAGCAATAGTGGTTAGGATTCTGAAATCTAATTTGCGACAGGAGAGCAAGCTATACAGCCAAGCTATCAAGACTGAAGTTTTGAGAGATTAGTGTGCTTGTCCTAAACACGCACATGTTTTTGCATCTTGGGTAATGAAGGGCCTCAAACTTGTAGGTCCTTTATTGAGGTATTAAAGACTTTTTATAGGTTCTTTTGTATCTAGCTGATCTCAAAAAAGAAAAAAAAAATCCTACCTGAACAGAATAAACTTAATGTGGACTTGTGACTTTCTAGGTTTGCTGATCAGGAAGTACGAAATACAGCTGTGAATTGGATAGAGACRTTAAGTGATGATGAGTTAACAGATTTCCTCCCTCAATTTGTGCAGGTAAGACTTTCTGCCTACCCTGAAGTTTGAACTTTTTTTGCTCTTGAAAACCCAAAGGAATTGCTGATTACGAGTAGCAGAAGTGCAGTTGCATGCCTCTAATAACCTTAATGCATGGTACGGAAAACAATGAGTAAATAATCCCTCTGTGACTGTCCTATGGATCTGTGGTGATTCTGTCTGTGCATTAGTCATAAAATCTCAGTCTTCGTCTAGAATTAAATCCAGACCTGATTTATTTTTTTTTTGTATTTAGGCATTGAAGTATGAAACCTACCTTGACAGTGCTCTTGTCAAATTTCTTTTGGCTCGGGCACTGGGAAGCATTCGAATAGCACATTACCTATATTGGTAAGATGTTCTTTGTTCCATTGTTCACATAATGTTTACTATAAGATTAATATTTCCAGAAAAAAAAAATTCTTTCTTAATATCATATTCTTTCTTAATATCATAGTTCATAACAATGAATGTTATGGATGGAGAGTATACAAAATGTAGATCCTGGGTTTTTTATGAAAAAACAGACAGTGCCTCTACAAGGCACAAACTTACTGCCTTTCATAACCTGTATATCGGTAACTTTGGATATATATAGTACTGATTAATTAAAATATTTTAGTGTCTTAGTATTGCATTGTTTGCAGTATTTTCCTTAGGAAAACTTAACTTAAATCCTTTATTTCAGGCTTCTTAAGGATACACTGTATGATACAAAGTTTGGTGTAAGGTACGAGCAAATTCTTGGAGCTTTTCTTTCAGTCTGTGGAAAAAAGCTGAGAGAAGAGCTGGAGAAGCAGACCAGGCTAGTGCAGCTTTTTGGAATGGTAGCAGAAAGAGTAAAGCAAACAAGTGGATCTGCTCGGCAGGTGTGTATATATTTTTTAATATTCTTTAGGAAGATTAGACTGAGTATACCCTCAAAACAATCCACTCAATTGCCTTTTTAGTCTAAGTTCAATAAAATGTTATATATAATATATAGGAAGATCTATGAATCTATGACTCTGCATTTTAATAAGTTAATGGCTTAATGAAGTTGATGGGTTTTGTCAAATTTGTTGTCATCTGAAATATAAGATTGTGTGAGGTGATAGGGTAAGAAAGTAGGATGGTTTCTGTGTACAATAAACTGGAATTGGATTTAAACCTATTACTGCTGAAGGATGATTCCATTATGCAGAAGAACGGGATATCTGTTTATAAGCTAATAATATGAACTTACAGTTTGATAGAGTGGGATTCTATCACCTGGTTCAGTCAAAAAAAAAAAAAAACAAACCCAAACAAAAAAACACCAACCAAAAAAACCACCACCCACAACCAAAAACAAACAAACAAAAAAAAACCCCAAACAAAACCCTACAGACTTGTGTGATATGAGTGTTGTACTGCTAGGCTTATGTATTTTTATTAGCTAAAACAGCAGTTATAATTTCTAGCATTCCTTTGAGACTGAGGAATTAAAATATTGGCTTCAGGATAACTTTGTCCAGAAGTTTTCTGTAGATGTTCCGGTTAGGAAAATGTCAGCTGAAATTTTTTTTTTTGTCTGCAGGCTGCCTTGCAAAATGGTATGGAACGTGTGCAGTTGTTTTTCTTGAAGAACAAATGCCGTTTGCCTCTCAATCCCAGCCTTGTGGCAAAAGAGCTAAATATTAAGGTACTGCACATTCAGAGTTTCAAAACCTTTTTGTAAAAAATGCATACAGGCAAAGCTTTTACAAATAGGGGGAAAAAAAAAAAAATTGAGGTGCTTGAAAGCTCTTTACGCCGGGGGGGAGGGTTTTAATTAAAAATTCTGATTGAACAAGGCAGTGAAATTAACTTGCTCAGAAAGATAAAATTTATACAAATACCTGTGTAAGACCAATGAAGGTACTTGTATTGAAGAAAAAATATATCTGTAATAACTTGTTATTTTTTGAGACCAGCAATCCTGGTTATAGTAAAGCAGGGGACTGTTCAAAGTGCATGAAAAAGTCCTGTTTGCAGTAGTAATCAAAAGAGAAAATTGAGCAAGGCTATAAAGTTCAAACAATGAGTAGATGCTGTGAAATAGGTGAAACTACCTGTTACTGGTTGTGTCCAAGAGATGCACTGAATCCAGGGAGGCAGACAGTAGCTTTATTTTATTGTGAAGGTCCAGCAAGTAATAATGTAGGAGAAGCAGGTAAATTATTTTTCCAGAACTCTGCAAGGTTTGACAATATTTGCTCAACCACAGTCTTGATTTTATAATCATGCATGACAGAACCTAACGGTCTGCGATCACTGAATTTAATCCTGTGTGGAGACAGTTCATCTTGCTTTCCTTCTCTACTGTAACTATTAAATCATTAGTATGTACTTGAAAGCAGATAAATGAGAAAATACTGTGAAACGTGCAAATACCCATTTTTTTTTAATTATATCAGCAGCTTTTTTTTGAAACCTGGAAGATAAAATATTTATCCATGTTTTATTCACTCTTCCCTTCAAAATGTATAAAAACATCACTGTGCACAGCACTACTGGCTTTTGTACAAGAATTCAACAAATAACAGCCAAAGGGCTCTTTATTCAAAGGAAGCACATATTCGCCACAATCGCAATGTTTAAAAAGTCTGAATAGACACATTGTGTGTCAAACCTGCTTGTTGTCAGAATGTCTTGTTTTCTGGGCTAGCAGGAATAGTCCTTTTTGAGTATTAACACTAAATCTACTTGTAGGCATGTTCTTTCTTCAGCTCCAATGCAGTACCACTGAAAGTTGCRCTGATAAATGCAGACCCTTTGGGAGAAGAAATTAATGTGATGTTTAAGGTAGGCCTTACATGTGTATTGGAGGAAAAAAAGTTGAATGATAATCACTATTTCATTGCTATCAATTAACTTTAGCTTAGTTATTTTGTGAGTTTGCTCCTGCGTACCTAGAAACCAACGTCTGAACAATTGTAAAATGTGAAAGTAAGTCTACCACATGTGAAAGCTTAAATGTGGCCTATTTCTCTTTTTAAGTGCATAGCTATGAGGAAGTAAGTAGCATAATGTATCACTTCCTAGAAATGTAAAGCAATTAAAATCTGTGAAGTTTAGTTTTGCTGAAAGCGTATTATGTCTCTAGTTAACATTTATTTTTCCATTTAAGGTTGGAGAAGATCTGAGACAAGATATGTTGGCTTTACAAATGATTAAGATTATGGATAAGATCTGGCTGCAGGAGGGACTAGATCTACGGATGGTTATCTTCAAGTGTCTCTCAACTGGAAAAGACCGAGGTGCAAAACCAGATCATGCCTATAATCTTTGCTCCCCCACTTCAATTTCTTGTCACACTGATAGTGAAAAATTTTTGTGGGGAGGCAGGCCCAAGAAACAGTAGGAAGCCAGAAGCCTTCCATGCAAGGAACTTCAGTGCTCAAGAGTATAGCAAGTTAAATTGTTCTGAATTTCCTGATGGCTGAGTTGTGTTTAAATGTGTTTCTTCTCTTGAGTCTTGAGATTCTTATGTGTTCTGTTGTCAGTGAACAGTGGTGCGAACAAGTAAATACTAATAATGATAAAAGCTAAGGTTTCTCTTGATGCCCTTACTGCAACACAAGAAAATAATAGTGCCATAGCAATCCTGATTCTGAAAGTTTAGTTATGGTGAAAGAAAGTATTCAAGTCAAAACTGAAGTTCTAAAGTATTTGGAATCTGCTGCAGTTGAGCCAGGGAGTATCATTAATGTACTGAAATGTGCAAAATGAAGAAAAATTTAAAACACGCACACACAGAGGCTATCCCCCAGACTTAGTGTCATATGCTGGTAAAAGTTCCTTGGGAATATGAGGCTGTCTTTTAGGTTTGAAACTAGGTCACAGAACTCTAAGTTTGGGTGTAAATACTGCCCTGCACCTTGAACATGCTTTTTGCTAGTTTTCACTAATTCTCTAGAGCTAGCCAATAGGAACCACAAGATCTTTAAGAGGATAAACAATAACTTAAATATTTCTTCAGTYAGATGCTAGAACAGCATGATGACAACTCTTAAATAGATGGAAACGTTGGAAATTTAGGTTGGCAAAACTAAGCAGAAAGCTTCTATTTATGTAAGACTTGCTTTTTAGAGAAACAGATGGCTTTTCTTCCTACTTTGAACAATGGCTTGATTGCGTAGCATGTTACACTTTTTTTTTTTGTTGCTGCTAATATTAGTATTCCTAAAGTACTTGAAGGATTAAAGTGAAAAAGAAAAATGGATGTAAATTACAGATTTGCCTTTAGCAGCTCTTGCCAAGATAGAAGTAAAATTCTGTTAATCAAATAAATGTTTTCCTTTTTATGATTTAGCTATACAAATATTTTCARTAAATGGTATCTCCAAAATAAGGCCACATGTAAAGCCCACTGCTTTATTTCTGGAGCAACAGTCTGGTCTGTTTCAACACTTGACAGCAGTTAAAGTTACTAGATTACTTAAGTCTCAGTGTATGAGAAATGTCAGCATCAAAATATTTTGCAGTTATTGCTTATAGATCAATACTAGTTTATGTAGTAGAAAGTAATTATTCAAAGTATAATTTATATGTGCATTCTAGCAACCGTAACTAATTGCAGTAAAGTAAGCCTRACTTAGATTGCTACATGTGTTTCATGGTATGCTTTGTAATATAGTCTGCAGAAATGCTTAGTAGACTAATAGCGCTATTTTTACACCTAACTGGGTTTTGAAGGAAGCTAGTCTAAGATTATAAAATCCATTGTTGTCAAGAAAGTTTCTACTGAACAATGAAAATGCAGTATAACTTAAGGAGATGGTTAAATACACTTTGTTATATCTTATATAAAGGCATGGTAGAGCTTGTTCCTGCTTCAGATACACTTAGGAAAATTCAAGTGGAATATGGAGTGACAGGTTCTTTTAAAGACAAGCCTCTGGCAGAATGGTTGCGAAAGTATAATCCTACAGAGGAGGAATACGAAAAGGTAACTTTTTTCAGTGTTGTTCTTTTTTGAAGATCTTTTAAAAGGGATAAATACCATCTTATGAAAGAATGAAATTCTTATTCTAGATCTTCCATTGAAATTTTTGTTTTATATCTTTAGGAAAGTTTATTTTTTCCTATACTTGAAAAAGAGCAAATTAAAATCCCTTATATAACCAAAAAGGAGCCAGATGGATTCTCAGGATTCACATCAGGAGTTTTTATTGGATATAAAAAAAATGTACTTCAAATTTAAGATAGGGAGGAATGGTGGCTGCTCTTAATTGTGGTTTACGAGCAGTGGCCTCTTCTCATACAAGCACATGGGATTCAAAAAATAAAATGTTTTCTTTTGGCTACAACGCTGTTACAACACATTGGAAAAATAAGTCTTGTACCCTTTTCTTTTCTCTGCTAATGTACTTATTTCTTTTTGTGATTTGTCTTCACTCTTTTCTCTTTTATTTACTTAAAAAACAAAGCAACCGTTTTTGCTAGAAAGTGTGATATCTAAAGATTTTTGCAAAGCTATCTGTTTGGGAAAAAAAGCAAATTTTAGGGCCTGTCTTGTCTGGCTTGGATTTTACCCTTGTCAAGATTGCCTGCTGAATGCATGAATGCTGTTTTCCCACTGATATTTGATCTCAATTCACTTTTTTCTCTCCCTCACAGGCTTCAGAAAACTTCATTTACTCTTGTGCAGGATGCTGTGTAGCTACTTATGTATTGGGAATTTGTGACCGCCACAATGATAACATAATGCTCCGAAACACAGGGCATATGTTTCACATTGACTTTGGAAAATTTTTGGGTCATGCACAAATGTTTGGTAGCTTTAAAAGGTATTTTCTGTAGCTAAGCAATGTAGAGAATGAAATGATTTTTAGTATATTTTTATAAGCATTATAATTCTAAGCATTAACTTTTAAATTCCTGTTTTCTGCTGTTCTCATTATGAAGCCAGTATCTTCCAATTTAACCACAGAGTTTCCAGAATGCATTCAAACTTACCTGTATAGAATTAATTTTGAAAAGGCTCTAGCTTCCTATTTCCATATTCTGATCTCTGGAACTGTTTTAAGTCAAAGCACATAGGCATAGCTTTCAAATAAAATTACTGTTCTAGGTACTGGTAGATTGAAATAAGGAATTTGGTCTCCTAAACATCATTTAGCTTCAATGCTTCCAAACTGCATTAATTGCTTAAGAACTTTGTGCTATACACACTTGGCAAATCTTGTTGGGAATTTCTTTATGATAGTTATAAAAGCCAAGTATTTTGGTACAGCAAAAGATTAATATAACTTTTTATTGATATTTGGGAGCCTTACACCTAACACAAATCTTGGTGTCATACCTTTCCAGGAATATTGGTTAAAACTGTAGTGTAGTTTCACCTTTTTAGCTATATTCATGCAATTATGTATTGCATGCTTGTTAGGTAAACTTTATCAATGAATGAGAAATTGGGTGCCAAACCTTTACGTCATCTGAATATCTGAGCGTGAAACAAATGAGAACAGACTCTGGCTCCTAAAAACAGTAGTGAATGTCAACATTATAGAAAAGAGTGAACAGCAAGTTTGTATTTACTACTCCTCTGTGTAGGGGAAGATAATCTATATCCAGGATAAAGGAGTTATGTTTTAGGTGATAATATAGTCATTACATTTGTTTTAGTGTGTTACGGCTTCCAGAAATGAGGGATGGAAGGCWTTTTAAGGTAACCTGGCCTCCAAGTGTTGCTCCGGGAGATCTGCTGTAGGTCCAGTACCATGTGAATGTGCTGGGAATCTGAGATAGCACTAAGCAGCTGAACCCAACCCAAAGAAGTAAAATGGCATTAATGGATTATTTAATATCATTACCTTGGGGTGGGGATGGAGGGGAGGAGGAAGCACATGACAAATAGACCTTATAATTAACTTCTGAATTCTGTGTGTTTTTGAACAGGGATCGAGCTCCTTTTGTGCTAACATCGGATATGGCTTATGTCATTAATGGTGGTGAAAAACCCACTATTCGCTTTCAGTTGTTCGTGGATCTCTGTTGTCAAGCTTACAATTTGATAAGAAAACATGCAAACCTCTTCCTTAACCTACTTTCATTGGTAATAATTTTATTAAATTCAGTTGAAACTTGATAGATATGTTGGATTATATTAAATGCTATGCTTTGTATGCCGCAAAAACTCTTAATGCGTGCTTTTAAAAGCCAGAAACATCAGAAGTACTTTTTAGGAAGGTTGTATTTGGATTTTTCTTTTAAGCTTTTTTTACTACCTACCTGTTTCCTGAGAATTTAAAACTAAGAAGATACCATAGATTACGCTGCAGTGTGTTAACTGCTTTTAACTCAGCAGAAATGGTGAAGGGAATAACTGCTGATGTAATTGTTGGCTATCGCTGTTCACGTTTAGCAAGTTAGTACAGCTTCAAATGAATTTGATGGTCTAAGAGTTTTAATCATTTCAATGTAAAATTATATTGGTTTTATTGCATTAAAACTGTAAATTCCTGCAGATGCTTTCTTCTGGGTTACCAGAACTAAGTGGGGTTCAGGACTTGAAGTATGTTCAGGATGCTCTCCAGCCCCAAACAACAGATGCAGAAGCTACCATTTTCTTTACAAGGTACTGGATAAGTGAAAACTGAAATATCTACCAGCATAATCCTCTTAATGGGAGCTTTCTGCTATGAAAAATATGTACTAAGGATGTTCACAAACATGTCTGTAGAAGTTGAATAGTTACACTGTACAATCATAAAATATTGGTTAAGCAGTGAACTACGTAAATAAGATCAGTTTCATGTAAGATTAATGCTTGTGCTAAAATAGTTTGCCTTTATAAGTAACCTTGTGCAAAAATTTTGACTGAAATACTGAGAGCAGATAATTCTGTTCAGCTGTTTGACACTTGCATTTTGAATGCATCCTAAATTGCTTAATAGCAGTGTATGTGATGGGAACCTTGTAATGCATATAAAGAAGTTCTCTCTTTCAAGAAGTGCTTTTGCTCACTGGGGAGGCAAGGATGATGCTCCAGTGTAGCAAGCAGTGAGGTGTGTATATAGTGTAACTGAGTTGTTGCTATGTGTTACAACATGTGTTATTGTACTTCATTTTAAATATATGGGGGAAACTGCAGTAGTATGCATGTAACTTCTTTACCAACTCTGGAAAGACTTCACTTCTTGGATAACAACCTATTCCAAAGTTTGGATACTGAATCTATTAAATGCTGATGTGAGCTATTTAGGTAGCCCATTGATCACTTTTAGTTTAAAAATGGTTCCTCTGTCAGTAAGAAATTGGTTTTTATTTTTCTTAAACTTAAGTGTGATTCATTGACAGAACTACTTTTGTGTGTTCTGACATGTGCTCTAGTATTTGATGTTATTTTTTCTTTTCTAGGTTGATTGAATCCAGCCTGGGAAGTGTTGCCACAAAGTTTAATTTCTTCATTCACAATTTGGCTCAGCTGCGTTTCTCAGGTCTACCTTCTAATGATGAACCCATCCTCTCATTTTCTGCTAAAACATATTCTCTTAAACAAGATGGCCGAATCAAACAAGTGTCTGTGTTTACATATCAGAAGAGATATAACCCAGATAAACATTATGTAAGTATGTGGAATCTGTTTCCACTCAGTGAAGATACTGTGCATTTTCTTCCAACAAGATTCATTCTCCTTCTTGCCATAAGTTCAGTACTTAATCACAGAGAATTAGTCCAGGGGAAGCTTGCCTTGTTTAGCCTTAAGTAGCTAGCTTTGAAGTAGACAACTAGGTTCCTTTTATTGGCAGAGATTTAGTAAATACAGCTATAGATACTTACTTGTTCAATTGGGCACTAATGTCAGATTTAGGATGAGCTGTAGAGTTTTCTGTAGTCTGACTGCATTGACTATAATGGAAGCCTAGAAACCCACACCAGTGTTGACACCCAAAACTAAGCCCCACTGTGGATGACTTGAAAGTAAAAACAAAATCCATAACTGAAATCTAGATGGGAATGGGCCTGCTTGCTTGCTTCCTGGAGAAGAACAGAGTTGTATTGGCTCTGGCTGGGATGGAGTTATCTTTCTTCATAGCAGCCCACACAGTGCTGTGTTTTAGATGTTTGACTAAAACTGTGTTGATAACACACTGTTGGTTTGGCTGTTGCTGAACAGTGCTTGTGCAGTGTCAAGGCTTTCTCTCTTTCTTCCACTTTGCCCCTGCCCCCCTGCAGTGAGTAGGCTGTGGGTGGGCAAGGAGTTGGGAAGGGACACAGCAGGGACAGCTGACCCTAACTGGCCAAAGAGATGCTCCATAGCATATAATGTCAGGTTCAGCAATAAAAACTGGGCGTAGAGGGAGAAAGTGGGGCGTGGGAGGATGTTGTCTTCCAAGGTGCCTGTTGCTTGGGGACTGGCTAGGCATGGGTCTGCTTGTGGGAGGTGGTGAGAGATTGTCTATGCATCACCTCCCCTCCCAAGGAGTATCTTATTGCAACCCACGGGTCTTCTCACTATTGCTCTTATTCTTTCCCCTGTCCCATTGGTGAGGGGGTGGGAGCGAGCAAGCAGCTGTGTGGGTGCTTAGCTGCTGGCCAGGGTAAACCAACCACAGGAATGCTAGAGTACAGATCGGTATTTTTAGCATCCAATAATATTCTTAAAAATGAATACACTTCTTGAAAAGGATCTAGAAGGAAGCAGAAAGGACAGAAGTAGTGTTGGTGGAGATGATTTAAAAAAATGGGGATTTGAGTCATGTTTATGTGCTCATGTAGCCGCCCTCTGTAAAATGGCTCTTTCCTAAATAGGAGTCATTAAGTCAAACATTCTCTGTTTTTGTTCTGACCTTCCATTAAAGTTGTATTTGCTCCTCCTAAGTAAAAGCATCATTTCCTGTATTGATGCAGCTACATTCCTAGTCAGTCTTACTAGGCAGCAAGCATTACAATTTGCCCTCAGGATTTTGATAGACCTGGGTTACACTTTAAGACTTGTCTTAATATTCGTATGCAGATGTGTAACCATCTTCAGTTTTGTTTTTTTTTTTTTTACTTCTCTACTGCTGTTTGTTGGCCTAGAATAGTCAGCTCAAGTTACATTTCTTTCAAGTTGTTTAAAAAGTGAGCTATATTGATATATGCAAATGTACATCTCAGTTGTATTTGCTGTAAATGTCTTAATCTGGTAAGACACCAGCCAGGGAAGGTAGAACAAAGCTGAATAATGCTAGAATTGAAGAGCTTTGTACTGAATCATTATATTATAAATGTATTTGAGCACTCCTGGTCTAAGCCAAACCAGTCTCTTGTCTTCCAGGAAACCGATAAGATGATGTAGTCTCCTTCCTTCTAGATTTTTTTAAACCTCTTCCCATTGCACATTTTTAAATATACATTTAACTCATCTGCCCATAAAACGAGTCCACTGAATTGCATTTTCTGTGCAGTTTCTCAGCCTTCATTTCCCTTTCATAATAATGTGAATAACTGCATCCTGGGACTCTACTCCCAGTATTTTTAAAAATTCCTTTTGTATAATGCAGTACACTTGTATCTGCCCACCAAACTATCAAAATAACTATTCCACAGTGGAATCCTTTAGAATCTCGAGAGAATTAGATTGAAAAAAAACCTAGGCATTAGTTTCCTCCATAGTCTGCACCTGAAAAGTTGTGGTAGTTCTGGCCCCACAGATACATGTCTAAATGTAATCCTGCACTGATGTGTTAAAATTTTGTACACCTGCTATACAGTATGAACTTACAATGAGGCTTAAAAGGGAGAATGCAGACAGCTTAGCCTTAACTACCTTTATCCCACTGTCAGATGTGGATCTACATCATGGGAAGATCATGTGATGTTACTTTGCATTACAGTAGGGGTATTTATAACTCTAACTCTACTATAAAATGCAAATGCTGTTACTGGGATATGTATGCAGGAGAAGGATTACCATAGCAGAAAGAGTTAATTGTTAAGAAAATTATATTGTCAAGTCAGTTCTATAATATTGTTACTACTTTTATCTTTGGTTTTCTGTGTTTTGGGCAGATCTACGTAGTGAGAGTTTTGAGAGAAGGGCAAGTTGAGCCAACGTTTGTCTTCCGAACATTTGATGAGTTCCAGGAGCTCCACAATAAACTTGGCATTCTCTTTCCTCTTTGGAAGTTACCAGGGTATGTTCCTAACTCACTCATCACTATTATAGCGGAAGCAACAAAACTGCTCCCAGCTGGGTGGTGGAAGAAATAGCTTGAAATGGAGACAAAACTGCTGAGGGGCAAACTAGACCTCAAAGTTTGCAATTAAGGGAGAAAACTGTTGTCTCGAAGTTTTAAGGAGGAGAGCCAGAGGAGCAACTCAATGTCTTTAGTCTGTGTGTTGTATCACTTATAACTATTACCTATAAATGTTTCCTTGCCTTTCTAGAGTGTCGTTACCTATTAGCGTGCTGTGTTTCCACTCATGATTGACATAAAAAAAAATGGATGTTAGCACTTCAGGATGGAAGTGACAATGAAATCTAACTGTACTTACTTCAGAGAAATTAACTGAAAACTCTATCTTGTTCTTCCCTTGTAGCTTTCCTAATAAGATGGTTCTGGGAAGAACACATATAAAAGATGTAGCAGCTAAAAGAAAAGTGGAACTCAACAGCTACATACAGAGTCTGATGAACAGTTCTTCAGAGGTGGCAGAAGTGAGTTCAAATAACTTAAGCAAATCCAATGCAAGTTTTCAGGTTTTGGTGCTTGTTAACACTTAAACTAATATGTAACGTTTCTTCCAAATTTAGTGTGATCTTGTTTATACTTTTTTCCATCCATTACTTCGTGATGAGAAAGTGGAAGGGATAGATGGAATAGCCAGACCTACAGGTAGGTAGTGGTTTTGAGGGGTGTTTATAAATTGGATGACTATAGTATGAGACCTTTACAATGTGATTTTTTTTTTTTTAAATCTTTTTTAATTAACTGTGGTTTTCCCTCATTGAAAACTTTGCATCACTGTCTTTCCAAATGTGCCTGCATACAGTTTCAAGGAAATAAAAACATACCAAAAATTGCAACAATATATGTGATCACTTGGGCTTGCTTATGGCTTGACTAAATTATTCCAAGTTTTTACTCTAAACCTCCAAGTTGGTTCTTACAAGAGAATGCGAAAATCTTTAAAACCTATGGCCTTGCCCTCTTATTGGAGAACTAGAAATAAAATCGGAAACTGAACTTGGTCTAAGGCTTGTATTTTCCCCCATATATAATTAGTGTAGTACTGATGAAAATGTACAAATATTACAGAGGAAATAATTGTATATTTTTTTCAGATGCAAGTCCGTCAAGTCCTACCTCGGGTAAAGTGGGAGGAGAAGTGAAGCTATCCATATCATACAGAAATAGCACTCTATTTATCATGGTGATGCACATTAAAGACCTGGTAAGTAGAGATACTGAGCTCACTGCCAAAAACTGTTTCCATTTTGTCAATTACCTTCTTGACTTAGTTCCACCATTCCTGCATCAACCTATCTCTCTTCCTCCAAATTTTCCAACTGCCAACTTAACTGCTGCTTTTGGTTAGCTTAATTGCAAAGTCTAGATACTTGAAAATAAATATTTAAATAGGTGTGCAGTAACTAGTTTTCTAACTTGTCTTGGTTTTGGACTGTAGGTTACAGAAGATGGTGCAGATCCAAATCCCTATGTAAAAACATACTTACTTCCAGATACGCACAAAACGTCCAAACGCAAAACCAAAATCTCCCGGAAGACAAGAAATCCGACTTTCAATGAAATGGCAAGTTAAAATTTATCTAGTAACTCCCTGTGGTTTGCTATTGTCTCTTTTTCTAAGCAGTAATTAAAATACTGTCTAAAAAAATCTGTGAAGATACATAAATGGAAAAGGAACTTGTGTGAAAAACTTTGTGCCCTGTTGGGGGGGGGGGGAAACCACCACACCAAACAAACAAAAAACCCAAACAAAAACAAACATAAAAACCCACAAACCCAAAAAACCCAAAGCAACTGAGTAGGTAAATGCACTATTACAAGTAAGCAGAAATTTCTCAGACTGAGGAGTGATGGGGAGAAGGAAAGGAATCTTAAAACTAAAGATCCCCCTGCCCTGGATTCACTGATTCATAATGTGGAGAAGAATGAATTCAGAAGTCTTGGCATGTAAACAGTACTTCCATCTGAAAACACTGGTCCTTTTAAACACTTAACATTGAGAGCACAAAATAAAATACGGATGTACTTTCAGCTCATCCTCTGAGAAACAGACATACTGAATGTTCATAATGTGCAGTTAAGACATCTATCGGTGGCTAGGCAACCTTTGTAACTTCATTTGGATAACCAAAAAATTCTTGACTTCTTACCTTCTAGCTTGTGTACAGTGGATATAGCATGGAGACTCTGAAACAGAGAGAACTTCAGTTAAGTGTGCTCAGTGCAGAATCATTACGTGAGAACTTTTTCTTGGGTGGAATTACGCTCTCACTAAAGGACTTCAACTTGAGCAAGGAGACTGTTAACTGGTATCGACTAACTGCTGTACCCTATCTGTGAACTCATTTCTACACCTGAGTAAGACCAGAACAATTGTATTCACTTGTGCTTTGTGCATCTTCCTACTTGAAGATAACTTGTACATCTTAAAATAAGAGACTACATTTCAACAGATATGTTGGACCAATGTTCACGTAGCCTAATTTGGAGGATTTCTAGAAAACCTGGTTTATGCTTATGCGATGTTATCAAAGCATCATTGTAAATGTTTAAGAGTTGCAGATAAAGGAAGGGGTTTTTAAACCATCTGTGAAAGTGAGGTGAACAGTTTGACCATGCTGGTTGGTTAAACCATGACTTCATCATTAGGCCTGTGGATATAGTGCATTTTTGCTTTTAATTTTTGTTACCTATGTTGTGTCATCCATGGCATGATGCTAGAGAACATCAAAGAAATGACATTTTTAGGATTACATTCCCACTACTAACTAGACATCACAGAAGCAGTGACGGGTAAAATTTTGGTGGCTTTGCACACACCTGTAGAAAGAAATGAAGGTTGAAGGGCTGGAAAAATTCCTTAGCATTGCATTTAATCCCAGATTCATGCTTCTCTAAGACTTATTGGAGTGAGTGCCAATCATGGAAGTTGTAAATAACGGTGCCTTATAATTCAAATGCTTCTCTTTTACCTCATTTCTGGTATTTAAATATGTATACATGTTAACTTTCAGCTCCTTAAAATGGGGAAACGTTCTCATATTTGTAACTTGCAGGTCCTACTGGAAGTCTTTTCCTGAGATGTGTTCTTTACAAATAACATCACTTACACTGATCTTCATGGTTAGTGCAACTTACATAAATTTTTTCTACCCCATCTTCTATCCATGATCTCCAAAAATCGAATGAAGACTGGCTGAGTGTTGTGCCGCAGGAAATGTGCCYGGCTTCTCATGAAATGTCTGAATTTCTAGAACTTCAAAATATTGCAGTGATTAAATGTGGAACAGATTCAAACACTAAATCCAAAGTGGCATTTGCACCTAAATTACTCACCTGTACCTCCAGGTAAAGGATGGCCTTTAGTTAAAAAGCACAACTGCTGGATGAATTGCAGGCCAGACATGAGTTGCATTAACAGAGCTTTGAGAGAGAAACTTGGTCACTTTTTTTTTTTTTAACAGTTCACAGTAACACTGTTTCTCACTCCCAGAAAGAATTAATTCCACTAAAAATACTTAATTCCAAAGAACATTAGCTATGAACTATATTGTGACAGTGGAGTACAAATGTGACTTCCTGTCTCCTGTTCATACTATGGGTTACTTAATTAGGTGTTTCTGCACTACAGGTGTAGCCTTTTTACTCACCTTACTCGGTGCTTAGGATGGTCATCTTCTGCCTAAACAAAGCTATAGGGTAAAGTTGCACACTTTGTCTCACTTCAAGATTTAGTACTAAAGAAGACTATCACCACCGACTRTGACTAGAGCAAAATTTTAAAGTAAAATATGCAACTATGAACGAAGACACAATACAGGGGGAAGCCTTCTATCTACCCAACACTAAAAACCTATTTCATAATCTGATTTTTCTTCCCCTGCTACTGACCAATCTCCCTTCAATACAGAAGAGAGAAATAAACTTGAATCTCCTGGTGCCTAAAATATTAACAGTCCAATTTTGTAGGAATTCTTAAAATTAAAAAGCTAAGAATATCTTGAATGTTAGAAACTGGGTTGATACTAATGGGCGCTAGCAAATCCCAAATCCCAGTTTTATTAGGCATCTTCTGCATATTTTTCATATATATATAGCCTGTAAATAATAAACTATGTAACTAACTAGATATATTTCCTGCTCACTTGATGCTTTTGAGACTTACTCCATTCCATCATTAGAATCACAAGTCACTTAAATACAGGAAAGTAGACTACTGTTTTTGTGAAACGTTCCATTGTGAAATAAAATGAAAGCAATATGTACTGCCTTTTTTGCAGTTTGCTATTAAAGCACAGTGTCTTATAGCACAAAATACAAATAAACTAAAATCATTTAAGAAATGATTTGCAGTTTTAACAGTTGTCTGGACTCTGAAAAAAGTATAGTACTGTATTATTGTTAGCACTTGTCCTGACTTCTGATTTAATCTTCTTCATAGCTTAACTCATTTTGTGCCTTTCCCTTCCTTTCAAAGTAGTCCCTGGCTGAAGCTTTTTATGGTCATGGTTTTTATTTTGTCTATGGGATCTGGCCTGGGCCTCTCAGGTGTAGAGGAACAGCACCAAGCTTGCACCTCTTTGCACTATTCTCAATTAAGAAAAAAGTGATTGTTGCAATAAGACTTTAATGTACTACATACAAAAAAAAAAAAAAAAGTATGTGAAATAGGAAAATTTTCAATTGGGGTGGAATTTACCAGTATGCTAAGTAGCTTGAAAATGTAGTTTTAACTGCTTTTTTGTATCTTGTTTAATGAAAAGAAATCTTTTATGCAACATCTGACCTGCAGCCAGAAATCCACTTGTCTTGTACAGACCTTGTTTTGCTATTTCAGAGTAACAGCTTGCGTGAAGACCTCTTCCTTTTCTCTATTAACCTACAACTTTGCACTGAAATTTTTATTACTGCCTTTTTACGATCTACAGCTACCTGTCTCTGGAAGCATGTGCCATCTTTGATAGAAGTTCTTCTCTCTGTCTTTGCAACTAGGGTTGCGTAGAACTCCCCCTCACCTGCCTTAAGGCGAGGGCTCTGTCGGGCTCGCGCCGCCGGCGGCAGGGCAGGGCCGCGCCCCCGCCGTCCCCTCCCCTGCGCCCCTTACTCGACACTGTGACCAAGGTCGTGCTATAGGTGATGGAATTCAGCGAGAGCAAACAGTTTGCCTCCCTTTGTCTATATATCTGTAAGAACCAAATACTTTAATTAAACGAGCTCGTTAATAAAGATGTACAATATTGCCCGCCGTCGCGCCCGTACTGAGCGGGTTAAATGTGACTCCGTAACTGTCCTGTAAGCACATTAAACACTATGCTGGGGAAACAAAAAGCGTGCTCGTCTTCACTGTCCGTGGGGGCCGGGCGAGGGCGGGGCGCCGCCCGCCGCCGGTGACCGCCCTCGGGGCGGGGGCCGGACCCAGCGCTGCCCCCTCGCTCGCCACCTCACCCCTCCCACCGCCCGCCAACGGCCAGCCGCGGGCGGTGCGCGGGAGCGCGGTGCAAGCCGGGCCCTGGGGTGGCGGCGTGCGCAGCGCGGCCCCAGCGCCACTGATTGGCTGGCGTGCGGGCGCGGGGCGGGGCGAGGCGCGGGGACGCCCTTTCCTGCGGAAGTGAGGCAGGAGGGGCTGCTGCCTCGGGTCGCTCCTTCTTTTCTGCCGCCGCCATCATGGGTCGCATGCACGCTCCCGGGTAAGTGGCCGCTGCAGGGGCCGCAGCTGGGGTACGGGGCCGGCTTGGGGCCGTTGCGGGTGTTAAGAGGGTGCCACGGAGGGGTGTGGGAGCAGAAAGGCTGCTTGGGGAGCAGCGCGGCGCATGTGGGGGAGGGGGAGGGCAGGCTCGTGGCTGMGGAGATATGGTGGCAGGGTGGGGAAAGGCTCGGGCCGGTGCTGAGGTGCGGGTTCCCTTGGCCGGCCCCGGGCCGGGGCATACYTGTGGTGCTCGGGCTCCCGTTGCTGGTGCTGGCCTGGCGCGGCCTGTGCTGGTGGTGGCACCGTCTGTAGGCGAGGAGGGAGGCCGCAGGCCTGGGCMGTGCGGCCTGGTTATGGCCCTGCAGGAGACGCTTGTAGTAGGCTGCCTTGTGGTGGGGCTAGGGTGGCAGCCTAGCTTGTCCGGCTCCCCACAGCATGTGATCTGCTTCTTCCTCACAGAAAGGGCTTGTCCCAGTCAGCCTTGCCCTACAGACGCAGCGTGCCTACGGTAAGTAACTTCCCCGCCCCGTGCGCGCTTCGGCAGGCCCGGGCGGCTGCCTTGCGGTGTTCCGTGCGGAGTCCGGTTCCCATAGTGCAGCTTAGCAGCGCCCAGGAAAAGAAACAAAACGAAGACACCTGTAACATTTTGTCATCGTTTTAAAATTATGGTCTGATAAAATGCTACCTTAGCCTATCATCTTTAGGATACTGACAAAGCAAGCATCGTTTCCTGGCCGGATGATTTGTTGGGCAAAGAAGTCTCTTTTCCTCTTTGTACCTCCCTTTATTTAAGTGCTATTTCAATTATTTTTAAGTCTGTATGCTGATAATTCCTAGAGGTTAAATTACTCTCTTCATGCTCCAGTTTGGCCTTTGCCATTGTGAAATAAAGCGACTGTTTTCTAAACTGCAACAGTAATTTGCTGGTCAGAGCACTAACTTAAGTAATGGCGGCGTGCCCTTAGTTCATTCAGGGTACTTCCACTTAAAAAGCTTACCTGTCGGCTAAACAAGCAGCTGCTTAATCTATCTTGCTTTGCAAGACTATGTCTCGGAGGATGTATTTATTGGCAGAAAGATCAATTTGTGGTGCATATGGAAAAGCATGTACTGAAAAACAGTTTAATGGAAACATGAAATTAAAGCACAAAACATGAAAATAAAGAGATACAATTTGAAGTAAGATAACGTGAAGCTGCTTGAAGTACTGCTGATGGTTAAACAGTTTAATAATGATTAGGATGCTCAAATGCTATACTTTTTTTAAAAAACCTTGTGGTTTTTTTGCTTAGTTTTATTTGTACTCTGTTTTGAATTGTAATCTGTAGAGCACTTCCAAATATATTTTTTGCTGTGCTTTTCTATTTCATAATGTTACAGTATTAAAAAGGAAAAAAAAAATTAGGAGCTTTTCTAGCTTGTTGAAAGAGCAAGGATTACCTAGCTTGTTGGTGTTGTCTTCCCCTTAATAATCATGGAAGCAATGACTCTATCAGCATAGTTTAACATAGAAGTAATAGAAAAGGCACAGTCCTATCTGAGTAGATCCATTTGTTTCATTTTTTAATTAATTTGTGTACTTAAAAGTCTGGTTTTCACTAATCTCTGTAGGTACTTTACTAAGAGATGGCTAAATGATTCTCAATTTTGCGTCTCTGTCAAAGGCCCAATTAAAGAGTTCCTTCCCAATGGCAGTGATTTTTTTCCTCTAAATCTGTATTCGTGCTTCCGGTGTGGCAGTTAAACTGATGATAAAGCAGCTGGTTGGAGGCTATATGGGGTGTTTTAAACAGAGACTTTCTTCCTTCACCTCTGCCTTCCCCCATCATTTTTTACTAGCACTGTAGGTTTATAATATGTAAAAAGGTTTCTATATCATTAGAAGTACAATTTCAGTTCTTGATTGTTTTTTTCAAGCATTACAAAGCATCTATTTCTACCATTTATAAAAAGCTTTCATATAGCTAGCCTATGCCTCTGTATTAAGCAGTGTTCATGACTTGATGTTTTATTTTCTAATTTTCTTTAGTGGCTGAAACTTACTTCTGATGATGTAAAGGAACAGATCTACAAGCTGGCTAAAAAAGGCCTGACTCCCTCACAAATTGGTAAGGTTTTTTAATAACTCCTAAATGGAGACAAAACACATTTTTCTGACTGTAATAATGTAATTGTTCCTTCAACCTATGTTAAATAACATGCTAAGAAAATACAGGTTTTCTGATGTACCTATGTGTTCACTGTGGGGATACCACTAAAAATGTAATATGTCTCGTTCTTGCAAGAAGCATATTTGGTGAAGTAGTTGAGGTTTTTTTTCCAAGCAGAAAATGTGAAGCATCAGTTTAATCTTATAACCTGTCCTTAGGAATGGCCACTAACAGATGTTATAGGGAGGTTCAGTCTGCCCAGTTTCTTGGGAGAAAAACTTGACGTCTCATCTCAAATATCAGCAGCCGTATGTTGAGGAGCTTACTGAGCCAGGCACTGGAGCTGCATAACAGACTGGTTCTCAGTAGTTTGGACCCTTCTAGAGCTGTGCTTAAGTGTATGCATGCTACAACTTTATGTGGTCATGAGCTATGCAGTGTAATTATGTGCTATGTGAATGATTTTTTTTTTTTTTTTTTTAATTGTAATCCTGAGAGTGTTAATGATCCCTATGGTACAGTACATTTTTTTTTAGAGTAAAGATGTCTATGACATCTTTGTTAACCATAGAGAAAAGGGTGATTGAATAGCTAGCTTTAATGAGTTCTGTTGAAAATTTCCCAATAATATTGTAGCACTTAATGTGTTACCTGCCTAAATGTGATGGGTGGGTTAGTTGTCTGTTAAGTGCTATCTGATAAAGTGTTTCAGCTTCTGTAAGTTGTATTTTGCTCACTCATTGTCTACCATTTGTTCATAGTTTCCACCAGAAAGGTTTTTAATTTAGAGGAGACCTTTTTTGCATATCTTGTAACTGTAAGGTTGGTTTCACAAGGTTTGTTTGTGTAAGGTTTTTCTTTTCAGTGTGAGATGTAAATGTTTGTTTCAGGTGTGATCCTGAGGGATTCCCATGGTGTTGCCCAGGTTCGCTTTGTTACTGGCAACAAAATTTTGAGAATCCTTAAATCAAAGGGACTGGCCCCAGACCTTCCAGAGGATCTTTATCACTTGATTAAGAAAGCTGTTGCTGTTCGCAAACATCTTGAGAGAAACAGAAAGGTGAGTGCTAATTTAAGTAGATAACTCTGTATGTTTGTTTTTTCAAATAATACAGTAGTTTATTTACAACTTGACAAAGCAAAGACTCTTAATGTACTTCCTGTTAGCCACCCCCTTTGAGTGAACTTAAGGGTTTGGGGAGGCATTTTGATAAAGGAGAATGGTCTTTGTCTGTGAAAAGGATCTTACAAGCATTGCTTAAACCACGTATTTCTGGTCCTGTTCTGATTTTACTGGATTCATCAGACTTTGGTAATGGGAATGTGGAGTTTGTAGCAGTAGCTGTGGACTTTTTACTTTATTAAAGCTCATCTGAATTGTACATCATTGAGAGGTCAAAGTAGTGCTTGGTTGTAATGTAACTTTCTTTTCAAGGATAAAGATGCCAAGTTCCGCCTGATTCTGATTGAAAGTAGAATCCATAGGTTGGCTCGCTACTACAAAACTAAGAGAGTGCTGCCGCCCAACTGGAAGTAGTAAGTCTTCTCTTATGTTACTATTTTCACTGCGGTCTTGTAGGTTTTGTAAACAATATGCTGGGGCTGTTATTCAAAAGGTGAAGAGTGTGTTATGATCAGGCATGTAGGTAAACCAGGCAGCAAAGAATAGGTATTTTCATAAATATTAACTGATAAATCAGTGGAACTTATTGCTGGGTAAAATGACTGTCACAACACTTGGAAAAAATAAGTGTCTCAACGAGTGAAGTCACTACTAGATAATTTTTATAATATTTTAAACAAACTGCAGTCTCTGTTCTCAGATACTTTTATAGTTCCTGTTACTTTAAAAATGTATTGAGAGATGGCTTAGCTGTGGCAAAAATGAAAGTCATTTGTATTTTTTCTCTAGGAAAATTTGGCCAATGTAGAAGAATTCCCGTAGATGTCAGGGGGAGCTCTTTTTCTGAAAAGACTCCAGTGCAACTAGCCAGGTTTTTTTTAATACATGGTTTTGTGCTGTTATCCTAGTATTTGTATTTTAAAAGGAAGGGTGAGATTTGTCTTTATGCCATAAAAAATTTTAAACAGGTAGTGATTAAGCTCATGACTGGTAGTTAAAGCTTTGAACTGAAGCAGTATTTTTGGCAACTAGTTTGAAAAACTGCCTTTGCAATTAATATTTCTCTCTCTTTTTCTTCTCTCTTTTTAGTGAATCGTCGACAGCTTCTGCCCTGGTCGCATAAGAGCTGGCTATGACTTACTGAAAGAATAAATTTTCATTAACCAAGTTTGTGTTGTCCCTAAATGGTTGGTGGTGTATAAACTTTTGCCCCTTTCAGGAAGCTGCATGTAAATGGGCAGTTTTCAGGGTGAAGCAGACGTGGCCATGGTTTCCATATTGCTATCCTGCAGTGTCAAATCTGGGTAGTGGTTGTTGCTGTTCTAGACCAGCTGTACSGTTTGTCTCTGTGCTTAAACTGGATTTTTGATCTGATAGCCTCAAGTTAGTAAAGTGACGTAGTCATTCACAGCAAATGTATTTTATTCATGTGGGGCCATGCCTCTGTGTCCTGCAGGAAGAACTGGGGAAGAAAACAATGACAGAAGGAAGAATTGGAAATTTAGAAAATGCAGAAAGGATTAGGCAGGTGGAGAGGGGGAAAAGGGAAACAAAATTGGAGAGGTTTATGGAATCATTGCAGGTAATGTGGATCTGCTCCTTGTGCAGAAAGCTTAAGCAGACCTCAGCCATTTCCTGTCAGTAACTGTTGCTTTCGTTTGTAAGTAATTTTAAGAATAATCTTTGAGATTTGGGTAAATACAGATGACAGTTTAGCTCTCCTCAGATGTTATGTCTTTACTGAGGTGGTTTTCCCTAAACCCAAAGGGCAGTGGCTGTTGTATAGTTACTATTGCTGAGGTTGTGCCTCCGGGTTCTAAAAAGCTTTGACCTTAAGAGTCATCTTTCTGCTGGAGAAATGTGGAGAACAGACTGACAGCTTTTTCCTTTTTTAGGAGAAAATTATAAATGGAGTTATTCTGAAGCTGTTGTGACTGTTGCTTCTAAGTCTTGGTGCATTAGTTAATTTTTGCCATATTAAAAAGTTAAGTAAATTTAAATAAGCCCTAACATTTTTGTAAAGTGTAGTAGCTGCTTTCTAGATCATAACCAGTGGAACCTGGTAACTTCTGGATTTAATTTTGCAGAAAGACAGGATTCCTCTGCCCTGATTTTGAAGCTAAATATAGACTTGTGCTTAAGACAGTTTTAAAAGAAAAGCACTGCACTCCAGTTGAACTCTTAAGATGGACCAGACAGTAGCACTTTAAAGTTAAATTACCAGCCTCCATATACTGTCAAAATACTTGCTTTCGTTTCTGAAAGCTTCTGGTGATTACTTGCCAGGCTCTCACAATGATAAGTGTTCTGGGATGTAGATGCAATAAACCATTTCCATATCAAAAAAAAAAAAAAAAGTTGCTGTGAGTCTTTGGGGTTGGAGGGATTGCCAGCTGAAAAGCACAGAGACACTTTCACTACTCATTGTTCTGAAATAGCTGTATGTAAATAATGAAAGTACCAGCAGATGGCACTTTGAAACGTTAGCGTGTTTTAAAAGTTACATATTGCAAATAGTGCCACCTAGAGATCAAGTGTCAAGGCTGGTGGTCCAAGCCAGTGAACAGATGATGTATTTAGAATTGTAATACTACTACATACGTGGTGCCAACTGATATAATAGTTTTGAGCGCAGTCCTGTTGAAGCTTACACAGTTCTTGTATTTCATGCTACTGGGGTGTTTCAGTCTGGACTCAATCTGTACTGTGTCTTTTCTGGCACTGGTTTGCTAGAGGGGCTGAAAGCAGGCTGTGCTGTACTTGTGTGACATTTTGCCCATCCAGTGGTGCTGAAAATGAAAGAAGAAGAGGGAAGTGTTACAGTGGTGGGGTCTGTCTCACAGGAATGGAGGAGAGGGGGAGTACCATGTAAATAATTGCCTTGTGGTGTATTGTCAGGAATTAAATTACCCAGGGGCAGATCCTGGGCTTGCAGTAAGGTCAGATCCAGGTGTTGAAGGTACACCTGAGGATAGAGGAAGAGAGTGGTACACCCTATTTACCGCCTGTAGAACTTTGCAATCTCTTGTGGAAGAACGGTAATGGTATTGTGATTGTACTGTTAGCATGTATATTTCTACTACTTACATTACTAAAGATTCTGTATCTCCTGTAAATCATACAGGCTAGCTTAAGCAAGCTGTCCGTTCTCATTAAGATTGTCAGTCCCTTACCCCTTTGATTACCAGAAGAGGTACACTGTCAGTTGAACTCATTTGCCCCGGGGTACACAGGTTGTCTGCTCAGCAGCTGGTATTGCCACAGGGTGGTGGGTGCCTGGCCAGGTGTGGAACAGTGGAGCCAAGGCACTGGCAGGGGTAAATCCTCCTGGGGGAGTGGACCCCTACGAAGCACGATACCGAGCAACGCACTTGGAGGATGCGGTGCTACAGTGTGTGTCTGAAGAGAGGAGCGTGGGACCCGGAGGAACGTGGTCCTGTGGAAGTACTGGGTAAGTTTACTGTTTGAGGCTGTGGTACAGGACTGTGCCTGGGTGAGAATGAAACTCTCTCAGGTAGTCTCCTCGGTCTCCTACCACACAGCTGAGCACCAGCACTGCTCCAGGCAACTCAGGACTTGTGATCCAGCTGCCCAGGTACAACACAGGTCATAGCTGCCCAGGAGGGTTGGAGTCTTTCCTGCTGCTCTGGGTAAAGGTACTGTAACTTCCCTTAGCTGGAGAGATGCGATAATGGGAATAAATCCAGATCTGCAAATAGTTGCCCAAAATTAATTCTTTATATGAACCAGCCCAAACCGTCTCTGCCCCATGGTTACATCCAGGCACTACCCTGGCTTCCCTCTCCCCATCAGTCTGGGGTGTTCTGCAGGCTTTGGGCCCCGCTGCCCTCTTGCTTTCTCCCATCACAATGTCTCGTCTCTCTATGGTTTCTTTTGCCTTGGCTTAACCTTCAGAAGCTATGTTCCTGTTTCTGCCTCATTCCCAGCAGCCTTTTCTGAATTTCCAGTGTTCTTTTCCTCTTGCAGTATTTTTTGTTCTCCCAGCAGGTACAAATCTGAGCCATGATTTCCACACCCCCCCCATCCCAATGTGAGCTTTTTCCTGTGTTGTGCCAGGGCACACATCAGAGAAGAGCTCACAGCCTCCCCCACTTCCAGCTCTCTTGGCTTCTCTGGCGCAGTAAAGCCCACCCTTCCTTCTTCAGGCACAGGGCCTCTGCCTCCACAGCGAGCCGTGGTACGTGGGGGGCCCCTGGGCAGCCACACTGTGCTTTGCTGCTCCATACCAAGCTTGTTCATGTGGTGAGTTTGGTTCACAAAAGCCTCCCACTAGACTTCAGCCCTTGCCAGCTCTGCAGCTCTTCCAGGGCCGTGGGGTGTATGGCAGAGGCTGCTTCCCTTTGGCTGACAAACAACCGGTTTGGAAGGCTGGCTGCTGAGGCACCCTTTCCCCTTGCAGAGCCCCCGGCGGCCAGGGTTGTCTGCCATTCCCTGGGAAGGTTTGTCGTAGGGTTGTCTTGGGAAGAACAATGATTCTTGCAGTCACTGCTGGGTCGCTGAGGGTGGTAAGGAAGGAACTGGTTTCCTTCAGGTCTGAAGCATCAAGTTCTCCTTTGGACATGGCCCAGGGAGATGGCACAAGGGCGCTCTTTGGGTTATAGGTTTTCTTTCTAATCCACCTGTTTCCTCGGGAGCATGAAGCTCTTCCCTCTCTTGCCTCCCTTTTGCCTTGGCCTGCACCTTTCTTCTTCTCTGCACACGTACACCCCCCCATTCCCCCCTGCCCAAGTTTCTGTGCTTTAAGTGTTTGCCCTGACACCCCTGGCTGTGTGTCTGAGTTCCTGTTGAGGAAATGTCCCCCTTTTTTTTGCAAATCAGTCAAGCCAATTTTCTTCCATTCCTTTAGGTGACATGAGTTTACCTTACCCTGATTTGAGTCAGCTAGGGCAGCATTCAAATGTATGAACATGACTTCATGTTTTCTTCACTTCTGCAGTTCATCCTGGAATGGTAAGTCCAGAAAGGTGAGTCTTTTTTCCTATGGTTAAATCGGTAGGTGATTGATGCCACGCGCAGTTTCTACCTTCGTTTTTAGGAAAGAGTTTGAGAGGTGACTGTAAAGTCTGGGAGAGGTTAACCCTGACAGGCATTTAAGGGAAAGCTTTGATTCAGTCATGTCCAGAGGACACTCCGAGTGCTAGATACCTGTTCTGTTCATTCTGAAGGATTTTGTGGTATGTGACTGGTTCCCTTGTGGAGGCAAATTAACCATCTTTTACCTCTGTGAATTTTTCTAATTGACAGCTCCTGTTTACAAGTACTTCTGTGAAAAATAAGAAACTTCTAGTAATTTATTTCAAGTAAGCAAACTTAAACACCAGTTACTCTGCTGGTAAGTCATTACCACTGCTGGAAACCATGAATTTCTCTAGCTGAAAAGGGCAAAAAAAGTCAACCAAGCTATAGTAATAACAATCGGAAAAGGCAAGAAATTATTTGGGTTTATAAATATACGGCTGCAAGTATACGCTCCTCRGCTTTTTCTGGAAAACAGCTTCTAAAGTGTGTTTTCAGTTGCATTTTCAGACAGTAAGCTTTTTACCGTTTTCCACTCAAAATCATTGCATGCAAGTTCATTCACATTTTGCTATTTGGGATTAAATATGTACTCCGATTTTTCTGAGTCAAGGTTTGTGTGTCACTTTCTTCCACTGTTTTCAGTGTCACTTACAGATCATGAAAGACGGTGTAGTTAAAAAGCACTGCACGTGTTTCTCGGGACTCAAGGGCTGGTTTCTTTCCCCGCTCCCATTTAAATAAGGAGCAGTAGGGCCTACTGAATTCACCAAAGGCAAGTTTGGTGCTCCCATAGCTCTGGGGTAGCTGGTGTTTCTGGCTTAGGCCAATGCTGCTTCAGGTTCACGCAGTTGTTTTGTTTCCTTTTCAATGCTGGGATCAAGCTAGTGAAAAAATGTGCGCTGTTGCTGGGAAGTCCCTTCAGTAACTCTGCAGCATTTGCATGACAATACGTCGTCGTGCCCTGGTAACCCCCCTCCGCCAGCACCTACCTTGGCAACAGGCAAATGGTTCAGCAATGTTCGCTGCACAAGTGGGATGCCTGTGAATGTCCTTTTCTTGCTTCCCAAGGATTTCTGGACATACTTGCAGTATGTCTTTCCTCTCCACCCTCTCCTGCTTTTGGGATAAATTTTACTTCTGGTTAGAAATCTGTAACCCTTGTCACGAACAGTGTTGCTGACTAGCGTGAGTTCTTTCCTGTCGCCACAGRATTTATTAAAGACATTAACCAGCACAGATGCAGTAACTGGAGCTGAATCAATATAAAAGGTTAATGCTAATGGCATAGCGATATGTCTTGGATATGACGATAAACGGTAGCGTTGTCCTACAGGGCTTGGTCACGAGGGAAGAAGTACTGGCAGTTAATTTCCGGAGGCTTGCTCGGTGCTCAGGACAAAAGGCAGTGAAGTACAGCCTGTTACATCAACCCGTGAGCTTGAGATGCTGTGTGGCAAGTAATTACCTTGGCTGGGCCTGAGGCAAGAGGTGTACCTACATTAAAAGATCACCTGAGTTTTCTAGTGAGTGCTGGTTTTACAGGCTAATATTTCATTCCCTTTGAGGCGGCTCACTCAAGACCCCTTTTCAGGTCAGAATTCTCCTTCTTCAGAGCCAGGAAGGGGCTTTCAAGTTTAGTGCAGCTGTCAGGGATCAATCTCTTTCACAGCTCCTTCAAGTTCTTTATGATGCAGATGAATAATTTCCGTAGATCCTGAGCACGTGTGTTATGCCAGAGTGGGAAGAGGGTGGCTGGTGTTTTGAACTGTAGAAGCTGTTGACTGACTGGGTGAAATAACCAGTGACAGCCATTAAAAATTAATCAGGTTAAATGAACTTGGGAAGGATCCAAATCTTAGAGGGTCAGTTCTGATGGCAAAGGCATTTGAGACTTGCAAGAAAGGGGGTGGAAACACCTCTCGGTATAATATATGTTAGTGGACACTGGGGCACACCAAAAGCTGTTGTGAAATACAGGCTGTAAAAGAACTTGTTTCCTTGTGAGGTTTTTTCTGTTGGGTTTTTTGTTGTTGTTGTTTTTATGGAAAAACCATAACATCTTCCTTTTCCTTAAAACAAAGTCCATCCCATCTTGCTCAGCTCTGCTGGTCTTGGCAAAACTAGGACTATAAATTGATAAATTTTCAGAAACTGCCGATACGGTAATACCTATCTTTTGTATTGGGTATTCCATTTACAGCTCAAACTCATGCTACAGACACCTCCTTAGGCTTCACTTCAGTAGTTATTCCTGGTAACTTTCTTCAGCAGTAGAATCAGGTCTGGATTCTCTTTTGTTTTAGTACTCTGCGATTAAGCCACGCTGTATCTGGAAAGCAATACAAGAATAATATTTAAAAATAGTATTTCGCTAGTTTTAATCAAGCTAGGATCTCAGAAAAATATATGATTAACAAATAAAGCCCTTACTAACAAATAACATTCTTGTGATGTGCAGGGAGGTGACTCAGTGTTTCAGTGGCCCCAAATTCCAAGTAGTATTACACTTGTGAGCGTTGTGTAATGACCTAGGAATAGACAGTTGCTGGAGAAAGTGTTTCATTTTCTGGATTTCACCACATGTGAGTGTTGCAACTTTGATGCTGCAGGAACGCCATTTCACTGATGTCTAGCTCTTACATAGTGTTTTTGACCCATAAATCTCAGTGGGTTTTGTGAGAATAGAGTAGACTATCCCCCATCCTTTCAGGGAGACAGAGGCATAAAGCAGTGAAATAGCTTGCCTGGGGCAGTAGGAGAGCTAGGCATGGAGCTCTGATGTCCTAAATGCCAGCCCCGTGTCCTACCTCTGAGCCTGTAATAGCTACACTTTAAACAAAGATGGATGTTTATATGTAAATGGCGCATGTGGGGAGCGGTGTAGAGCTGAGCATGGAGGCAGTTCGCAGAGGCATTTGGGGACACAGACCATGGCGCAGGATACCATAGTGTGAGTCTTAGTGGACAACAGTGGGCAGTTACGATAAACCCTTTTTGCGCTTATGTATGTGCAAGGTTGAGAGTGGAGGGAACAATTCCCCAACCTCTTCCTGCCCAGAGTGGGGAGTGGGCTGGGCCTTTCTTCCTTCTCGACAGAGCACCTGGGAAATGGAGCCAGACGTTGTCTCGGAGCTTTGCCTACCTGGTTGTGCTCTTGTGGGGCACGTAAATCTATACTCCTACCAGCTCAGAGCAGATCGCGATGTGGTCTCCTACTGTTACCTTGTCTTTCTGTGTATGGCAACTTTGGCTATAGCAAAGGAGGATATAAAAAGCAGGAAAAGTTAGGAGCTTGGCCATGGTGTACAGTTGAGACACTGCCACTTCTCAGTTTTGAAACTTCTTGACTTACAACTTCTGTGGTAAAATACTGCACAGTAATCCCCTCATTACACAGGAATCCCCTTAAAGCATAGGCAAAGCCTATGTTTCAGTGATCTCTGGAAATCGTGTCTTCCCCTCTTAGCAAACATCAGTGCCTTCCCCAGCTGTGTAATAAAATTCTGAGGGTCACAAATTGGTCTAGTAAGAAATTCTATTTCAGATAAGGATTCCTGTCAGACTTGCTTCTGGTCTGATCCAAAGATCAAACTAATAGGGTCGAATCTGAACAGTTTAATGAAACAATGTTATTTAAGCAAAGCAATCACGTCCTGCTGCAGCGTTGGTTGGTATTAAACAGCAATTAGATTTGTCTCCCCAACAAAATTGAAAAGCTCGTCTGAAAGCAACTGTAATCGGAAATGTCATACTGCAGATACCGATGATAGATATGGTTTAACAAAACACAGGCTTTGGCTTCAGTTCATCACAATGATGGATAATCCCATGGCATACAGCAGTTTAGTACTGTTTATGTAGCTTGCAGTTTAGGTTGAGAATATTCCTTTCATTGTCGCATACACGCTTGTATTTTTCTTTTTCGCTCTAGCGTGCCACGTGATCAACAACCGTGTTGAACTGGAGCATTTTGCCCATGTCACTTACTCTGTAGTGAAGGTCAAGTGAAATGGCATTTGGGATGCTGAACCTGAGGCTTACCCAACGGTATTTGGTTTAACAGTACATATATTGAACTCCAGTCTGAGCTTTTTGCAACGGCTCACTATGGAAGCACAAGAAACTAAGCAGCAGTTTCAGAAAGCTGCAGTGGTAGTGGAGAGAGTCATGTAAGAGTCAACGCTGACAATAAAGCAGAGGTGCTGACGCAGACTTTAGAGGTATATGGCTGGATTTGGTTCAGCTGCCTGCATGGGAACTTTCACAAGAGACACTGTGGATTGCACAAAGCTCCATCTCCTGGACTCATGCAAATGTGCAAGAATTTTTGCTTAAAAAAAAGACTAGAGCATATTGCATGTGTGTAGCCAGTCTTAAAATGCAGAACTTTTATTCATCAGAATACCTTGAGTAATAAGCCTTCCTCCATGCATTCTGACTTTTAATCCTTAAACATTCGAGTTAAAAAGATGTTAGCAGTGAAAGAAAGCAAGCCCTGTTAGCATCAGACTACAGAGTAGGTACGAGCACCTGATGTGTGTAAAAGAGCTGGCCATCAGTATATTTTTAGTCTTAGTATTTCTTCTCGTGTGAGCTGGGAGATAGTAGGAAGTTCCCTCTTGCTGTGTATTTTTGATGGGAAGATATGGCCACTGTGAAGAAGTGTTACGTGTACTGTTGTCCTGGAGGTCTGCAGCATTAGTGTCACTCCACATTTTTATGTCCACGGAAAAAGTGACAGACTGTGGGTTAGATTGTGCTGGGTATTTCAAGCAGTGGCTTTTTTCCTGCTCCCTAAYCCTTGAGTACTTCTGCACTTATTAAAGTGCAGAGACTCATCAGGGAGTATGTTACAGCGCCTGGGGTCCTGGTGTGCATTACTTGGAGCTTTCTCTGATCTGTGCCAGAGAGATAGCTGGGGTAGTCTGAGTGCTGTCTCTTCCGTCACTTCCCTTCCAAGCAACGTATCCTGGTGATCTGCTAAAGACACCTCGTTCCCAGGCTAAAAGTCTGTCAGAAGTAGAGGTGCCTGGCTCCATACTACCTCTCCTCAGAGGGCACAAAAGGTGGCCCATCTGATTACTGTACTTCCCACGTCTGGTGGGCACACACTGACCCCTGCGTCATTCATACACGCAGCGTCCTGTTGAAATGCGGTTTCACTTGCTGGAGTCCATTCAAGATACAAGTTAAGAGCAGGCTTAAACAGAAACCTTCCACCCATTCAAGTTGCAGGCATTTACTTCTCTTTGCCAGGAAGTTTGCTCTGCTTTCAAACAAGAAACCGCTATCCATTTTGATGCAGGACACAATGAATTGCAGGCATCTCTCTCCATGGACGAGGAAGGGGAAGCAGATTTGCCACCTAGTTTTTTTCCCCAATTTCCCAAGCAGGGGAATGGGCTGCCTTCCAGCTATCTGCATCCAGGCTGGCTCCTTGTGATGGGAACCTTCCCCGGTTCCATGGCTTGAGAAGAGCCAAACCTCATACATGTTGATGTAGGCTTCAACTTGCTCTAGGGGTGAAGATCGCATCAAGAAGAATCTCTCTGTGTCTGTGCACTTTGGACATGTTCCCCGTCCATCAGGTGCAGGGCTGTTTTCTGTTAACTGATCCTCTTCCCCCCCTCCTGCCACTGACATCTTTGATGCCCTCATTTGCTATCACCCTGCGAGTAGGATGCAAAGTTCTCTCATTAGCTATGTAGGAGGCAGTTTACTAGTTGAGCAATGTTGGCGTATTAGCCTGCTACTGCTGAAAGTGCAATCAAGTCTACAGTTACTATTGCAGCTCAGTCTGCAGACACTAGATCTGACATAGGGAAAGAGGTAGCGAAGGAGTGGGAGGCAGAAGAGGATCCCTTTCGGTGCACAGCTATCTGTTAAATGCTCTTTACTATCATGCTGACTGCAGGGCCCAGCTTTGCCTGACAGCTGGCTCGAGGCAGCACAGAAGTGAGTGGGTGTGCAGGTCACACAGCTCGCTCCGTGCTGGAGGAGGCTTGACACGTCAGCAGGCTTTCAGTCCGTGCTCGGTTGGTGTCATCAACCCAACAAATCTGGGAGACTGTGTGTGAGATGAGTTCTTGTGGTCCCAGTAGCAGGAGGCTGCTGCCACCAGTGCCTTTTCTGGGAGACTCTCTTCCCCTCCCTGCGATGTGACCCACATAGGTCTGTGATAAAAAGGGGAAAAGCCAAGAGAAAGGAGCTGTGGCCCAGAGGCATTGCCCTAGCGTGCCCTGTGTGGCATGCAGGCCACAGCCCGAGCAGCCCCGTGAGGGGCAAGTCAAAACCCAGAGGATTAGGATAATTAGTTTTATATGTAGCAGTGTCATAGTTCCTCTCAGAGGGACCCCAAAACAGTTTGGGGTGTTCTTAGTAGAGTGGGTTTTCCCCTTTTATGACTGTTCAAATGTTTCCTCCCTCRGTCTTGAATTACTCTGAGTTATTTTCTTGCGTTAGAGGTAGCTCTGCCACTTTACCCTTCAGGGTAATTGAGCAGTCATTGGTTTTGCTTTTATTTTTTCCCTCCTTTTTGTCTTTCAAATGTCTACCAAGCCATTGTCAACTTTAAAATTAATTTTTAAAAACCATAGTTCTTTTATAGTTCAAACTTGCTACAAAAGCAAGATCCAAATTGCGCTGTACTCTGGAGATTTATGAGTGTGTTTGGTAGGGCTGCAGTTTCTGTTCTTAATAAAATAACTCTGGTGACAAAGACATCTTTCTTCGAAGTAGCTTCCTTCAATTACCCCCCCCCCCCCCTTTTTTTTTTCCTTTGCTAATGTTAATAATTCAGTATGTGGAAGCGAAGCCTTAAAAGGGAAATAAACACTTTGCATCCTGACCAGTAAGATGGGCGTTTTTGAGTTTAAATTCCCTTGGTAAATGCAGTCCGTGGTTTGTTGTTGGGCTGTGGTGTGGCCTCAATAACTCTGGAGCATTAAGTGCAGCTGGACCACGCTGCCTTAGGAAACCCACGAGAGGACAGTGCTGTGTGGCAAGTGCCAGGCCTTTGAGCAGTTTGTCTTTGCTTCTTAGATTCATTTATCCAGTCCTCTGGAAAAGCCTTTTACTACTGCGCTGTATGTTATATTGCCTTCTTTTCCTGTTAAGTAAAGAGTACTTAGGGAAGGCAACGGGAGCAGTAGGTTTTGCACGACAGTACTTATGTTGAGCTTCAATACCAGGGACATTTTGACCTACCTGCCACTCAGAATCTGTCACGTTCCATCCCTCGTGCCCCATCCGTCCCTGGGAGGCTGCAGAGGCGTCCTGTTCTTTGGCTTGAGCCAAAGAGCTTCTGGATACTCACATACAAACAAGGTCTAAAAGGTAAAATTCATGTGGTGCTTCATCTGGAATTATGCACTGAACCCGTTCAGCAATTACTCTCACACTTTGAGGAAAAGTCATGCTTTTGTTGGGAGGTTGTGATGGCCAGCGGTTAAAACGAAGGGCTGAGATTAGGTATTGCTTCTGTTCTGCCTCCGCCCCTGCCTTGCAGGTTTGCCTGGAGCTGGTTGTTAATTGCTGAGCCTTTGAAAACCATTTTACATTTTGGCTACGTGTTTTTGTTTCCTCAAGGCCAGCTCTGCCRAAACAGTCCCGTTTAATCGCTGTTTAGTTCTTAGACTTAACGATCCATAGCGGTGTGGGTCACCAGTGGCTTAATTTCTGGTTGTTGAAACCAGGCTGTTTGGTTAGCCACGATTCTTGATTTCTTCATAAATTCTGGGTGTAGAAGTACAGGCACAAAAATGCAGAGAATTAATTAAGAGTCTTTTGGCCCTATTATTCAGGTTGTCCTTGGATTGGCCCATTCCTAATTACTACCCGGTTACTATTGCTATTATTCTTGTTTAATGAGATAATCCAAATAATCTCATTTCAGTTTCACAGATCATTAGATCCAACACGCTTTATTAATAAGGCATTTGTGAGCTCTTTATGTCCACTCAGCTGTTTTCAGTCCTTCYCTTATCCTCTACGACGGAGGGAAGAGATGTGCTGAACATTTTGTAGTTGGATATGTTTCTTCAAAGTATTAGCACTTGTCACTATATATTGTTTAAACAGCTGCTTCTTTTTGTTAATTGCAGTAATAAGTGTTGTACATCTTGGGCAGAGGTGTTGACTGCGCTAGTGAAGAGTGGCTCTCGCAAAGAGGGAACTGCTGCAGCCTCTCCTGCCAGAAAGGGTCACCTTTCCCACGCAGGCAGTAATGCGCAGCAGGTGCGGGGCTACTTCGCTCCACTGGCAGGAGGATGAGAGCGAGCAGGGACGTTCTCGTGCCGACTTCCCAATGACAGTCAAAGGCAAGGAAGCACTAGGGGGACCATCCAGTTCGTTGCTTCCCGATCTTTTTAGCCAGCGTATTTACCCATGCAGCCGATTACGTGTTCTTCACAGGTCTCCCCAGAGCGTCAGTCACAGACGCGTGCCCCATGCCTCGCTGGCTGTTTTTAAGTCCCTCGCTGGTGACGTGTGCCTCTGAAGCAGGGAGTGCGGCTCAGGTACATCTGGTGGGATGGCAGGGAGCATAGGTGTGCTCTTGGTTGAAGTATTTGYGGTGTCCTGTTATCCCACACCTCTCCCCTCGATACCAATACCTACATGTGCTCTCTGACGCTGTAGCTTGGATTCTGCTTTTGCTTAGAGCTAGTAGAGGGCTGCTTGGATATCTGTATGTTTGCTGGGACCGTGTTATTTAAAACAATGAAAATTCTCCAAAGAATTGAAATAAACAGGTGTGTGTGGCTGTGCTTTTTTGCCAACAATGAAAAAAGCTCCAGTTTTTACACACACGTATAGAATTAAATGCAAAGATTAACAAATCCTTCGCTGCTTTCAATAGAGTGAACCTATAACTCTGGAGGATGTGTGCTCTTCTAGTCGTGTCAGTTGGCTGCTAACTGTGACAGTCCCGGCGCTGAAACTGTCCCGCTTTGTCACTGTGGGTCGAAGGCAGGTATACATTGCTGACCTGAACAGCGATCAGATGGTGAAGCGACAAAAGGAAAAGGGTTAGAGAAGTCAGCCCTGTTTCATCGCTAGACAAACTGTCACGGGCTGTCCGAGCAGCTGAGGTTGCCATCTATTCTGTGAGACTCTCCTCCCTGCTGCGTCACCCACATGTGTCTGTGATACAAAGGGAAAGAGAGCTGCTAGAAACGACTGTGGGCTGGAGGCTTTGCCCTGGCAAACCATGCGTGGCATGCAGGCCACGGCCCGTAGTTCTTTTAAAACTGAAACTTGCTATAAGGCAAGATCCAAACCACGCTGTACTGAACAGCTGATGAACTGTCAGTGTCCAGTGAAGCTATTCTTCACGGGGGGAAAAACTCCATCTGCTCCACTCGTGATGGCTGTGGGCCTGTCTTCACCACTACAACGCTTTGAAATTCAGCTCAAAGCCTGGCCTCTAATGTAGCCTGCATTCACATGCCAAAGTCTTTAGCCTGATTAAGTGCTAGCTCTTTGTAAGAAAATGTGCCTTGAGGCTTGCTTAATGCTGCAGTGGGGACAACACAGGCTGTGGATTTCTCATTTGATACCAGCCCTGCTTAAGCAGGATTTAGCAGTCTCCTCCTCAGGCCCTTCTTCCTACCCTTCCACTCCCTYTTCTGTTGTGTCGGCAAGGTTACTGATGCAGCAGGGTGGTAAGCTGGCGTGGGAGTCGATATAGTTTGAGAAGGAAAAAAAAAAAAAATCATAAAACAAGTTGGGGATTTATTTGGTTGATTTAAAAAAAAAATTTAAAATCTTTCCTCTGATCTGGTTTATGGTGCCGCTGCACAAACAGCTATGCCAGAGAGTGGAGCAAACGTAGGAGTAAATCTGTCCAAAAAGCGACAGGGATTGCATAAGGTTTCTTTTCATGTTTGATGGCAGGGCCAGCAACAACGGCGAGCTAATGCCATCTGCATGTACGTTACAGTGCTGTCACCCCAGTTATGCCAACGCAGCTGGCTGCAGGGTTGCACTCGGAGTCACTTGGAGCAGCTTCCCGGCACAACGATCGTGCACGCCGGTGCTGCTAAAACCTCCCTGCGAACCGCCCTGCTGCATGGTGCAGCCTGAGCGGGGTTTCTAACTCTCCTTACGCACTCACTCGAAGAGCAGGGAATGAGCTTAAGGGTGGATAATCCAAGCTAACGCTGCAGTGAAAACAAGTCCCTTACCTCAAATATCACTAAAGACTCTTCTGCCCTCCCAAACCTCTGACTCCCCTGTCCTTTAACCGCAGCCGATATTCTCCTGGCACAGACTACAGCAGGGAAACTTAACGGCTCTGTAACGACAAGCCTCCTCTCAGAAACTGGCCTTCTGTTCTGTGTAAATGGAGGGCAATCTGTAGCCTACTAACAGACCGTTTCCTTTGGGGAAACAGCCTTGCCGTTCTCAAATTCCCCTTTAGGCTACTGACTATTGGCATCTCTTCCTACCTCAAGATCTGCTACATTGCTGCACATTTTTTTTCCTCTTTAATTAATTTCTTTCAGCTCTGTCAGGATACAGGGTAATTAAATGCTTCGGTATCTTGTCATAAAAATGCCACTTTTCAGAGGAATTGTCTTAATGAGCCTGTTTTTCAGTATAGCAGAGGCTCATCTATTAGTCCAGTGTATATTTTTAGAGCATGGCATTAGTCAGAAAAGCCCATTAGATTGTTATACAAGTGGCTGAATCAGCAAACTGTATCTGCTGCTATTCTGTCAAAGCAATAACGTTAACATTATCAAAGTGATTAAAAGCTGTTCATTCATTTTGCATCTGAGTTGACAAGTTCATTCCTGTAGAGGCATACAGTATGAAGCTGTAAGAAAGGAAATCTAAAAGCTCATCATATCGCTCAACCTAAAGATGCACCAGTGTGTGACAGATGCAATCAAAACACGACGACCGAGTGAAATATCGGACGCCTGTGTTCTGTCATATGGCGGGTCGTCACTGGCAAAGCAAAACCAGTCTTAGCCTGGGACCCTTTTTTAAGGATGTGCATCCTTGCGCGGTGAGTTTAAAAAGTTGTGTGTGCTTGAACAGGGCAGGGTTTCCAGGAGGGAGGTTGTCCTTCAACTCTGGGTCTCCCTCCTGGACCTTCAGAGCAACAATAGCGCTGCTGGTCTTTCCTTGCGGGGGGTTACGGGGAGTGTTTGGCCAGCGGGTTCCCCGGCTCCTCAGTCCCCCGCGGCAACTGTTGGGGGCTGGGTACTTCAGCTGCAGTTCTTGGCCTTGGCAGGGAGTTGTTGTTTGGCCAGTGTTACACATATACAGAGCAGAAGTTACCGGAAGGATAAACAAGCATTGACATCGCTGTTGTGAGCTTTCTGAAAAAGCTGAGAGGACAGAAAGGTTCAATTCCTAGGGGCTGCCCTGGGGAAACTGCTCAATTAACTCGCTTGCGAAAGGTGCAGCGCGTGCAAATCCTTTCTACGGCTAGGGCGCGACTGTAAAACGCGTGAAAGTTGGATGAGCCGTTCCTGGGTCTGAGACCGGAGTGACAAAACACCTGGTGGCTAGAGTGGGAGATTTGCATGTAGAGGGCTTTGTTTTCCACTAACAAACGTAAAGCAGCTTTGAGTTCTTCAAGTCAAATTGTGCTTCAAGGAAGGAAAAGGCAGAGGATGGGAAGGGCAAGCCATTGCTTGGTAAAAATCCAACACCTGCTTTCACTAGGGATCCCACCTACTCAGTTCTGATCAGTACATGAATGTATTGAATTGCATTAAAACTCGCCCCCCCCAGTAACGATCCAATGAGTTATCGCACTGGAGTACATACGTTTAGCTGACTTTTTTCCCCCGTTGTGGATTGTCTTAATTCTGCTGATGTCAGTGTGGCCCTTTATTATCGACTCGGTGCCACGAGCCTGTTGTGGTGAAGTGTCACTAACACTATATATCTGTTTTAAATGAATGTCTTGTGATTACATCTATATGAATGTGAGCGTCAGACTTTTATGCTGTGTGTGCTTGTGCGTGCCTGTTCAAGGGATATTTGTCCTTTTAATGGTTGTTGTGCATGCTATGCACAATTTATTCTTTTCCTACCATGATGAAGAAAAACAACACTTTTTTTTTTTGGCATTTTTAATGTGSAGGAAAAAAAGTAGTAAACCTGCTGGTTGATGTTTATCCAGGGAAGAATTGCTCCAGTAGGGCATCAGTGGTATTCTCAGAGCCCACGAAGATAAAAATCCATAGAAACTGGGGGCGATTTAGATGCTTTAGATATCTAACTATGAGCTGCAACCTGGGAATCTCTTTCCCATGTATAGGCATGTACTTTCTAGTCACTCGGCCACGGMGTCCTCCTGCTCGTTGAATGTGTGTCCTCATCGGCACTCTTCAAATCAAGAAAATTAATGCTTGAAGCTGTTTACTGAATTATCTTCACTAGCTTGCTAATATGAATCATGCCTGGGAAACACTAATTTTTACTGATTTTGAGGGAAAAAAATGAGGAAGGGGCTGACTTACAAATAAACAGTGAATTGAAATCATCAGATAACTGTGAGGGTTAAAAGATAGAAAGAACGATGTTTCATTTTGAGGAGCGAGATTTGAATTTCTGAAAGGCATTTGAAAATGCACAGAATGGTTGTTAGGTTTGGTCTGATAAATGTATCTCAGTAGAACAGGCTGGAAAAGAGAATTGCAATAGCAGTGCTTTCTGCACAAAATCTTGGCGTTGATACAGGCATGAGGATGAACACCTAAATATTTTATATCTGAGAAGGCAAATCTAATGATCCGTTGTTGCTTTTTGTCTCTCTTATCTACCAAAAATCTGAGCATCCATTTTTATTGGTGATTTGCTTTGTATATACCCTTTGCCAACTGGATTGTATTATAGCTAAGTTGTGGTATGTAGAGCACAGGAGATCAATATTTCACTTTAAGAGTCTGCCACAAGAGAGCAGTGTYGGTGTAATAAGCTAGGAGAGTGTGCCTCTGGTAGCTTAATTCTTCCATCAAAACGTACTGCAAGAGAAATTCAAATACAGAACAACAAATCTTCTGGGAGCTCAGCAGGATTAAGGGATAAAAATAATGAATGGTGCCTAATTTCAGGTGTTGAGTTTTAAGTTTCTTAGAGACATAATTGATATGACTGTGGAATCTTTGCAAAATTTCAAGGAGTTTATATGAATTTCATCACACTACTGATAATCTAAAGATGTTTGTTCCCATGTTTGCTGGCGTAACTCCATTGAAATCAGTGCTGTTTCACTGGTATACCTGAGAGTATAATGCGGCGATGCGTGCGTATTTGTGTATGGTACAGCCAGTTCTTCAGATCTGCAGGAAACGCAGCTTCCCCTGAGTGCACTGGAAGGTGAGGTGGCTCCAGACTTTTCAGAGCTGGGTCTAACCTCTGTGGAGTTGCAGGCTGGGAGTTCTCTGGGGATAAATTGTGTGCTGGATCGGGCTCATTAGCACCCAGAGTTTGCTTCATTTTTAAACCCGTAACTCAATCTGCTGAACTGCATGCTGTGGGAGAAGCTCAAAACTACTGCTCCGCTGCAGATGCCCAAATCCCAATTATATGAAACAATTAGGCCTGTGCCAGTAGATTCACTGCTCCCTACCCTTCCCTGGCTGGAGACCAGAGCTACAGTGGTACTTGAAACATATTACTGCCAATTTCTCCTCAAAAAAAMCCCAACAAAAACCAAAAAAAAACCCAACAACTTTTATTTGGAGAAATTTGCATGGATTAGTTTGGAAGTAATTAACCTTAATTTGTATGCGGTTTCTTAAAGAAAATCTGTGTCAATACTACAAAAAAAACCTGCATTCAGATCTTGGTCAAAATGACTCATTTTCACTGAAATGTATTAAAAATCTCTTTCTATCAACAAAACCTGATACTAAATTTTTTAAAGCATGTGCCTGATAGTTCCTGACTTGAAAGCCCAGAGTCTGATTTTAAAACTGCCACTTCACTTGGTGCCGTCAATGATCTGCTTCCATGTGATAGAAAACTTGCTCTCTAAAAATGACAAGGTAAGTATGTGTCAAAATGAGATCCAACAGAAGCCAGGCTTAGGCCTAAGAAAGCAGGACGGGTTACTTTGAAGACACGATGTGTTTAAAGGAGGGAAGGACGTAAATGGGGAGAAGTTGCTAGGGAAAAAAAAAAAAAAGATGAAAAATGATCCAGTCATGGAGCACCATTTTAAGATTGAAATAAGTGGAAGAGATATAGTAGACTGCATTATCTCTTGGTACAATAAAATGCTGAACTTAGCAGAAATAGGTCAGCAGATAATTTGCTCCATTTGGAGGAGACCAACAAAAGCAGTTGGGTGAGAGAAGAGAAAATTACGGGAGAGCATGGCTGTACTATGTCAGGGCATAGTGGACTAGACAGGTCGCTGGCCTACCTCCAAATATCTGCTACTGGATGCTTAGGAAGGGGTAGCAGAAATGCTACCTGACAAGTTTATGATTACTTTGCTCCTGCTTTACCTGTTAGTTTTCAGAAGACAAATAGGGAGAAGGGGTCACAGTATGCAGCATCTTGTCGGTGAGAATGAGAGCTGGAATAAAGCGTATCTGAACTGATTAGCCAAATTAGTGCACTTGCTGAAGTACCCAAAACCGAGCTTCGTTTTGACTAAAAATAGTTGTCTTATCTAAATATGTCATGTATCTACTATGCCTTCCACTTCCGAAATGTTATCGCAGCTGCAGCGTCCTGCATCCTAAATTTAGAACCATTCATCCTACTGAATTTTCCAGTACAGTAGATGGATGCAGCAGCTTTTTTAGAAACTAAAAAATAGAAAAGGTTAAGAATAACATAATGCAGAGCTGCTATACTGAACTACCTGTGCTTAATCTTTGGTAGCTATTACCGTCTTTAGTTCAGTTCTTATTTTAAGTGATGGTTATATAAAATGTGTGGGGATTTTACGGAGTCTGGATTATCAGTGACGGTTCTGCTTTTTTCTAGCGTACTGACAAGTGTCCTTGACACCCCTTTTGTAGAACAGTGTATTTGACCGTAGTCTGTGAGTCACCCAGGAGATGAACTGTACTCTCTAACTGTACCTCAGTATAAGAGGTCAGGCTGCTTATTGCTCTAAGTCAAATTTGAATGTGAGATATATGCCTAATATGCAGCAAGGTGAGACCAAGGATTTCCAGAGCTTTACAGATCTATGGCTTTTCATGAGCCCTCACAAGTAGAGGTTGTTTGGGATTTGGTTGGGGTTTTTTTCACAGGTACATGCAGAAACAAGGTCACAAAATCTTTTTTCTTCTACTCTTATACAGTTGTCGGCAAAACAGCCCCTATATATCTAATAGCCAATATATTTTCATACTTTAGGACTTCCCAGAATACCTTTGACTAAGTCCAGGTTTAAATTAAATGTGTATGCTATTTTATTAATTTCTGTTATTAAATGGTTCTAAACTCCTCCTTTGTATTCCATCTAATGGAAATTTCTTTAAGAGATTAAAAAAATCTATTGACAGAATAGGTAAGTAAGCCTTTATGTTTAGATTAGTTAGAAGGTTGCTCATCGGCTGATAAACTGAGCAGAGTTCTTGATACATCCTGAATTGCTGATAGATCTAGTAAAATGCATATGAAATGTTGAGTTTGTCCTAATGTTTTGCCAGTTCATTCCTATTATCACCTTAAAAATTTGGTAGTGTTATGTATGAGTGTAAAGTATGAGTTTATAGAAGAAAGTTGCTTTTTCGTATCTGACCAAGGATGCAGAAATCTTGAGGGACTTGTAGATTAACAGTAAAGCTACTGATTTCCCATAATCTTTACAGCTGTTTCCCTTTTGGAAACTCTATAAGCTCTACTGATAGTGAGAATCAAGTTCTTAAGCTGGATTCCTAAGGTGACTTAGAACATAAAAATCCTATGAATGGTACGGGGGAGCGGGGGGAAGGTATTTTCTGACAGTTTGAACATCAAAATGCAGCTCCTCATGGTGGCCAAGCCAAAGCAGTCTTTAGACTCAGCTATGTGGAGTGAACAGTGCTCAGAGTGGATTTCATGCTCACACGTCCTCCTTTGTGTTGGTGAAAAGAGAGGCTCCTGCCCAATGCGGGGCGGTGGGGCTCAGATGCCATTCCCAAAGTGGGCTGGCTGCGAGACTGTCGCTCTCCACGCGCTGCCTGCTCTCAGAGAGAGACAATTTTGTTGTCATCTGCAATTTCAGTGCTTTTCAGAGAGCTGCAAATCCGTTGTAGAAAAGTCGTTGTCATAAAAGTCAATTTTACAGGGAACGGCTGTAAGAGCTTGCAGGCAGGTTGCTATTTTAATCAGCCGGGATCGTGTGGGGCTCCTGCAACAGCTGGTTTTTTTGTGGGGTCTTTTTAAAATTCAGACTCTGATTTTTTTTTTTTTTTTTTTTTTAATATTTCTTCTTATTTTTCAGTTAGGATAAGAAGAAATAAAGGGAGAGCTGGACTGAGCATCTTCCCTAGGAAGTAATGAATTTTGCATCTTAAGCCAAGTTGTTCTCATCAAAACTGGATTTAATGATGATTTGCTTTCTGAGGGACCAGACGGGTTTGATGCCTGTCTGAACTTTGTCATTGTCTCCTAAATGGCCAGGTGTAACCTCTGACCCTTCTCCTAGGCATGTCTTTGCAGACAAACCTGAAATCCCAGTTGTTAGCTACCTCACTCAGGTTGTTTTCAATTCTAATTCCTCAGCTTTCGGGTGAGCCGAGTTCCATTTTGCTGTTTTCTGTTGAGAAGGGCACGCTGCCGTTTTCCAACAATTTGGCATTCTCAGCGAGTTCTGTTTTGTAATCACCCAGGCTAACACTCTGGAAAACAGATTTGGTCATTTCTTTCTTAAAAAGCAACTCAGTTTCTTACCACAATTACCTCAAGCAGTTCTGTGGCAGTTTCAGTTATGGCAATCATTAGGAACATTCATTATTTCGTTCTTTATCGTACTTGCGTTTAGTCAGACATTAAATACACATCGCTCTCTGAAACTCTGCAGCTCTCTTTGTGCATTGTGTGACCCCATACCTGGACCTTTAATCAGGCTGTGGGAGTGCTCTTGTATCGCACTTCCTGAGACAAAGAATAGGGCTCTGTAAGAGAAAGTGACTCAGGATCAAAGATTAATAATCACCCTTTCGTGGTTGCTTTTGCCATTTGTCCATTTCAGAATAAAAGGCATAGGATTCGAGGGGAGGGAAGGTAGAATTTCAGGCAGCGTGATTTATTCCTTACCGTATTTTTAGATTTCTTTAAGTATTTTAGTCAAAAATCTAGAGGTTGCTAGAATAAGAACCGTGGGATGTCTGCTCACAACTGGCTCGGAGGTAGAAGTCCATTTACAGTAGAAATGTTCCAGCTCCTAAAGGCAGATCCAGATCTGAACTTTTGCAAAGGTTTGAGCTGGGCTTTGGTTCAGATTTCTCGCCAGTTGTTATTTGCTATTACAGCAGCTATGGGCCCCTCCTGAGATCAGAGCTTCCTTTCGCTAAGTAGTTCATGTAAATTAAGAGACAGGTTCACAATATGAAGAAAAAGGACAGAACAAGAGTGCAAGAAAGGAAACATTCTTTTCCTTTGTATATTTGTAAGATGACAACCAAGTCTGAAAGTTTATGAAATATTTGGGAACTGAACTCAGATGTCCCCAGGCCAGTGTTCAATCGTAAGATATCCTTCCTCTGTTTTTTTGTATTTACTGCATGGTTGGGATGAGAGTAGAGTAGAGAGAAATAAACTCTGAAGCTTCTTTGGGTGTGTTTGGCAGCTCTTTCATGAGCTTCCTTCTGTATGTGTTTCTCTTTGCCCTTGGTCCCCGTTCCCGTACATTGAAGTTTCACTGCTGCAAAATTTCAGTGCTCCAGTAACAAAGAAAGTTGTTCTGAAAAATGACAAGTGACAGATAAAGTAAAGGTCTCTGCTGGCCTTTCACCCTGCCAGAATTCGTCATTTTTGTCTGCAAGTAAAATGTAAACCTGAGGGGTTTTATTAAACTTCACATTCTGCTGTTAGAATAGTTCTTAGAATAATTTTGGCTGTTAGCTTTGTGGAATATAATCCTAAATTGGATGTTGCTAGTTTTCATGCTTTATTATGTATTTCATACTCTTCTCCCTGCCCCCCCCCTTTTTCTTAGTGTCCTTGAGTYGTGTGATGAGGCCAGAGTGCCAGATTTTGTCTGAAAATGAAATGCTTCCAGTTCTCACTAGGGTGGTTAGGATCTCAAGAGTGTGAACCTAGGGCTTGGGAAACAGAAAGCCCAGAAAACAAAGAATCTCAGTTTGGGTTTTTTTTTTTTTTTTAATCAAAAGATTTCTAAACTATCATTGTTGCTTTTAGGGACTGACTCAAGTTTGAATACGCAGGGTTAGAGGGCGCTGAACCTGTTTTAGCAGCTCGTCCTTCACGCAGCAAGCGCAGGCGGGGTGGGAGAAGGAGTAAGAGAGATGTTAGGAGCAAGGAGCAGCCTAGCTGTGGTATCTTTACTTTCCTATGCACAACTGATAAAGCCAAACTGCAAATTACATCACCGTAGGGGGTGAAACTTTTGGCTAGAGTAGACCATAGTGTTTGCACAAAAATGAGGGAAAGCTGTGAACGAGTGTGTTCAGGGAGCGAATATAGGCTGTGTGTCTTGCCAAGGCAGTGGAAATATCTTTTTTTCCTAGATGTCTTTTTAGTCGAGTAACAAAGGCAACCTCAGGCAAATGGTTTCTGTTTCCATTCATCTAACATACATATTTTAAGACTGACTCTTGTGGGAAGATTTACCTGCCTTAATAATGTCTCTTTCATTGTTGTCTTTGTCCTCTGTGTCCCCTGTCACTGACAGCAGTGTGCCAGGATAATGGGAATTGGGGCATGGATCACATCACAGTTATCAGTGGGAATTATGTTCGTGCATCAGAGGGAAAACTTCAAAATCTTAGAAACAGAGATATTCTTGATCTCCAGTACAGAAAAGGTGCGTTGTATTTAAATTACGTGGTCATCTCGCATTGTCCTCACATCCTCACAGTATCAGTGAGGGATAAACTCTTCTTTCAAATTTACCAGACTAAACCCGCAGTAGCTGTGCGGAAAGTGTATGAAACTTGACCTAGAATATCTGCTAGTGTTGTGCCTCCATTAGCACAGTATATAATCTGAATGCTGTGTATGACAGGAGCTATAGGTAACAGCCTTGCCACGGGGGAACTTTGCTTAGAAAAGCTTGAGAAAGTACTAGTCTTTTCTCCTGCTGTTTAAGACTTTCCCAGCGGCTAGTATCGTTAGAGAATACACTGAATGCATCTCATGTAGGCCAGCAGGTAAACTGACGTAATTTCAATAAATTGGCTTGGATAAGCAAGAACAGCAGGCAGTATCCTTTGCTAACCTTGGAGCTGATTAGTATGGAAACTATGTATTCATCTCTGAAGCTGCCTGATAACCCAAAATGAATTCACACCATCACCATTAAGTAGAAAGTAAGATCTTGGAGAGACATTTTGGGATACTCACAGGTAGGATTACTCAGACATACCATTGATGGTCCCTCTAGTTTTATATACATACACCCAAACCAGATCTCATATTGCCCCTTCCTCTGACTTGGTGACACAGTCTCTTCAGTTAGAGAACATGACGATGACATCTTCTGAACAGGACACCTCGGCAAGCCCTGCTCCCTTTGCCAGGGGTTTCAAGGAGATGCAGTCTGCCTGCCTGCCTTCCGCAGCATTTACTGGAGGAGCCAGCGACACTCCAGTCCTGCTAGTGTCTTTTTAAATGTGATGCACTAAGATTTGCGAGGGGTGCATGTGCTGGTAGAAAACTCAGCACTGCACAGGTGGAAGACTTCAGCAGAGGGAGAGCTGGGGACTTTATACTCGGCGGCATCAGGACAGCTACCCCAGAGCAGTCTCCTCCCCAAAACCAGGTGCCAGGACTCCTTGACTTCTCATAGATGCAGACAAGTCAGACCCATATAATGAGCTTTGATGATGTTGTGTTGTGAAGAGGGATGAACTTTGATGGGCTCCTAAAGTGATGGCAGAGGTCCACGTGTGAAACAGGTACACTGCCAACTTGAGCTGTTATCTAGACAGCTTCTTTCACTGAGAGGGAGGGTGGTTTTCTGATGACAACACGAAGTCTGTTTTGCCAGTAGATTTGCATGTACACTAAAAGTGTTTTGCTGTGACAGTTTCCTGGACGAGTGAGGCGGTTCTGTTGTACAGAAAGCCTTGAACCTCCTCGTCTCACAGCATGCAGTATTTTATTTTTCCAGGAACTTTTTTATGATTATTTCTGCACAGCAGCTATCAGCTGCCTGGCTCTGATCTCACCCCTCCCTTTCTCGGTCAGAGGAGGCGCTAGGAGTCTCCTATCCACATCAAATCTGCTTCACAAAGGCAAAATTACTGTTGGTCATGGCAAGGAGTGGCTGAAAACAGTCTTGTGACTTTAACCAGGACACTAGCTCCTGGGTTGCTGCTTAAAGCCCATGATAAAAAGCTGTTGCCCAGTGTTGATACATATTAGTGAGGTTGGACCACAAGCTTTAGCTTCATTGCATACCGCTCCTTTATATTATTCTCTCTCCATAAGGCCTGGTGGTGCAATAAATTCACATTCTTTAGTCATCTGATTTGCACGCCAAGTTTTTTCATATAAAGACCGTTTTCCATTGGCTCGTTAGAAGCCGCACTTCAAAACCTACTTGTTATAGGGAAAGAGGATGTAAAAATTAAAACTAGTAGCAAATCAGGCTTTCTGGGCTCTACTCTATAAGGGTCAGTGTGTTCCTTTAAAAACAGGCATTGTGACTTCAGGCATAGGAAACTGGGAAAAACGCCAGTACAGGATAGAATGAAGATTAATGCAGGCAGCTCCTAGGCAAGTTTTCCACATTTCCTTTACAGGATGTCAATATGCTAAGATTATTTATGAATTTATATAGGATATTATTATAAAGGCTGCCAATAAAGACTCTCCTCCTTAACCTAAACTGTAGCAGTTCTTATGTTTCAGTGAGGCTTCTCCTGCACAGAGCTGCTACTGTGCTGAGCGGTGTTCATGTGAAGAGAATACATTTCTGAAGGGATTACGCTGAAATTGCCCAACTTGTTTCCCTTTAGGCTTAAGCTAGATTTAAATTTTGGCTTGTGGATGTGAAAAACAAACACATTGATTTGCTGAATTGCTTCCTGTTCCCAGGAAACATTTTCAAATAAAGATGAAATTCTTTTAACGCTCTTTTGCTCACACCCCTAAATATAGGGGTGAGCTCCTATGAACAGAGACAAATCTGCCACATTAGGATAAATATTAGCACCTCACACATACCATGTCCCAGTTTCCTACGGATGCTCCAGTTTTTCCGTTGTAGCCAATTACGTTTGAAACTAGCAGTTTGTCCCAGTTTCACTAAAATAACACATTACATTTATGAAGTGCCTATTATCTCAAGTTCTTCCAGCATTTTACAAATGACAAAAATATCTCTTAATACCTGTACAAGCTGGTGGGAGATGGAGGTGGCAATTGGAACTGGAATTACAAAGACAATAATACTGATAAGAAAAAACAAAGTATGGTACTTTGAATTGTTAGAATTAATGAATAAGTTTGAATCTACTTGCGGTTTACAGTGTCTGAGATCAAATACTGAGTCAAAGTCTAGAAGAGCAGAAAATGTTAAGATTCTTTCTTTACATTCCTGTCAGAAATACCTTTGATTTCAGGACAAAAAACCCTATGAGTGTTGCCAGGATTCCCTGTGGATTTCTATTACGTCTCCTAGTAAAAATCCATTGTTCTAATGCTTTTTTAACTACAGGATTCCTTCACTTTTGGTCGATTTTATCAGCTTAATAAGAAAGCTACTGTTCTGTCTTTATTTGGCACACTGTGTCTGCCAAATGAAAGTTCCTCACAAATTAATTAAAGATTATTTCCTGCTTTGCCTGGCATTCCTCAGTAATAATGCCATTTTTTTCAGAATTCATGCATGACCTTCTCAGTGAAGCTCTGTTGAGCAAAAAAACCCCAAAAGCTTGTCATAAGTGTATCTTTTACTCAGCGCTATTCAACACAACACAGTTCCATTTCTTATTTTTTTTATTCATTGGTGAGACAGGATTATGCTTAATCCTCTCAACAGCCTCATATTTGTGATGTGCTGGCATCTTTTCTATGTATTGTGCTCTGTCAATTATTGCAGAGGCTATTAGAGAGATGTGTATAGGACATTTCAAATTGTTGAGCTRGCAAATGTTTACTCCAAGTGGCTTTTGATTCCTAAGGAAATTCCAAGGGGATTTGAATTGGTCCTTTGCTGTTTGCCTTGCATGTTAATTTTCTGTCGTGGTTTTTTTGGCAGGGGTATACTAAATATTTATGTCAATGAAACTGTTAGATGGAAAATGCCACCAAATGTAAATCAAAGTGTTTTGCAAAGCAATTTTAGTAAAGCACAAACAAACTTCACAAATAATCCACAGTGTAACCATTCTTTTATAGCTAAATTTCTCTCCTACCCACATAGGAATAGTGTTATCCCACTTCAGAGATACTAGCAATTGTAGGTGGCCTTAATGCAACTATAAAAGTTGCATCTAATTCTTTTCAACTTGAGATTTGAAATATTGTTCAGCAGAAATGATACGGCAAGTTGCAGAAGGCCAACAAGGAGGTGGGTTCCCTTTCCAGTGGAAACAGCAGAACTACTGCTTGTTTCACAGTGGGAAAATTCTCCCCACTTTGCAGAATTTCCCAAATCTCCAAGCAGGTTTTTAGGATGTGGGAAACTGTTGCTTCTCAGAATGAATCCATTATTCTCTTCCCTCTTCCACCACCAGGCCTGTGGAATACAGTTAGAGCTCAGCAAATACTGTGCAACTCTTTCCTGGGAATCTGTCAGATCCCCCTTCCTACAAAGGTTGGGTTGATGTTATACCCTCTGCAGAACAATCCGCATATTGCTCCTTGGTTCAGAAGTTCTGCATTGTTCTGTATCTACCCCTGGGTCCTGATACCCACCAAAATCCGGTTGAAGTGGACTTCCACTGAATGGGTTTTGGTTTGAAGAATTGGAGGCAGAAGGAAGGGAAGTGAGACAAAAGAGTTCACCAGTAGGCAGGGCACTGGCCTTAYGTACACTCAGGAGGCTGCATTTGCCTCTGAATGGTAACTCACCCTTTGGATAAGTTACTTTCCGTCTCTTTTCTTGCTTTTTGTCTCTCTTGTCTTTTTAAAGGCATATACTTTTCCAAATAGGAATGATCTCTCGGCACATGTTTTTATGGCACGTTGCCAGTAGCACCTTGATTGCAATTAAGGTCTCTAGTCACTACAGTACCACAAGCAATATCCTGCTCGGTCTCCCTGCTGCTGGGAATTGTGGCTGCATTGCCATCCCTGAAAATATTATCTCCCTTCTCCCTCTTTTTCCAAGATTGCTATGTGTCTGGAAAATGGAGTGGGGATGGAGAAGGGTTGCTTTTTTTTTCTTTTTCATTTTTTCTTTCTTGCTTTGTAATATTTTCTTATTCTCTGTGGCAAAGGAGACATTACGTGGCAGTGACTGCCCCAGCCCTGCTGGATCATGCGCTTCTCTCTGTAAGCTTCAGCAATCTAGCCACGGAAGCCACGTAGGAGCTCGTGTATTGGCTAATGTGTAACTGGCTTTTTTCTGCTGTTGTTCTTTCTGAGGCTCAGGTCTTTTTTTGCAGGACTTCAGTGCTTTCATTTTCTTTTTTACTTTGAAATATAGGACCTCTTGGATCATAGCATCCGGCTTACTGCTATCCAGCTACAACAGCATTCAGTCTCTTTCCTAAACCTGCCAAGTTCTGTCTTAAAACCGGTTACAATTACTCCCACTGGAATGTGGTTATAGAATCTGCATATCTCACACTTGTAAGTATTACTAGTTTGTCTGCGCTGGTGCAGCCAGGATAGCAGAGGGCGATACTGAAGATGCAGCATGTGACAGAGGGAAGTTTTTCTGCTGGGCTCATTTCCCCACTTCCCTGAAAGCCATAAAGCAAGCCAACAAAATATTCTGTAATTTTGCCAAGGTAGCCATATAAGATAAGGTGTGGATTTTTTTTCACATTCTTAGCTGACATACTGTATCATCAAAGCTTTGTAGAATAGACAGCCTTATCTGCAGGTAACAATTGTACCATTTTGCAACTGCATTGTTTTTGGAAGCTGCTTCAAGGTATGGGTCAAGTCTGAAGGCAGGATTTACTTCAGGTCAGTTGTGGGAAGGAAGGGGATAAGGGAGGAGAGAATTTAGGTCACTGGCAGGTGGAAAGAGAGAGAAATGTTTGAGTGCCTCAGGTCACCTGCAAGGACTGAGAAATGCCACACAGGGGCCTGGGGAAAAAACAGCAATTTTTTTCACTTGCAGATAAAGTGGAGATGCTGTTTAGCCCCGCGAATCTTTTCCCCATTGCTATGCTGCTGGCATGGGCACATTGACCAAATGGGACTGGTACCAAGCTGTAACTGCCCTTAGCTTGCCTCAGCTGTAGATTGCATTGCTGTCATAACCAAATCCTCCTCAGTCCTGTGCCTTTGCTCTTGGTAAAAACAATACATCTGTTTTTTTAGACTGTCTTAAATAATCTGACATGCCCCCACAGGGGGAGGATAGCACTTCACCAAGTAAGTTGCTAAACGAATTTAGTTACATTGATATTTCTTTATGTGAACAAAGCCTTAGTAGATGCTTAAGCTATCTAAAATTTTCTAGACAACATTGACTGTGACCTTTGGTRTGCATCTGATTTTTCTTGTTCCTTGAAGAAGCCTTTCAGAGCTCATTGCTTCAGGGAATGGGAAAGCAGGAAGTTGATCAACAACGGTTTTCTGATATTGATTTGCTGCCTCTTTAGATGACAGCTACTTTCACTGAGAGACTTTCCTGCAGGGGCTCAAAAGCAGGTGCTAGGAATGACATTCCTGCTTAGGCAAAAGTCAAAACAAGAGGATTTTCAAATTGTAGAACAAATTCAGGACATGTAAAACTAGCAAAATTCAAAGAATGTTGAAAATCTGCCTGAATCCCCCTTGTGTTATGGAGGAGCTGCATTTCTCGTTCTGTTCCCCCTTACCTGTCTGAAAGCACTTTCCTTGCTTTTCACTATGTACCTGCTCTTTGCTCTCAGGTCATGAGGCACCCCTTGTGAGACATGATTACAAATATTTTCACTTGTTGTGCCGACATATATTGCATTGATCGCTAGGGACAGCTAAGCTTGTTTCTGAATTTGAGGAGGCCGCATCTTTAAAAGCACCCACAAGAACGAACGCTGGACACAGAACCACGGCACGTGCTGGTACTACAAGACGCTTTCAATCACCATAGGTGCTAGAGGTGCCCAAAATACACAGATGAATGTAACTGAGTAATCTTTAAGGTGTGCAAAATAGGTGTAAAGTTCCAAAATTCCTCCCCCATGCACCTGATACCTCTGCCAGTCATGGCCAAATGTTTTGGAAGATGCATAGCACTGATTTTCTTGTAGAACAGAAATAAGTCATAGAGTCCTCCTACATTTTGGGAGACAATTGAGACTGTGAGACCCTGATGCTATAGGCATCTGTATGCATACCTTGTGCTACCTGGGTGAACATCCTCATTGACTTCAAAGGCTGAATCTGTGTAAAGTTAAGCATGCACTTCAGTGTCTCCAGGACTTTGGTTGTCCTAACAGTAAATTTAGAAAGACTAATCATGCTGTCTATACAGCAGATGAGATAAACTACACATCAACTTGTTTAAGTCAGGATGAAAAGAACTTCAGGCAAACTTGGGCTTTTTTTTTTCCCCAGCACTGACTACTTGTGTTTAATTGGTTAACTCCCTTCGGTTCGATCCCTCTGTGAACTCAGGTCAGTAATGTGATTAATTAATATTACTTAGAAGGATTTGAGACTTATTAATATTACTTAGCAGGGTGGAATGTGCTGTGTGTTATGTGCTACTGCTACTAGTAATATTAGACACAGACGTATTCTGAACAGATTCATGAGAAACCATTGCCTTTTATTTAAAATTGATCGCATGTCTTTGTGTCTCTGCCTATCCATCTAACCACTCTGATGTTCTCCACAGAGTTTCTGCATGCTTCCAAAATATTTTAAAAGATGAGATTTTAATACACTTTCTTGACAGTGGTCAGGATGCTCCCACTCCCCAAAGAATGAAAGTGAAGATGGTGGTTATTTTTTAATTCACATCTCATTTGTCTAGAATACTTTGGATACGTGATTTTCTGTAAAATGTCATACACACTTTAATATGCATTTACAGTGTGATTCAACATTAAGTATTCACAAGGAATTGTATATTTGTCACAGCTGTGGTAAAGCAGCAATGATGCAATTGAGAACAGTGTTGGGCTGTTTAATTTATCCTGGGTATTTAGAATGCTGGACTATACTGGTTATCTGGATGCATGGCTTTTATTCTGGACTGATGCAAAATTAATTACAATTCCTGATATTGTATGTGCAGCTGTTTTCCCTTGAGAAAAAGAGAATCCCAGTGGGGCAAAAACTTAAAAAGAACACTGAAAGATCAGGGAATTGGCACTTGTGTTTGCAAGAATCTGAATAACTTCACAAGTAGAACAAGAATCAAAACCTTTAATTGTCCAATTGCAAAAACCAGTAACTCCAAGAGGAAATCATTAGACATGACCTTCTTGCAAACAGGAATTAATAAAATGTAATCTTAGGCTACAACACATTTTAATTAACTTAATGCCTCTTTCTGATAGATGCTAGTTTCTATAAATATTATCTGCATATATAGTATCACTAAGGAAAGTGGTATAATCTTGAATTCCAGTCATGTTTCTCCTGGGCAATTTTTTTGCTATTTTTTATTTTTCCTTCCAAACAGAATGCAGTCTCCACACTGACCCCTGGTTATTGGATTATATTTTAACCAAACTGGTTACTATGCCTGGCTAATGAGGGAAAATGACATTTAACTTCAAAGTTGGCTATTTAATAAAAAGAACGTAACAATAATTTGTATCCTTCTCTGTCCATGAGGCTGCCATGAACCATTGACAGCTTTATTTTTTGTTGGTACATGGGCATCGATGCATATAATATAAACTGTACCCTCTCTTGTGTCCCAAGATGCAGTAGAAGCCATGTATGAGGAAAGTAAGAGCCACTGTAGAAATAGCCACCATTTACAGGTGTGGGAGAGATGAACTCTAATGGGCAGAAAGGTGCAAGATGTTAAAAGCCAAGGTTTTGCCTTTCCTGACTTCTCATTTATTGCGCACAGCAAGATGTAGAAATAAAGTGTTTGGGCAACAGTTAGTTAACATGGGAAGAAGGACTACTTAATTCCACAATCTTCATTGTGCCCAATGCTTCTCTTTTCGTACTAAAACCTGGTCTTATAAAGTCTTGGATTTCCTCTAGAATTACTGGAACTATTCTTCACCATCAYGAGTGTTGTATCAGTTTTTATCGTTAGTGATAATGCAACTATCATAGTGTACAAAAAATGAAAAAAATTTAGAGTTTAAGAAAATTACCATTTTGGAAATCTCATTTTTTCAAATAGACATTTAACTAATTAAAAAGGCATACAGCATCTTTAACAGATGCAATGGTATTGCAACACTGGGCAAGAGAGTCACATCATCAAGCAGACAACATATGGAAACATGAGATCATCTTGTTTGCCACTTCTGCTGATAGAAGTCCGTTGTATGTCATACACTTTCAGAAATCTGTATTTCAGAAAACTTATCTTCCAAGGAGAAACATGGCCATGCAAGGAACAACAGTTGGCTTCGATAGGGTGCCAAGGTGGTAGAGATGGGYTGAAAGAGCTCAACTCTCCTGGTGTTCCAACACTCTCTTCTTGATGTTAGTGATAAAAGTGCTTGAACTCATAGGACATAGAGAAGAGATTTGGACCGTGTCAGTAAGACAGCTATCATTTTTTAGAAATGAAGAAAAGCTGTTTCCAAAGGGAGCGCTATTGCTACTTAATCTTGTTTACTTATTCTCTGAGTTCTTTGAGATGCGATACAGGATTGCCCCATATGGGGAAAATAAGGGTGAAATGGGGTGAAAATAAGAGAAGAGACAAAGTTACACGACTTTTCCTTTCTCTCTGCACTTCAGAGTGGATTCAGTGGGAAGGAAGCACACTTGCCTTTCAACTGGATAGGACGTTAACAGGGGGCTTTCCTAGCTGGTGAAGTAATACACCCTTCAAATGCACATGTTGATGAGCTTTAGTGGCTTTTTTGAACTAGTAGTCTACACTACTTCATTCATTGTAAATGGTATAATGTTTTGCATTTAGAGAGTGCATTTCAGCCAGAGCTTTACAAATACTCATTAAGCCCCAAAACACTGCTCTGGAGTAGATGAATAAATTATATGGGGAAAGTAATCATTAGAAACTGTGTTGTTTTGTCGAATGKTGTACAGTTTTCATGTAACCAAGGACTTAAGTGCAGCAAGTCCTTGACACCTGTTTTCACTTTCCTATATGAATATTCATTTGGCTTAAGTTAATGTTCATCCCCACATCTTATCAGAATTAAAATTCATCCTCCTCTAATGGAAACTGTGCTGCTTCACTGCTACAGACAATGGTTGGCATGAAATGAAATTGTTCTTTGTTCCAAAACTATGGTTAGAATTCAGTGGTTAATCAGATGCTGATAGCAAACACTCACGGTTTCCTTTACATCCACGTGACAATACAAAAGACAATTGATATGTGGCTAGCATAAGATTCACTCTTGACATTCCAGGCACATTGGGCTTTGTCAGTATACCGATATACACCTTGTGGTTTTATGTCGCCTTACTTTGAGTTGTGTTTCTTTCCCCTAGTGCAAAATGGTTGTGCACTGAATTCTATTATAGACATATCTTAAGTACATATATCTTACATATAGCTATATATCTTACACTTGGCTAGTGCTACATTTTGTTCTTAAAATCCCTCTAGAATGTTAAAACCAAAAGAAAGGATGCTTCCAGGGACTTATGGTAGGTTATTAAATGGTTTATTCTAAAAATCCAGCCTGAATCTGATCCACTTTGTTAATCTCCAGATGTTTCTCATTACATTAGCATCAGCTTAAATGTAACAAATTTAGTCGGGGTGCTCATATTAAGAAAAAAATAGCCATAATGGTATCATTTTTGCTAATTTTCTCAGTGAAGTTAGTATTTGAATGGCTGGAGTTGTAGGTGCACTTGATCCTGCCATCAGGTCTTACTACATCGGAACTTAGATGTTCACAGAGCTGAGGGTAAAAGCCTGCAATATCCAAACTCATCTTGTAACTGCTTTGTGAACTGTATGTACAATACCTGTTTACCTTCACCTTGATTCATAAGCAACAAAATAATCTTAGAAAAGTAAATATTCTCAAAACAGCTACAACTGAAAATTGCAAAGCTGATTTCCCATGTACCAAACTAATTATTTTCCAGAGTTTACATGACAATATCATCATCAATACCATCAGCTGTTTTTTCAGCACTCCAGAGGGGTGTAATGCTGATAAAAAGTGGAATTTTTAACATGATTTTGTCTTGATTTGCTTTAGCAACAACAGCCCCAAAAGCAGGGTTAATTGGAATAATGACCTTTGGTTGAGACATTTCTTGGGAAAGTCACCAGAAAGTGGAGAGAATGGCCTGAAGTGAAAATGCTAGCTTGTTATCAATCTCTGGAAATGCCTCAGGCCACCACTGCTACTACTACAGCAAAGCTGCACCCTCCACTGGGGAATTAGCACATTCCCTACAGATTTGCATATAATGGAAGTAGTTGTGATAGTTTCTCAAAAAAGTCTTTGTTTTCACCATGCCTTTGCCAAACCTGAGCCAGAAACGTGTCATCTAAGGAGTCATTTATGTATTTAAAAAATGAGTACTGCTTTTATACTGTTGCCATGGGACAGCTATAGCAGGAAATGAGCAAAACACCCACATAATTATTGTTGACAGAATACCGTTCCAATTTTATCAAGTGTAACCCCTATGTGATAAGTTGTTAAGGAAGCCATCAACATCTCAGTGAATGAAATACTGATTTGAGACGTATGCAGTGCCCAAAAGAAACGTACAAATGTTATGCTTGAAAAACAGAACATGTGAAAGACATCTCCTTGACTGAGATGATATGGGAGTAATTATTGCTAAGTCTCTGAAGAACACTTAGAGTTGTTTTTTATTAAATTTTCATGTTATGATTGACATTGAAACTGAATGAATCAATATGTAAATCCAGATCACAGTGATCTAATAAGATATTGAGAAAGATGATACTTTACAAAACAGTCTGTGGAAAAACTATACAGTGCTGAGAAAAAACCATAAATTTATCATTTTGCAAACTGCTTTGCTTTTGTTCTTTTTTTGTATTTAATCTGCTTAGCTACTATTTAAATTAGATTTCAGAGGACTCTGTAATTAAGAAGTGGGATATAATTCATCATTTGTAGACATCACATCCATTAGGTATCTAAATAATAAGTTATTTATAACAGTGTTTTATAACAACCTTAGAGAGTTTTAGCTATTAATCAATAACAATGGGGAGATGTCAATGTATAAAACTGAATCAGGTATAACAATATTCCAGTTTGATAAATATCAGGATATAACTTGCTGAAATACATAATTCTCTCTCCATAATTGCATGGTTACTTACTTCACTGATTAAAAGGAAATCTATTTCAGGTAGGTTTTATTGTGAATAGTAACAAATTTGTATATATTTAAAAGATATATGGAATAGTCCTACTCCTTCAAGAAAGGAAGTCTCAAATAAGAAAGAACAATTTTTTGAAAGGTAATACTGCAATAAATGAAGAAGGTTTAATTTCTTTTAATTTATATAAAATAATGAAGTTCAATAGACATCTTTTTGTATGAATTGAGTCTGTATTGTTTATCTGTTTCAACATGCATATTTTAAAAAGCGGGAATGAAAAGGTGTGACACACATATAAGTGCATTAAATTACTGAATAATGTTTTGCACCCTGCTGACCTTTTTAGTGGTAAAGTAAGCTGAGGCACCGAGTCTATTTTGGTCTTTTCTGTGGAAGTCCACCTACACAGGCTCTAGAGGAATGAAGAATATATGAGGGTTAAAAAAAGCATCTTTTCTTTAATACCTTGATTCAGTCCAGTCAGATTCAAGAGTGTTCTCAAGAACTTGCAGAAGGCTCTTCTTTTTGTATCTGTGTTTTAAAAGTTGCCTATGCTATTTTGAATTATTAGAAATCGCTCTTCAGGTTTGTGCAACAGTGAGCTGGGTTGCAAGCATCAGTGCGTGGCCTTACGGCTTTGGGATCTGAACAGATGTATTTAGACAGCACAGCACTGCACTGGGGAAAATGTCCTCTCGCAAACCCTTGCTAACCTCCCAAACTGCTCCCGGGACTCCCTGAGGACCCGCGTCCCAGTAGTTCCCACAGAGCAGCCTGAGGTGGGGAGCTACATTATAGGAGTTGGTTGTGTGTGCGCCCAGTGAGGCAGGGAGGCTCAGCTGTAATTCTCATCCCCAGGGCTGGCTCCCATGCTGGGCGCCATGGCCCTGTGAATCCACCTGCACGCCTGGGATTTGGGGATTGCAGGTGGAGGACTGTGCAACCAGGCAATGATGCCAGCCTCAGTCCTGGGTGAAGCCTTTGGGTGGTGCTGCCCTGAAAACCAATTTGTAACCCAAAAGTAATAGCCACACATCTGCATCCCATCCATCTTTTTGAGGAAGAAGAGTAACGATTTAGCCCCGTTACGTCTGAGATTGAACTGACTTGCAAACTGAGAGGCACTGGTCATGCTGATGGTTTGTTGCAGGAAGGGAAGATTACTAAGAGAACAAGACAATAAAAAGGGAACAGTGGGAATTAATTTCACAGCCTGCAAGGGTCCTATGGCTGAACCTCTATCAGAAATTAAGGCAGAACTGGGATAGTGACAATTTTGCCTATCCTGAATTTGCAACTTACAGATGTATTTTTTCTTTTTCTGGGAAAGAGATGATCTTTTCTTACTAGTTTTCTTGTGTGTGATTATTTATTTATTTTCCTCCTTAAACCAGGCAAAAGAAAGTTTTATTTCTATCTCACCCTGTTTTGGGCTAGGGGGAGATACAGTTAGGTGAAGATATGCAGGAGGATACTTATGGAACCCTGCAATATTTGGGGATGGGGGAAAATACGAGAGGTATCTCTCAGAYTTTTTGTTGTTGTTTTTGTTTGAAGTATGCTTTTCTGTTACTATAGCTACTGGTTGTGTCATGCTTACATACAGATGCTTTATCACATTGTCTTTAGAAACTGACTGCTGTTGCAAACCATCGAAGTCAGGAGTGGAGGGGATACAAATGTGTAGTAGGAGACTGGAAAACCATGGAAGGACCTGAGTCCAGCATAGGAAGAGGCAAAAACAGATGTGGAAGATTGACAAGAAGGCACACTTGCTAGGGTTGTAACAGAAAGCAGGAAGAAACAGGGAAGAAGTAGGATATTGGAAAACCTGCAATGAGGTATGTACACTTCATGTTACCAGAAAAATCAAGGAGCCTGGTTAACCCTCAGTTATCTCCTTCTGGAGACAAGCAGATAACCAAAATCTTAGATTCTCCTGCAAAGGAGTCTTTGAAAGAGGAACTGGGAGACGACAGCAGGAAGAGATTGCTCTGCCTGGCAAAAGCTTATTTAGGAAGAGGGCTGAGACCTCGGTGAGTTATAAGCCTGCTGAGAAAATAACATCTGTGGAAAGACAGGGCAGAAGATGCTAAAATTGAATCTTGTCTGGAGTTTTGTGTGGGGATTGTTATTAAGGGGACGCCAGGGTGAAGTTTTGGGTCTTGCAAAGCAAACAAGGAACAAACTTCAGGTGGAGCCTGGATAGTGAATTCAGGGGTCTTTAATTTCTTTAGAAAAGATGTCTTAGTGAAGACTACTGGGAATATGTGACATTCTGCTTGCCCTGAGTGCAGTATGTATTTGCAAAAAAAAGGCAAATATGGTAACAGCAGTTGCCAGAGGTGCTCAAAAAGATTAATACCAGTCATGGGCTATTACACAGGATAGTGGACGCAAAGCTGGGGAAAAAAGCTTTGATGGGAATACAGAAGTGAGGTATCTCGTGCTGGGGAAAGGAGTAAAGTGCATAATCCATGAGGAAACCTCAGAGAATTCAACAGTTTGATTTAAAATGTTAAAGCTTTTAGTCTTAAAGGTCAGATATGTCTATCTTTCCATTTGTCCCGTTTCTTACAAAAGGATCTGCTCTTCATACTGAGGTGCCCATGGCTATGGGATGACAGTGAGCCTATTTGTGTTCATAAACATGGAACTGACTTGAAGTGTCTGCTTTAAAACAAACCAAATGTTGATAGTCACAGGTACATAAATGTTGAAGAACTGAGGGTTTCTCAGTGCTGCTAGGCCTACAGTGTCCTTTGCCAAAAAAGTAAGAAAAAGACCCTCAACTGTTCATTATAAAAATCTTAGTTAAATTTCTGGAAGTGATCCTGTAAGTGACTTTGGCATGTAATTCTTCTTTTGTATTTCTCCCTTCTACAAATAACTTGAACACTGTGCAGCCATTTAACTATTGCCACTTGTGTTTAGACTAAGAGATGTGTCATGACAAAACTATGACTATTTATTTAGTTTAATTATTGATTACCAAATATATCTTAGTACAAGTATTCTAGGTGTTAGGTATGTAAATTATTGGGATTATGTGAAATGCAAAGGAGAGAAAATGAAGAGAAGAAGTGATAGGACTGTGTTAAATATAGTCATCATAAAAGCTTGTGTGACAGAAAATTGTAAATTGACAGTCATTAGGAAATGTATTAATTAATTTTTGCTTTTGCATGCATTTTTGTGCATTTCAGGGGACAAGCTTAACTGGATTCCTGAAATATAAATCTTTTAGGCAATAGGATATTCAGGTGAGAGAGGTAATTGGATATATTCAGATACTAGCATCTAAAAGGTAAGTCAGTAGGATGTCTTTAAAAATGAAGGAGATTTGTAAGAAAAATAGAATTGTTTTGAAGGTATCTTCTGGATTCCACAAAAGGTACTTTCAGCACGAGCACACTTTCAAATACTGACAGTGGTTTGGAAAAGAAAACCTTTTCACTAATTACCATTTTTCTTACTCCTAGGAGAGTTCAGCATGTTTTGGAAAGAGAAGTTTGGATTTGTTATGCAGCACGAGTATTGCCTTCTCAATGTCATTTTCCCATCTGTCTTGCTCAGCAGTGTTACAGTCTCGGCTGATCCATGTGTGCAGTCATCAGTCAGATCAAACTGCATAGTGATACAGTGAGCCTGAAAACTATTCTTGTACAATGTCTRCCATGCTCCATATCTTCCTCAAAGGAACTGTGGATACAATTTGAACTTGTTTATATTCTTTCCAGTGGCCAGGAAAATGAATAATTCCTTTTTCCATATTTGGAATTCCCTCAACAATAGATTTACCATTATTTAATTCTTCTTACTTTATGAGCTATATTTATCTTCTGATACTCATAGAATTCTGTTGCCTGACACTAGTCCCATGGAAATTTAAGGAAATGTCTCAATCTATTGCAAGGGAAACAGGCTCTAAAAATCTYACTTTGTCTAAAATTTGCCATCGCTTTCCCTACAACATAGATTGCCCTGTGCACAAAATGCAAAAGATGTTTCATTTAATGTCAATGCTTATGAAAAGATAAAACACAATCTATTGGTGACAATACCTTTCCTGTTCTATTCAAGATTTATTTGGCGTTGCAAGCAGTATGTATTAATCCTGTCCTGGAAGGTACTTAGGCTGGAAATGGGTGCTATCTTGCAGATGGTTTGCCTAACTTCTGTACAGATTTTGTGACTCTTGCCACCCTTCCTTGTGTCTAGCTCTCCTGACTTCTGTGGATTGTGTGGTTCAACTGAAAACATTCCAGATCAGAAACGAGCATGTGCTCTATATTTAGTCATGTCATCAGTAGTACCATTGTGCAAGTTGCTTATCTTTCTTAACTACATCAGGGATTGTCCTTCCTCTTCTTGTAAATAACAGAGATATTTAAATTCAAGTGGTTGCCATGTATTCTTTCTGTGAGCTAGACAGCCACTCGATAATGGTGCTCTTTAGTAGATACCAGGTGATAAAAGTTTTTGATGCCAACCTATTTCTAAAAATCTYAACATTTTTAATCAGCTTCTGTTTTCATAGAAATCTAGGCTAAGAGGGGTCTTGTGAGATCATCTGTTCATAGCTCCTGATCTGAGACAAAGTAAGTATACTTAGGATCTCCCTGACAGAAGTTTTGTCTGGACCAGCCTTTAGAAATTGGTGATGAAGGGAATACTATGACATTCCTAATTAGTCTGTTTTACTGCTAATTGCATTTGGGAAAATTTCTATGTAGTATATATCTTCAAATTTATCTTGGCATAAATCAAGATGATTTCTACTTGCCCTGAAATGGATGAACATGGAATAAAATTGATTGGTATGTATTAAAAACCATCAACTGTATTTTCATTTTGAAAGAATACAATAATGATCTTTTTGTTACCTTGTTTGCTTTCCCTACCCAGTAAGGTAATATTTGGTCTTTCTTTGACTTGAATATTTTTAATTTGCCCTCTTCTTGTTGTAAACAATTTTTGGACCTCAGACTTTTAAAAAAAAAAAAAAAAAAAAATCTTTCTGCATGTTTGATCTATTTCTTTATAGTGTTCCTTTATCCTACAGCATGACACTGGCTCTAGCTGTGCATGGCCATTTTTTGTTTTTCAGGTTATTGAAGAGTCCTGTTGATGTCACTAATATTTTTATTCTGCACTTAGATACTGATATTTGGTAATCAATTACRTATATTCTCTTTTTTTCTTTTTAATTCCTTTCAAAGAGAAGCTACCCAGAAGTGTCCTAAGTGTCTGAAGTCTACCATTTTTGTGGGTTCAGACTTGCAGCAATTGGGGACCTCAGCATGTCTTGAGTTACCCAGGGACAAAGGAATCTATTCTTCTTATTGTGCTATTTTTGGAATTATTAATACTGTTCTCTTGAGATGGCTTTTTCCCATGCTGTTTGAGAGTTCAACAGTGAAAGTTGTTTTCCCTAATTTGAACAAATACACCATAGCTATTCCTTAGTGAAATTCCTCCATCATCTGAAAAAGCGTTGCAGTTTTGGAGAAGCAGCATCAGAAATTTTCCTGGAATGTAGATTTGCCTAATTTCTCCAAGATTTCTTTCATATTTCCCCTATTGTCTGATTAACATATTCTTCTACCTATAAGAATCAGCGTTTTGATTTCTGGTCTCTTAAGCACTTGCCACTGCTAGATGGGAATCTCACTGCACAATCTTGAAGAACAGTTTGGTTGCACAACCTGTATTGGAGGGTAATCAGAAAAAACATTGGGCAAACTGCTCCGAAATTGTCTTGCAAATTAACCTGTCTCACTGTGAAACCTTTTGTGATTTTAATTCTCAGCTGTTCTGAACAGAGATGGTAAATCATGCTAAAAGGCATATTACACATCTTGCATTATGGCTTATGAGCTTTCTTAACCAGGATTTAATAATTCAGATTCATTGCTCCTCAAACGCTCTGCCTCTGTCTGGCCTCACACCTTTTATAGATTGTGTTTGCCCTTTAAAAAATGTACAGGCCATGATGAAAAAGTCCTAACTAGGCTTTTCTATGAATTGTATCTCCATTCAGTTAATTCTCCTGAAACAGCAGCAGCTTTTGACCTCTAAGACCATCAAATTCAATTATATTCAATTCTCAGAAAAATAGGAAATAGATCATTAGGATACACAGCAGCCTCAATCCAGCTGTGATTCTGTAACCTTCTAGACACTGGATCTAATTGTGACTGATGGAAATTATACTTCAATTTTTTTTGGTTGGAGATTCTTATATAGTGTCTCCAATATTATTTCCAGATTCCTACTCCATGTTTTGTTGAGAAGTTATAGCATATGAAGTGTTGCAAAAGCGCAGGGAAACACGCAGACCTGAATGGGGCAGGGGGTGCTGGTGTGTGTAATAAAAGTGGAAAAAAAGAAAATGGGAAGATTCGGATGTTGGCATTGACAGAGTGAAGCTGGGTTGCAAGGGCTGAAAAGAAAGGAAAGGGATGAGGTAGAAAAAATGTTCATATTCAGTAGTTTGATTTTATTCTGGAAATAGCACAGTGTAGATACAGATTTTGGCATACTTTAAAATATATCGCTGTTCTCCCAAGGCAGAAGAAACTTAACAAAGTCATCCAAAAAAGTGCTCCCAGGGGATGCAGACAGACTTAGTAGCACTAGTAATGCATTCATATAAAGCTGCCAAATGTGGGTTCAAACTTGCAGTATTCAGGGACCTCAGCATGTCTCGCTGAATCACCGAGTTGTCAACAAAGGGAGCCTCGAATCTGCTAGCTTTTATTAGACCTTAATCTTGTTGAATAGCATATTTCACTTCCTTTAGCTGAGTTCTTGATATTGTGGCCTGAAACTCCTAATTTAACCCCAAATAGCTTCTTCCAGATAGTGCCTCTAGAGAGCAATGAATGATATGTAATAGAAAATAAAAGTGTCTGAGATCAGGGAGGAGTGGAACCAGAGCTTGAGCACCAGCTGTATGCAGAAGAAAGAAGGAAAAAAAAAAAAAAAAAAAACAAAACAGAAGAATCTGGTAATCTTATTATTGAACGATGCCCGGAGGCATTCTTCCTCCAGGGCTCTCAATCGCAAACCTACCTCCTGATGAGCCCAACACAAGTCAGCTTATGAACTTTTATGAATTTAGAGTAAGTTTTCATCTTGATCTTAATTTTAGAATAGCACTCTGCAAGTCTTGTAATAAAACACGCTTTTTCAATAATGCATTTATCTGAAATTAACAGGTATATGTGATAATGTGCTAATGCTGCAGGCACCATGATGCATCGACTCAAGATTTGGTCATATGACAAGGGTGATAAATTGAAACAGGGAGCTTCTAACTTGATGTAATGAAAGTATTTTCACCACAAGAGCATGGGAACGAGTTGCTAAGAGAGGCTGTGGAATTTCTGTCCTTGGAGGTTTTCAGATCCTTACCTGCACAAAGGCCTGAGCCACCTGGTCTAAATTCAATGCTGACCCTGCAGGAGGTTGCACTAGGTGACCACTGTCTCTTTCATTGCAAGAACTGAGGAGAATCAATGAAATAGGAGCTGGGTTCAAAACAGACAAAAGGAGGTGATTCTTCATACACAGTTCAGGTAAGATGAGCATTAGGAACACTTTGCTACTGGTTGTTTTGGATGATAGAAGTTATGTGGGCTCTAGTCTGGACAGGTTCACAGAAGAGATCCATTAGGAGTTACATACGGAAACAACATCTTGCTCAAGAGGCTTCTGAGCTCACAGCTTCTGAAGGCAAGCACTAGATGTAGGTACTAGAGTTAAGGGAAGAAGCTGGGGAGGTGCATATGATTGGCTCTTGCACTCTTTTCTGGCACCTGCTTTTGTTGAGATCTAAGACAGAATACTAGGCTAAACAGACATTTAGCTTGACCCAGCACAGATGCTTTTAGGACCTGAAATCTACAACACAATAATGTTTATTCAATTAGGTTACTATTCACTATAAGTGGAGAAGCCTATCTTGTCACGGTGGTCTAGTGGCCAAAGTGTGGTCATTACAAGCTAACTTCAATGAGTTCATGCAGCTGACAGAGCTTGAAAGACTTGCTTCATAGCATCAAGGTAAATTAATCTCTCCAGAGCAAGAGTTTGTCTTATCTCTTCTGCACAGATCTAAACATGCAATGACACTAAGCAACTTGTATTTGATTTACTTTGTAATTGCATGAGAACTGACCTTATTGTGGATTCTGTGGTAACTCGCATCTAATCACAACATTACCAGAATGACTCAAAATTGTTAGGGTTTCAAAGAAAAGCAGCACAGAAGTTTTAGAAGTTTTAATCAAAATTCTGACTTAGGATAAAGGGCTAGAAGACACTCTCTCCTGCTTTTTTAATTGTGGATAAACTAAAATTCTGTGAATTGTTGGAAGATGACAACACTGAGGAAGAATTTTTGATGGTGTAATGTCAGGGAAATTAGTCTATAGACGTTAGCAATAGTTCTGCAGGTGTAAGACTCTGCTAGACTTTCACAAAACCCCCACCAAACTCTTGATTTCAAGCTCATGCTTTCTCATGTGCAACTGAAATCAAACCACKTTCCAACATTTAGCCTGTAATGTGTCCCACAGTAATGACCATTCTTGGTCTAGTAGTGTCACCTTCTCCAACAGTGGCCAAAAAGGGAGCCTCACACAATGCCATCCTGATGCACTATACCTGCATGTTGAGTGAAACTCCTGTGAAATAGAGCGAAGTCTTCTCTCTTCCCATCGCTGCTGCTTTTCTTGCCTCCTACTTTCTTCTGACGATGTCTTTCGGTTATTTAGACGAAGAGAAAGCATACATGTATTATTTTCCCTGTATTGCAGCACACTTCCCTCTTACACCCTCCTTACTGCATGGGTTCTCCCTCTCCCCCACAGCCATACCCTCAGTTGTTCTCCTCTGTTTTTCTTTATTCACCTGCCCCCAGTCAAGGCCATTACCCTTTCCCACCCCTCTTTCCAGCCTGTCTTTCCACTGTTTAACACTCTCCTTCTATCCCAAGCTACCAAACATCCCATTTCCTGGCTTTTTGGTCCTTCTCTCTCCCCAGTATCAGAACAGCAAAAACCCCACAGAGCCATGCTTGGCTGTACTACTGCTGCCCTCGTTGCAAGAAGCAGGTGCAGATTTCCCCACCCTGACCCCCCTTGGCTTTCTCAGCCCCTCTCTTCTGCTGCAATTACCACTACTGCCAAGCCAAGGCACAGGCTGGGACTCCTCAGTCAGGACCTGTCATCGCTCTGCTGGCTGCCATAGAGGACCAGAGGAAGAAGTGTAAGGGCTCTGCAGTGTGGCAGCCCAGCCACAGCACCCCCTTGCCTGTCCCATCCACTCTGTCCCTAAACCATATTCTCAAGTGACTGCAGTTTTGCCTGGAGCACTTAACTCTGTCCTTAGCTGTAACTTCCCCGTGCATCAACACCGGTAGAGATCTTAATATCACAGGTCTGAGCTGGGAGCGAGTAATGCGTAACTTAAATTCACCTAGCAGGCTCTCTCACGTTACCACTCCCTCCTTTTCTAGGTCATTGATGAATATAGGGATTGGCACAGGTCCCTTGTGATACTGGTGACAGCTCTACTTTGTCAACTGACTGTTATTGACTCTCTGCTGTATTTTAACCTTGCAGCAATCATCCCCTGTACCCGAGGTTCAAAGTCCCTACGGCCTTTCTCTCCTCACCTTCCACCATCAGTGAGAGTGTATCCCGGRACACGGTGGAAATCAAGTGCTGTCACACCTGTACTTATCCTCCCTTCTGACACGTTCTGGACAGTAGCTAGGGCTCCGAGGCTGGAGCAGGAGATTCATCCGGCCTCTTCACTGAGCGAAGAGCGTCTTGAAGGCTGTGCACCCTTCCCGTCAGACCCTGGAGCCGCTCTTGCCTGCGCGGTATGCTGCTTGCTTCCGAGGCGGCGTCCCTGCGTCCCCCTCGGTGTCCTGCGACTCGGGGTTGACCGCGGGGGGGCCGCTGCGCCTCCCCAGGGCGGGCGGCTCCGCCGGGGCGTGAGGGGACGGGGCCACTAGCCCACGCGGGACTTGGGCGGCGCGGGGGGGGGGGGGGGGGGGGGGGGGGGGGGGGGGTACCCGTGGCAGGTGCTGGGTGCCCGCGGGGGGGGGGGGGGGGCGGGCGCGGGGCAGTGGCGGACAAAGCCGGCCGGCGCCTCCACAGGCTCCCGCCCCCCCTACTCCCGCGGGCTCTCCGCGGCTTCCCCGGGGCAGGCGCCTGCCTCCTGAGGGGCGGGAGGTGTCGCCCCGCGCCAGGGCGCCGCGCCTCCGGCGGCCGCGGTGGCGCTGCCGAGCAGAGCCGGGCGCTGGGCGCCGAGCGCCGTCCGCCCGCCCGTCCGCCCGCACCCCCTCCCCGGCCGGCTGGCTGGCTGGCTGCGCGCACGGCGAACATGGCGGCGGCGGTGGGGCGGGACACTCTACCTGAGCACTGGTCCTACGGCGTCTGCAAGGACGGGCGAGTCTTCTTCATCGAGTAAGGGGGCGCCGGCGGGCGGGGGCGCTGGGGGAAGGGGTGCGGGGGTGGAGGGTGGCCCCGCTCCTGCCGCTGCCCGCCTGCCTCCCTCCCTTCCTTCCTCCCGCCCGGCGGGGCGGCCGCACGCAGTCACTAACAGGTGCATGTTTTCCGCTTCTCCCTGCCAGCGACCTGACCCGCACCACCACTTGGCTGCATCCTCGCACCGGGGAGCCCGTCAACTCCGGCCACATGATCCGCTCAGGTGGGTGCCCGGGGGCGGCTGCCCCCGCCCTGCCCTCGCGCCGCGCACCGTTAACGGCCGCTCAGCTCCCCTCCTCGCCCTCGCCCCCCCCCCCCCGCGGGCAGTGAGGCACCTCGGGGGCGCGGGCGAAGTTCTCACTTCTCCTTCCCCGCTTTCTTTCTCGTTCACTCTCTCCCCCTCCCTTGCAGACCTGCCCCGCGGATGGGAGGAGGGGTTCTCGGAGGAGGGCGCCAGCTACTTCATCGAGTGAGTACTCCCCTGCCCCGCGCCGCCCTCGGGCCGCCGTAAGTGGGGGGCGTTGGTGGCGCGGCCCCGGCCCGCCCGCGGGGACGCCTCAGGCGGGAGGGGGGTGGGGGGGSGCCGGGCCGCTTCCACCTCTTCTCCCCCTGCTCACCAACCCCGCACGTCCGCCGGTTTAATTAATGATCAACGCGAGGGAAAGTGGCAACGAGGTGTGCGGTTCCGGCGGCGGATGGGGAAAGTTGAATGCCGGTGCGGCGGGATGCAGGGATCCCCCCGCCTGCCGCGCTCTCTCGGTGGTTAGCAACAGGTTTCCCCGGAGGCGGCTCTTCAGTTTTTGTTGGGTTTTTTGTGTTGTTTTCTCCCCTCCCCCCCTTCCTGGTATTTAAAGTGCGGTTTGTGTCAGGTGGAGCGTTGCATTGCTGAGCGCCGGTCATGGTTGAAGGTGGATGGTTGGTTTTTTATTTTAAATGGCTCGTGGCTGTGGATGCAGCACTGGGAAGTTTTGCAAGCGAAAGGCTTTCAGTGTTTCTTCCCAGAGACGGGAGGAACGGGTGAACTTGTCTTGCCTTGCCTGGGCTGGTGGTGGCTGTCGTGTCTCTTATGTAGTATATTTTATTTAGAGGACAGTTAAAAACTTAAGATGTGCTGCCTGTTAAGGGTCTCTTATTCTATGCGATGCAAGCATGTTACAGTAAATTAGGATAATTAAGAGAGCTTCTTTCAAACATTACATATATAAGGCTTTTACAAATGTAAACGCTGATGTAAAAGTAGAGGTTTAATCAAATCAGTAAAACTCTGGTACACCCTGGATATAGAGTTGTGTGTCACTTATGATGTCTTTGCGTTTTCCTTTGGAAATCTGAATCTGTGACAAATTCAATGAAACTAACAGAAAAAGATTGGAAAACACTTGTTGCTTCAGTGCAGGACTGGAATGGTTAACCCAGATCATTAAGTACAGTCCCCTATAACTGCTGGCAACTGTGTGACAGGTGTCTAGTTTTGACATGCCTGCAGAGCGTACCCCAAAACCTTTGACAAACTTGAGGTTTTTAGTAAAGATCAAACTTCAGAATGATAGTGGGCTAGGTGAAGGAGGGATTGACTGAAGGCATCATAAATACCTCACAAGGTAGGATGTTTGTTCAATAAAATTCCAGATGATCCTAAAATGTCCTTTTTTCCCTACAAAGGAGAAAAAAACCTGTCAGTCCCTGTTTGCCTGAGCCAGAGAATTAATTACAGTGCTGGACTGGGCAGTTAGTTTAGTCCTCAACTAGTGAACAGGAGATAGCAGCAAGGCATTGGAGAGCAGTTGAATACTGCTTATAGCAGCCACCCTTTAACTGTGGCCAGTGCATTGAAAAAAAGGAATAAAAGTTGTTCTGGTTACATTGGTGACTGGTGGAACTCTAAAATATGATAACCATACAGTCTGTAAATGTAGTGTAAACAGGTTGTTTACACAGATACATCAACACAAACTTCTTTCCTCTTTTGTAGGAATACATCTATTTGTTTTTCTGTCCTTTCCAGGAGCTTACTGGTGCAATTTTAGAACAGCTTAGATTCCTTTTCCCAGCTGCTCTGTTTGGAAGACCATTCTCGTGTCTTGTTTGTCAGGCAATTACAAAACTTTTAATTTCTGATCCGTTAAATTATAGTTGTATGCAGTGCATTGTCATAACTTGTGCTAATAGCATTATTTAGCTTGAACTGGAATTGCTGCAGGAAATGAAATACAGAACGGAGTGTGTATTTTACAGAGCAACTGGATAAACTCGACCATCTTTAGCCAAGCAAAGTTTTGCGAGRAGCAACAGCAGTTTTTTGACACAAATACGTTCAGCTGTACTGCTTCACACCAGATTCACCTGATACAGTATCCTCTTCAGCAGTGATAYGTCCCCCAGCACCGCTCTAGCCTCTCTATTTTCAGATCAGAGGCTTCCTGAGCCAAATGGAATTTCTCAGTTTTTCTTCCATGAACATATTGAGCTCCCCTTGTGCTCATGTAAACATGAAATCCTTTGACGAGGATTTCCATACCTCACTGCGCTGTTCATTCCTCCTATGTTGCTTCCGCGTGATGCGTTCTCAGCTTACAGAAAAGGTTACGGGTCCCTAAATGCATGATTTCACATGTTGTACTATTAAATTCCATTTTCTGGCATTCCAGCTCACAAAAACCATGAGCTCTTCTGTATAACTACCCAGTCCTCTTTGTACTGATGATAGYTTCCAGTCTGGTGTCATCCACAGAAATTTCATGACCGTGTTCTCACTCCTTGGCTACTAATTTATTGAAGGGTGTCAGAAGGAATGCTACGAGTAACGCCTCTCTCTTGTGATAATTTCCACTATTAATACAAACCATTGTAGTTTTTCCTCTTTGGCCAATTTCTTTATGTATCTTGTAAGTCTTATTTTTATTTTAAATAATATTTAGTAGTATTTCTTTAATGAAATTAAAGTATTACTAAGTATTATTTCTATTTTAAATAATTTCATGTGGGACAGTATCAAACATTTTATTTAAATGTATATAGGCTAACTACTTACATAACTGATTTCTGGTACAGCAGTAAACAAAATGTTAGATAAAACATTGGATGTGAGCCATCTTTGACTTAAAAAAAAAAACACATTAATTTATCCTATGTCCATTTACTTCCTTGTCTTTATTACTTCCTTCAATACTATGGACAAGCTTGAAACATCATATAGTAAAACAAAGGTTTATAAGCTGGTCAAGCTTAATATCAAAACCAGGTAAGCTTTTCTCCCCTTTCCACATACTGGGAGTTGGAAAATTTTCAGAACTCCACTTCTGTTGGATAGAAGCTTTCCAAAATAACATGCTCTGGTTTATAACGGGGTTTTTTTGTGTCGGTGCTGTTCTATAGTTAAGCAGCTGTCCTGTAGTTCAAGGGGGACTATATTCCCTTTGGTTATTTACTTGAAATGTTTGTATGAAATCATATCCCCTCTTACTCTTGTTTTGCTCGACTAGATAAGCTGGGTTCTTTCTCCAGTCCATTAAAAAGGGCTGTCTGATTATCCTGTCGTTTTTCTCTGCACCTCTTGCAATATGAAGTCATCTTTGTTGCATGTGTGTGAACAGAATTGCACGCTGGAATGAGCTTTTGTGAGGCTCTCAAACAACAAAAGTGCTTTCTTGGCTCTAAAAATTTCTCAGCTTTCTGCATTTTAGCTTGTTTGCCTATTTGGGGAAGACACCCACACTGACAGCACATGTGAATGCTGCGAATTGACTGATACATCCAGATCTTTCTTTTCCTTTACAGCTTTAACTTTTAAGGCAATAATTTATATTAGGAAGCCATGTATGAAGCTACATTCTGGTTCTTCCCATTTATGCACATCCACATCTTYTTGGATGATTTTCTCTGTTCTGATCATTCTTCAGGTTTTCTTGATAGTGGCAAACCCTGTTAGCGCAGTCCTGCCTTTTATCCTAAAATCACTAAATAAAACATTAAAAAAATGATGTGTAATCTGATTTTTCGGGATCTCCATTTGRTAGTTTTGGTATAATCTCACTGTTTCTTTTGCAGCTTATTTGCAACTTAAGTAGCTTGTCCTAAGGAGAAAATGGGATAACTTTTTATACAATTTTATGTCTTTCCACACACATAGCCTCAGCATCTTTGTTACTCTTAAATAAAGACATGGCATAATCAGCTATACTCAATACCAATTCTGAAAGGTTGCAATTTGGTCACCATTGCTTGTGAACTGTTAGACTTTTTTCATCAATGTGACTTATTTCCTCTTTTCTTTGAGTGACAAAAATGTGTAAAAACAGTAATTTAACTTCTTTTTTTAAACAAACAAAAAAAAAAGGAGTGTTCAACTTGCTTGGTATGGCAACCTTTGATCTATTTTAAGAGGAATATTGATTTAGGTGTGATCATAGGACTGGATGTTTCTTTGTCTAAAAGTATTGTGGATGTTGTGTTTTCTGATTTTTGAGTGCCAAGGACAGCTTGCAATACTCTTTTCCATCTCTTCTTTTGTTTGTTTTCTTTGCTGATGTTTTTGAAATATGTTGTGTTTGTTGGGCAACTGCTTTATGTTAAGAGTCGCTGCAGAAAGGCTGTTGTGGCTGTGTGTATGTGGAACTGAATGTGGACTTGACAACGCTTGCTCTGGTTCGTTTCTGGTAGTTGGGCTGCTGATGTGAAGTGGTAAGTGTGGTTGGCAGACTCTCTTTTTGGGGAAGGAGATGTGACATGCAGGGAAAATAGTGACTGATGGAAAAACAGTGCATGCATGCCTTATAGTTCAGGCTTTTGTTTCCATTTGCTTATTATCTTTTTCTGATCATCTGAAAGACTTAGGGAAGTTGGAAAGCTTTGAAAGTCTGGAATGCTTTTTTTGTTACATTCTTATAGCTTTGAAAGATTGAGATAAGTATTTATGTGAAAGGATCCATTCTTCCAGTATTAGATACCTAACTGGCTTGTATTGAAATATGTTAAAAAAAGTGTACTGCTGCTATAGAGGTTGTTTTAGAATGTTGCAATAATATTGCACATCTCAAAGGTAATATTGCATTCAAATTGTAGCCTAAAATTAAGAACAAAAAAGTGGAAATCAGCGCTTAAATATCTGAAGTTAAGCCTTTATTTATTTATTTCTGAAATCAGTTTTTAGTCCAACTTGGCCTTTTCGGGTAACAGTGGATGTACAAGAAACAAAACTTTTTGTGAAATTGCTATTGTACATAGCAATAGTCTGTAACTATTTGCAACTGTTATTCTTTAATTCTTTTATTTAGCTTTTACTGTATATAGGAAATACGCATAGTATGTGTTTCAAGTATTTGGAAATAGTAGAAGAGCAAAGAACACAGAAGTTGGTGAACACGAAAATGAAGTCTGCCAAACGCATATGTTCAGATACCATGTCACTGGAAACCATACAAGAGCTGAGATTCACCTGGTGTGGGCTATGGACGATACCCAATTAATGATTATTTAATCACAGAAGCCCAAAGGGAAAGAGACCATCTGGATTACTGAGTTTAGTCCTTTCGATTATCTGAGAAGATTGTTTTATAATCTCATTAATAAATTTAATCAACAGGTTTCTTCTGCCCTGCAGAAATTCCTGTCTTCCCCGCTCCTAGTAGGATGGTGAAGGCTGTTTCTTTTTAGTGGCTGTTTAGGTGGGCTAAACACTACTTACTGTAGGTGTTTCATGGCCTGCTGTAAATACAAATTATTATTTTTTTTTTCTTGCTCTGTTTTCTATGATGGTTATTGCTGTAGAAGCAAAAGATACTGGAGCACTTAACTACTGTGAGTAAGGAGTAGTGATGTCCCTCATAATGAGATCTTCAATATAGATTATGTCCTTTGTGGTTCTTGAACCCGTGCTTAGATAAAAGGTCTCAGTTAGTGTATAAGTAAGTGTATAAACTAATATGAAATCCACCTGTGAGGAGCTGGCCTATGAAGTACTTCACTCTGTCATTGCTGTGTATACCAGTTTGAGTTGTGTGGAGTTCCTGAAGTGGAATAAAAATTATGTAGCTGGAACCACATGAGAACTTCGCCAATCAAAAGTGAAGACGTTTACACCATCACTAGCAAATTTGAGGATAGTCTCTGGCAAAATGAAAGGACTTTGTGTGCTGTAAAATGTCATGGATAAACTTTCAGGGAAAGAAACCCGGACTGGTTCCACAGCAATGGGTAAAGCTCTAGTTGGATAAATCTTGAGAGGCACCATATGCAGCAATCTGTAGGTTATGACTGGTTCCTAGAATTCAGTCGGGAGTTGCCCTTGATGGTACTATACTTCATTGAGGTAATTTGTACGGATGGAAAAACGGATATGAATTTGAGAAGTGGAAGAAAAATACTAGAACTGGCTTTTGTGTTGAAATACGAGGATAGGGAAGCTGTCCCATCCTGCAGTTCTGCAGAAGCGATAGACGGTCTTGAGCGGCCTCTACTGGTTCACTGGCAGGAAATTAGGCAGCAATAGCAAAGCTGCCAGGAAAGGGGTGAATCTGCGTTGGTGCTTTTTATTATTATTTTTTAATTTCTTGTAAGAAAGTGTTCCATTTGGGCAATGGGAAAAAAGAACTATGTACAGTAAAAGTAAATAGTATTGCTTCTACGAGTTTCTTTGTATCTCTCCTCTTGTCCTTTTTTCTCCAGCTCCGGACTTGATCAGACAGCTTGTTTAACAAATTTTGTTCTCCTGGATTGTTAACAGAACTGAGCTGGGAATATTGGACCTGCTGGGTAGATACAGTAGCTATGTTTCATTCAAGTTGGGGAAACAATTGAGTGTCCTTCTTTGATGACAGTCAAAATGAGAGATCACTCATTAAAGAGTGAAGTAAATRCTGATAGATTTGTACTCGGGCAGAGATTGCTGACGATTGCAGACAGCAGAAGAAGTACTTTGTAGTTTAGCTACCAGAAAGCCGGAAAAGGGTATGTTCATGCTGCCTGAATTGCAGAGTGCCCTCTGGAAGAGCAAGCTTGGAACTGTGCGTAAGGAAAATGCTATGTGCAATTTGATTCAGCGATGTGTATGAATGAAGAGGAACGTTGTGTGCATTCCTTGGGGGAGGGAGGAACRTATAAGGGGAGGTGCTGGTTTTTGTTTGGTTTTAAAGCAAGGTTGCACCAAAAAGTGCTTAGCTTGGTTTGTCGATCCTTGTTTGCCTTTCTTCCAAAATACACACGTTGGAAAACTGAATTTTGACTACCTGAGGAAGCCAGCAAGGATAACATACGCTTAAAGCCTAGTTCCCATTAACTTGGAGATGTTGTTTTGGGCGTTGAACACTTCGGAAAATCAAAGTTGTCTGGGAAACAGAGGAAATTCTTCTGTTCTGGTTGGGGTTATACGACTTACTTGTGTTGTAGCTCAGAAACAAGGGTACGAACTGGTTCTCTAGAGCTGCCAGCATCCACATTTTGTTCAGTACACATTCTAGCTTCTTTAACATGAATGTGTCAGAAAAACTTCATTCATTCAGCCTCTTTCCTGAAGTAGTGTCCACTTCTGCATTCATTGAATCTGTGTGCCAGTGAACATGTGTGTATGTTTTAGGAAGCTCCATATTGCAGTGAGGGTTTCAATATTTCTGGAAGTCTGTCTAAAATGTAAAGATTAAAAATAAATACAGTTGTACCGTGTAGGTATTGCTATAGTCTTAAAAATAGTTTTCATACTCTTCTGTTACATTTCAGACTGCTTTTCGAAGCGTGCCATATGTCTACCACATCAGATGAGGAAACAGATAATCTATTCAACACTTTTAATTTTGTTTTATTTGTTACCCATTATCTACCAGAAAAGAGAGAATCTCAAATATTTGGGACAGCAGAATCTTGATATTAATACTACACGTTTTGTTGAAGAAGGTTGCTGCTTCAATCTATCAGTAGCTGTTAAACTCTCTAGCAACTGGACATAGTTAAAAGGATTACTTATCTGCAGGCAAATGTATCATGTGAGATGTTTTTGTATTTTATAATGGAGGAAACAAAAAGTACCTTTTCCAGGCGAGTCTGGCAACGCTAAACAATCTTAGCAAATGCTGTGGTGAAGAGAAGCGTGTGCTGTGAAGTACATGGGTGCAGGTTTTTCTCCTGGGTTCTGTGCCCTGCATTTTCCCATCATTCTGTTTGCTACAGATGGATTATACTAAAATGAGTTTTCACCTCACTACTGATCAAAGTTTGCCATCATCTCAAATATTTACATTTCATTGGTACAGATTAAGTGTACTGCTTCAGTATTGTCTTGCTGCATCCCTGCAAAGACCAACTTGAATAATGTGGTGTCACATTTACTTAATATCACATCTGATTCTATCTGGTATGACTGTACATTCTAATTTACTGTCAAATCTAATTTGTTTTGTCTTTGCCTCCTAGATGTGCTTTTCTAAAAATGTTTTTTTTATGACCTTGACTTGGATAACAGTAAAGGATGGGGCTAAAACGTAATTTTATTTGTAGTTTAATTGTCTTTTCCTGCAATATTATTAGACAGTTTTACAAGGTCTGCTCTGAGATATTGTCCTTAGAAGCAGAACTTTTAATTTAAAAGCAGATTTGTAATTAAAGATGTTAAAATCCAAGAAGAATCTGGTTAAGTGCCCAACCCTTTTCTTTTTGATTGTCTGCCACGTAGTACTTGGCAAGAACGTCACTGACTTGTCTAGACAGGTACAAAAGCTTGTTACCAATAGATAGTAGGTATGTGCTTTTCTGCCTGAAGTTTTCTGTTTAAACCCTTGTTTTTCTTATTGCTTATCTGTATCTTTAAAAGTTTTATGTTTAGTTTAATAAAAAGTACAACCAAAACCTCCAAAACTTTTAAAATGAGATTTGGATATACTGCTGACACGAAGCATTTGAGTAATACTGGATTTTATTTACAATTCTTTGTCAAGTGAGGACTTTTATTATATTTTTATTTACTTCCTGAAGGCCAAATATCCTGAACTAAGAGCAGAGTACTGAGCATTTTGAAAATACATGTTGATTCTGCAACATGCAGGTGATTTTTTTTCCAGGAGCTCTGTATAGACTGTGATTGTCAAATATGACTAAGCAGAAAAGCTACTGTTAATTTTCTACATTATTTCATCTGAAAAAATGTAGTTACTGGCTTTTTGCAAGCTGCATATTTGTTTTAAAATGTCATAGTTTCACAGTCATCTTCAAACTAGCGAAATGCTTGAGCAGCAACTTTCACTTAACTTTCATGTTTACTCGGTTCTTTGCTTTTTGCAGTTATTTCTCTGTCCCTTTTCTAGGCAGAAGAAAGACTCATTTTGATTAACTTAGGATATTGGTATTAATATAATGGAGAGCAATGAAAAACTAGAGGCACTGTTTGTTTATGAAGCAGTGTAAATCAGAAAGCAAAAGGCAGATGTAAATTTTTTCTTTTTTTTTTTTTTTTTTTAAATGGGTGTCTTTATAAGCTGATTTTTTAGGTTTTTTAAATGTGTGCTCTGCAGGTTAACCTCTTAGTGCTTGAGTTCAATGCCTACTTTGGATCAAAGGGAAAGAAATGGGGCTTATCCTAATACCTAGAATAATAAATCTGTTAGATCTATTTCAGCAGAATGCTTAAACACATCTGCAGACAGAACTATGCTAATGGGTGTGATTCGCTGTATGTAATTTTCWATGGTTGGTAAAGCAGCATTAGTAATATTTTCTTTATATATTTCTGAAGATCAGGAGTTATAACATTAGGTGTTTGCATGGTGAGATAAGACTGACAAAAACCTAGATGTAGACAGTTGTTCCACAGAGGACATGGTGGTTCAAAACCATGTTGAATTGCCTGGACTAAATTAAAATTAAATTAATAAAAGTTAGCTGCACAATGATGAAAAMCATTTTTCTTAGATGACAATTGTCAGACACTTGATGTTTATTGTTACCATCCCAGGATATCAGCCCTGCCAAATTTTTTAATGTGAAGTTGTTGCTTGCTTTCCAGTTAAGACAATGATCTTGTCAAGTGGCTTGAAAATGTTTTTATTTCCTTCCTTGCAAATCATAGATTGATGCTGTTCTTTAAATGCTACTTTTGTGCTTTACTCTTTTAGCACAGAAATACGTGAATACCTAAAACTATTTCAGATAGCAATAAGGTTTATTCCATCAACACTGTGCATATTATTACTCCCAGTATTCAGTTTTAAATAGCTGGACCTCTTTGCTTTTGCTCTTCCAGTTAGCTATGTAGTGAGTTGCAGTTTGAGGTCATTTATATTTAAAATTAAAAAAAAAAAAAATTCAATTACTTATTTTTACTTGTCTCATGCAAAATCATTATATGAAATTCTTTTAATAAACAGATTACAGGTATCAAGTTGGCTTTGATATACTCATTTAACAGTGTATTTAGTCCTTTTAGTTGAAATGTGAAGTGATAAATCTTTACTTCGTCAAGGTGTTAATATCAGTGTAACACATACTCTTCAGTGTCACTGGCTGGTTTTTATGCTCTTGCTGCTAACTTGTTTGAGAGGGTGGACAGCTAAATCTCCAGGTAAAGAGTCTTTCTTGAGAGTTGCATTTCCATGCCTTTGGAGAGTATTGAATTGTCTAAGGAAATACTGAAACAACAGAATGGAGGAAGGAAAATTGGAATTACTGAGGTGTATGACAATGTCATCTGACAAAGAAGTGAAACAGCACTCGCTTTTATGACTTTCAGTATATTTCCATGTGTGGYGTATGGTTGCTGGGCATTCAGTATGTGAATTGTTAGGCATTGAAATTCAGGTTTTGCTTATGGATTTTTGTTGCAGTTGAAGGATTAAAAAACCAACGTAGGTAGAAACATAAATTGCAGTTCTTCCTGTAGTAAACATTACTAACCCAGAACATCTAGTGTCAAGGTTAAACACAAGATACGAAAATACACGATTAAGGCATTCAAACATAATGCCCAGTATTTGCTATGAAGGAACTGTCATATTGACGCAGAATAGTCCTTGCTTAGAGATTTACAAATAATATGGATTTTTAAACTCTGGTAGTTTCCCTCTCCCTTACTGAGTAATTTGAAATGCTGCAACAATATTACTGGCTTTGCCAGGTGATGCAGAGAATTTCAGTAGAAATGTCTTCAAGTTTTATATGAGATTTAAATATCCCTTGTAGTTGATGGATTTCTGCACTGCAAGGAAACTTTCACTCCTGTATACTGACTGCAGTAAGGAATCATAGAATCATTTAGGTTGGAAGAGACCCTTGCAACCCGTGCGCCACGTCTACACGTCTTTTTAAATACCTCCAGGGATGGTGACTCAACCATTTCCCTGGGCAGCCTGTTCCAGGGCTTGATAACCCTTTCAGTGAAGAAATTTTTCCTAATATCCAATCTAAACCTCCCCTGGCACAACTTGAGGCTGTTTCCTCTCATCCTATCACTTGTTACTTGGGAAAAGAGACCGACACCCACCTTGCTGCAACCTCCTTTCAGGTAGTTGTAGAGCGCGATAAGGTCTCCCCTGAGCCTCCTTTTCTCCAGRCTAAACAATCCCAGTTCCCTCAGCCACTCCTCATAGGATTTGTTCTCTAGATCCTTCACCAGCTTTGTTGCTCTTCTTTGGATGTGGAAGATGAGATCTCAGCTGTGACTTTCCCTTGGGATGGCTGCAGAGTCAGGCAGTAGCTGAACTGCAGTGGCAGTGTCTGAACCGGTGGTTCCCAGGGGACTCGGTGTGCTTGCAGCCCACCAGTGCTGCACACCAGACGGCAGTGAGTGGCCAAGGGGCAGGGTGTGCTATGGGCCAGGCCCAGCAGCTAGTCTGTGGGTAGTTGGCTGCTCATACTGGGCAGGCAGAATCTGCTGTCATGGTTCCAGTTCTAGTAAGAGTAGTAAAAAACATGCCCCAAACATTGGAAGTTTGTGAAAACACTGTTTAAACTGAGTTTGCATGAGTAAGATAATCAAGGTTAGCAGAACAGAAGGAAAGATGGGAAGTAATTTTGGAAATGTAGATAAGTAGTGAATTGAAAGCCTTTTGACGTGGATTTTTGGATGTGTCTATATGTTCACAAACTAGAAAAGAGATGAAGCATTTTGAACAGTCAGCAGTGTGGACTTGAAAAGGCCAGAAGCAGTGTTCGTGCTGGATACTATGTATGGACTGTTTCAAATACAGTTTCTGGGGGATTTAAAATAGCCCCCCACAAATCTGTGTCCTCCTTCTGCAACTTTTGCTGCATCAGCATTGCTTATAAGGAAGCTCACAGTTTTTTATTTTTCCCATTGACCAGATGCAACGGTCAGCTGTCGTGCCTGAAATGCTTGTCCTTTCACTGGTCAAACCTGTGGTTCTGGTAGCGTAGGGGTAGCTGGGTGATGAGGTGCTTGGAAAGCTGCAGAAAAAGACAAGCAGGTAAGGCTCAAGAAGTGAACGATGGAGCTATATATATCAGCCATCTCTGGGGAGAATAAATTCTTGAGTGAGCAGTGGACAGGATGTAAAATTTAGCGATGTGGGAGGGTTGGAAAGCATTGGTTTAAACTAGTTGCAAATAAACTATTAAATGRTACTGATAAATAAGATGAGCTAAAGAGAGAAAACAAGGAGGAAAACTGAAGCTTCTGTGTATGGATAATGTGACTTTTCTCCCTCACCAGAAAAGTAGCAGCCAGAGAGAAGGGAGCTACAGGAATTCAGTTTTTTACAGCTCATCTTCCTCGATGGATCTAATAGGGGAACTACAGTTAGCAATTTGAGGGGTGTCTCTGATTACCAGTGTGCTGTTCCTGTGTCACTGTGGTAAGCAGACAGTAGAAGCTCAAGTAAACTGTGGTTTGCGGAAGTCAGATAAAGCGTTGTCTGAAATCTTAAAAAGAAGTAGCTGTAGATGGTGTTTTTAAGTCATGTGAGTAGAAAGGCTACAAGAATTTTTGAATTATTGATGTACAGAAGAGAATTTTGTTTGTGTAGGGAGATGAGAAGACTTGTAAATTTATATTTAGGCAGTCATACAGTTATTTCCTTAGTGGTTTCTTTAACTATGATGAGGTATATTGTAGATAGGCCTGTGACTTTTTTTTTTTTTTTTTTTGCGTGGGAATAGGAAAAAAAAGTGAATTTTTATAAATAACGGTCTGTTAGTGAATATTATGTTTGTTTCCTTTAGAAAGAAAATTTCAGATGGTTTATTTCTGATGAACTTTTAAGCTTTCTATGATTAGAAGCATAATAAGAAATTCTATTAATGAGCTGAATAAACTGTGATAATTCCAAATGAGGTAATGCAGATGGAGTCAGTTTAAGAATAAAGTTTGGCATCAATAATTTTTGTTTTCCCCAGATGTTAATGATAAATTAACTTTTTTTTCCTTTCATCTCATCTTTCAGGAATTCCATTAATGATAATGAACATGTTTTCTACCTGTTATCAGGTCTGTATAATGGTTTTGGGTGAAACTGAATTGGAGAAACATGCCGAGAATGCTGTTCTTGGTGAATTTTGGCATTTGTGAAACATGTAAGTGAAAATACAAAATAAATTGAGCATGATTATATGTTTGATTGATTTAACGAAGTTCTTAAGAATTCTGTCACAAGGTTTCTTGGTTCTGCAGTAGTACAGAAATCTGAGAGATTGTTGACCTCTGCAAATACATTAAAAATTCTACTGTTTTACTCATTTTTGTGTTTTACTCATTTTTGTGTTTTACTCATTTTTGTGTTTTANTGTTTTACTCATTTTTGTGTTTTACTCATTTTTGTGTTTTACTCATTTTTGTGTTTTATTTGGCTCAGCAGCTTCCATGCCAAGTAACTTGACATTCCATTTATTTTGGCTACTGAAGTTTGTAGTGAAAATGCTAAATTGCAGTGTAAGACTTGTCTACCAGGGAGGTGAGTAGAAATATGAAGAAGGTATGAATTCGGAGTGCTATGGACTGTGAAGAGTGCCCATGTGAAGAATTAGAGTGGAGCAGTACTGTTAAGAAAACCCGTGTTTTCAGCTGATTTGAAGGTAGTGTGCTTGTTTCTCAGTTGTGTTGTGGCTTTCTTTAGGTTGAGCTCTAGTTCAAAAGCTATGAAAAATGCTTAGGAAACATCTGAACCTGCCATGTAGGAATGGATTATTGTAAGAAAAACCAACCTTCCTGGAAGCTTTTAACTATTTGTGAGGTAGACAAAAACAATTTTTGTCTAATAATCAAAGGAATTACTTTTTGCGGGGAAGTAGAGAGTCAGTGGAAGTTAGCATTAGTTGGAACTGCTGTCTTCATAAACAAAATGACTTCTATCTATGAAATATACCCTGCTTAACGATTGAAATAGTTTTGCTTACTTGTAGTTGTTTGTTTGTGTAATGTTTTGAATTTTTCTGAATTTGTTATAAGAAATCCTTCAGTGGATATTTTATGCCGCACCTGTGTTTCCAGAAATTAATGTTTGGTGATCTGGAGTAGAAGTCACAAAGCAACTTAAATTGTGGCAGTAAATATGTGGGTCCCACTTGCATTTCACTTCTGAAGCGAGCTAAAATAAAATGTCTCTTATTAGTATGTGATAAAGATGATTTTTTTTTTTTTTTTCATTTCATGATAGACTTTTTTTTGAGTGCTTCACGTAATTTTAAGTAGTAAATCTTGATTTCATTTTCTATTTTCAAATACTGGTTTTAATCTAGAACCATGTAAATTTATTCTTGCATTCCTAGCGGGTTATAAATTGCAAAAAGAATAAGGAGCTTAAGTGCATTCCTGGTAGTTTTTCTCAGCTTCTGACATAGCTGTTAACTGAATTAGCTGAATAAGAGGAGGAAATATTTTCTCTGTGCCTGCCCAGAAGCTAAAGCATTAAACAAACTTTTGAAAGCAGTTTAGAGGTACAAGAATTACTTTATCACCATGTGTTATGGGCAAGGTAAATTAACAAGGATGATGTTAAAATGTGGAGTTTCTGATAGGATAGGGAAGATTTGTGTGGTATTGTTGTGTTGAAATAATCATGTATGCATACATTTTGAAAAGCTCCTGATACGGTCTTACATCAAGGTCTTAAAAGCAAGCCTTTACACTTCATCTGCTATTAGGAAAAAAACAAACACAACCCCCTGGAATTTTAAATGCTATATGTAAAAAAAAAAAGTGAAATTTTTTCTTTGTGTCATTCCATCTAAGATAGCAATTGCTTTTATAATGGCTTCTGTTCTTTAAGAAAGATGCAGAGCTCTAATCTTGGAAGATTTGGACAGTGAAGTTATTCCTTCTACCTAATCAGTTTGTGTCAAAATGCATTTATGTTAAAATACATTTATAATGATGTAGCTAACAGCTTCTCCCCTCCCTCAGCAAAAAGTATTCTTGAAGCTCAAGCAGGTGAAAGACTGTCTAGTGGAAGCTTTTTTTGTATCTCATGCTGGATAAATAAATCTTCTGAGAGGTGAGCACTTGCCATCTTCATAAGACAACATTATAAATATGTTACTTATTGAGACAAATTGCTTTGAGGAAATATTCCTGTATTGGGTATTTTTCTTGATGCTAGGAAAAAAAAGTTGTATCTCTTTTTCAAAAGCTTTGGAAAATGGTAGGAGCAATTCTGTTGTCTTTCCTGGAATTTACGCCATTTCAGCTGTTAAAAGGTCAGTCAGAGATTTGCAGTAAACTTTTAGCTTGTAGATGTTTCATTCTTTTTTAAAGTGTGGACCTTTACCATTGATTGGGGTAAAGACTCCTTTCACTAACTCAATATTCAGATAGACTAGGGTAACTCTTACAGTGAAGCTTTTGATTTATTTTTCTATTTTTTAAGGTGACTAATCATGAGGATGGCTACTTTCTTGTCAACAGGTCTGACAATTAGAGGAAGAAGTTTGTACTTAATCTGAAATACGACAGGAGAGGAATGTCCTTTAAAGCTTTCTAGCTCTTGGGTTGATACCTCCCCCCACCCCTGGTGTTGAAAACGGTTTCTACAGGGCATGAAAAGCAGGTTTATAGTTAGGTAGTGCTTCTCTGGAAATAAACTGTAAAAAGTCTATAATAAAAACAGTTTTTAGAGATGTTCTATTTTGGAAAGCAATGATTTGATTGCTTGGAAGAAAGGCAGACCAACCCACTCAAATAGGCTACTGCCTAGTATGTACTTAGTAATAATGTGGATTTTTTTATTTTTGTAAGTATAGGCTTCTCCTTAGATTGCCTGCTAAAGAAGCTTATCTTCAATGTCACAGCTGCCTTTTAAAAGTTGACTTGTATAAGGATATCCTGTATAGTAARTTGTCTTAATTGCTCAGAGTAGATGCAGACAACTAAGGGACCTACAATAGACAGCTGAATACTTGCCTTCTTCACACAATTGGTACTAGCGATGGTGTAGATACTCTGATGGGAAAGTGCTCCTAGTTTCAAGAAAACTGAGATACTTGTGACCTGTGTAATTGATACCATTTGTTTAAACATGCATACACTGAAGTGAAATCGTAAATGACAGACCTTCTTAGCATTCAACTACTCAAGGATTATGAGGAGTTATTTCCTGTAGGGGTTGGGAAATGGTGTTCTCTGCCTGAATGGGTAGGCTGGTGCTCTGGAGAGGAGACTTGCTGAGTCAAGATGGGTGGGTACAGAGACTGAGAATTTCCTTCCAGGATCAGAAGACAAAGAGAGAGGCTAAGAGAGCTGCAGATATCCTGCGACAGCACAGGTTAGTGATCTGGGCCAAATTATGGAGAGAGGAATTTTTGTTAYGGTATGCCTGAGGAGGGCTGGTTGAAGAGGAAGCCTCGCAAGGCTGCATACTATTGATTGGAGACTTCTCTCTTCCAGTCTTAGGTGTGGCTTAATAGCTATTCTCAGGTAATAAGGAAACTTGGTGATTTCTTTTTCTCTTCTTCCCCAGCCCATACTGCTCCTTTTATATGGGTGTATACACACGTGCATGTTTTTCTTCTATTCTGCAGGCAGCGGAGGAGAACTACATAAAACTGTATGAAAGACTGCAGCTTTGATAGGTTGGGATCTTGACCAGATAACTGGTTTTGTAGATCTTCCTATGGCTTGGTTTTACTCAGTGTCTGATAGTTAACTTTTCCTTTTAGGTAGCAAGACCATGATGTAGGAAATAGACACAAGCTAGGATAACTCTGAAAGGAAATACTGATTTATTGGTTTCAAAAGGGATGAAAAACTTCTTTGTACTTGGAAAGAAAAGAGCTGCTGGACTGTTACACCTGGAAGAATGCAGCTTAATGACTCTTGATTCTCTTCTCTTTGAGAGTCTTTACTGGAAATGCTGCATGAGCAAAATGATCAAAAATATCTCAAATCTTACTGATTTCCCATGTTGTCATGCTGGGTTGGTAAACTCTCTTGCCATAATCCTGTGTGGTTTCTGAACTGTCTGAGTAGCTTGGCAGCATGGCTGACAGGGCTTTGTCCCAAGGAATCTGCTCGTATGTTCAGTGTCAGCGATGTGTGCGTTTCCATGACCATTGCGTAAAGTGTTGTCATCTGGGGGGCCCAGACTGCTACAAAAATAYGGGATACAAATAAGCCCGCAGTGCGTGCATTTGGCTCCTCACAGGAAGACTTGCAACTCAGCTACATACAAACCAAGTTTTGAAAAAAAGCTTAGTGACACTTGTCAAAAAGGATTTTTTTTTTTTTTTTAAGTTTACATCTGTGCTTTTACAGATGAAATGATGTAGTGATTTCACTAAGAATTAAATTATAACTTTATTTTAAAAGACATTGTTTTTATAACAAGTATTTCAAAAAATTTTCTCAGAACTTGAAACTTCAATTGAAAACTTTGAAAATGCTGTTGTATAAACCAAACATGGAGGTTTTCTGTCTGAAAAGAGAAAGTTTCAGATACTCAAATAATTAAAATGTTTTGTTATTTTCTAAGGTTGTCTGAATATTCCAACTGAAATTTTGGGCTTGATTGAGGTTTTATAATAGGTTGTGAAAGTGTTGTGTGGGKTTTTTTTCTTGTTTTTAATTATTGCACTGAGGTAGAAATATTGGTTGAATATTTTCCTGTTTGACCAAAATGTGGTGTGGTGTGGGTTGTTTTGGGGTTGGTTTTTTTTTTTTTTTTTNTGGGTTGTTTTGGGGTTGTTTTTTTTTTTTTTTTTTCCCCTTCTCAAACGGAATGCTTTCAAACTTGCCTATTTGCTCATCTGTTCCACTGCACAGTGCTGCGTATGCCACTGCCAGCTCGGTCCGAGTGCTTGTCATGAGCACGCATTAGTGAAATATGACCATGCTCGGGGTTGTTGCAGATTAACTGGCAGCTGAAATATGGTATTCCTGTGCTTACAAACAATTGTTTCCTACTTGAGCTGTGTTCTGAAAAAACAGAGTAACACCTTTCACAGCAGACTGTTTACACAGGAGCAGGGCGAGGGAAACAAGCTGTTAGTGACTATCCTCTTGAATAATCTGGCAGGCTGCCGAGCAGCCTGAATTGCCATCGGTTGGGAAACTGCAACCAAGAGAGATCTGTTAAAGAATGTGCTCTTAACTGTGCTGTATTGTAGACGCAAGATGGGAGACCTCCCCTGCCCCGCCCTCGTTGGGCATCAGGATTTCAGTGCCTGTTGAGGTTTGGCTTCAGTTGAAAGGCTTTCTTTTTTGGTTTGCTTGCAAATGAACCGCTACATTAATGTCATTTTGGCAGACTAAGAGTTAAAAGGCAGCAAAAATAAAACCTGTGTGAAAGATGCTGCTTTCAAATAAGGGAATGGAAGCCATCACAGTCACATTTCTATTAACAGAAAAATATGTAGTGTGCTAGCTTTGCTCCATGGGACAACAAATCTGCTGGGTAGTTGTCTGTTGCTTGCAGTTGTCCATTGATTGTTCCTCTTAACTTCAGTGGTACACCTCTGAGAATTAGTAGTCTATGGGGATGAGAGTGAGGCAGTTCTGCAAGTTGTCGCTTATTGTTAGAGATGTCGAAGTGCATGGATACTTTCCCAGTGAAGTTGTTTTTACACACATTCTTTAATAAAAGATTCCAAACAGCACAAAGATTCCCCTTTCAGGAATCTGCTGAAGTGACAGTGCTCTGTTCCCAGAACAGCTTTCCCCAGGAATTTGGTTATGCTTAGATTTACAGGAGGGACCAGATATTCTCACTACTTACGCTAACACTCAAAAAAGGGAAAATGAAAGAACCAGATAGAAAAACCAAGTTCAGGCATTCATTCAAACTCTGAACAATGTCTGCAGTTTTAGTTTAGTTTATTATGGGTTTTCATTTTAGTTTCAAAATAAGCCCTGAGTAATACATTCTTGTTCTAAAATTTAAGTTGAAAGAACTGAGAGCAGGCTCTGCAGGGTTCTGCTGTGCCACAAGAGGGCATTTCTGGTGCCAACTCTGCAACTATTTAAGGAATAAATGTGCTTTTAAATGTCTCACTTTGGATGAATTCATCTTGAAAAATAGAATTGAAATGATGCACCTTTTCTCCAAGCTCCTTAGTTTCATAACTAAGAAAGAACAGTTTGAGATCTTTGTTTTCCTAGTTAACATGGATTTGTTGAATGATTTTTGTAATTACATAAAGCCTGAGAATTCAAAGTAGAATTGTGTTAGGTTCAGAATTTTGTGCCTGGTGAAGTTTATTTAAACGATCTGCCTAGTATTGATTACAAAGAATTAGTTGGATGTTGAAGAAAATATGATGCTAGAACTGTTTTCCTTTTAGGACCAGTAACTTAAAATAACGTGGTTCAATGTGGAAGATTGTGATCATATGAACAGTGTATCCTTTTGTTCTGTTTAGATGGAATTCAAGACTAATAAAACTAGAGGAAATGTACAGCAACATAAAGTGCTTTAAATAATGCAAGATATCATCATGCTAACATTTTATAGAGTTTGCATTTTATCACTGAAGATCAGTAATATTGTAAATGGGAGAAAAAAATGTGCACGGTAAGTTTGACTTGTCGTTTAATTCAGAGATGCCCACCCTTTGTAGTGGGACGAGCCACAGTTTCTTTCAGTAAGCCCTAGAAGACCTATGCCTCTTGCTTGCTCCTTGTGCATGAGGATGTCTGTGTGCGATTGCTTCATCATGTGCCTGGGACGTGCGTGTGCCTGTTACCTGTGAGTGCATATCCTCTTAACAACACAGAGGCATCCTCCGGCATGTGCTCTTCTCAGGTGAGAGGATACATTCATGCACTTTAGTTGTTTATCTTGATTCCCAAACCTGTCATGTGATAAGGGGGCTCTGTACTTACAAAAGAGAGTTGCAGGAGCAGAATGCCGGAAGAGTTTATCCAACTTGAAATATGTCTGGTTTTGAGCATTCCTCAGGAAATATGGCCGCAAGGAACAGCATATAAGCCAGATGAATTGTTCTGGCAGGTTCGGTTTGTTATGCCAGCTCAACTAATCTTCAGGGGCTTTCCGATCTCACTGAACACAAAACAGAATTGTGGTAGGATTTAGTTATTTTGTTTGTTTGGTGTTGTTTTTTTTTTTTTTTTTTTTTTT